>JARHVA010003986.1:1205000-1702500 GCA_037957365.1 Torreya grandis | reverse complement strand
TGCATGATAGTATAATGTGCATGTGGTCATAATAGAACATGAAAAAGATTATGTAACACTAGTCTAGGCTATGATGGAGTAGATAATAGATCTCATGAATCTTGAATAAACTCTAATGTAATAGATGTTGAAGTGTTTGTCATCAAGTAAAATACATTATCTTCATCTGAGTTGTTTGAGAAATATAAACCTTAATAGGCTATCAAACTAATGATGATGGTGGTGTTTAACCCTTTTTGGATGGGTTAGGGGGAATAGCCTAATCAACTATGGAATAAGCTATTCCAAAATTAAGCTATTTAAAATAATTTAGATTTATAATATTATAATAAATATATTTTTGATTAATTAAGGTGGAAAACCAGGGGCCAAACCCTATACAGTCAAAAAAGATAGGAAGGTTGGAAAATAAAAGATGCGAGCACCGAACCATCGGCACAGCCAAGAAACAAAGTTAGAAGCAAAAAAAACTAGAAAGACTAGAGTCAAAAAGGACAAAACTACATAACTATAGAATTAACAAGATCCTTAAGATTCTCATTGTCCACATTATAAGCATTCCCTGGATTACCCACCACTTCCAACATAGTCATATTCAGCAGAATGTTATTTCGAAGGCCTTTGGCAAAGACCTTTTCCAGATTTTGAATGCAGACCTTCAAGGCCCCAATATCTATTTTCCAATCATTCTCATTCTCTGAACCCTCACCAGCTTATTCTACATGCATCTTCTCCTTATTATCAACAGTTCCCCTAGAATCAACACCCTACTCTTCAGTGACCTCAAAAACCTGAGAAGCCTGTTTCCCACCAGTGTCCTCCAAAATTTCTATAATTTTTGGCTCTTCATACCCCAATTACCGCCTTGAGATTCAAACAAGTAACAGGCCCTTAGTTTTGTTTTCTCTAAATGTAGATGTGAAGGCTCATTTTACAAAATGGCCCACCGCGGTGACATCTACTTTCATGCTTGAAAATAATTCCCCCTTGGTTTTCATGATGCGACTCTCACACCTCCACCTCATGATACCAAGAATTAATCATGACAATAAAGGAATTAATAAGGTTATCATTTTCCATGATCCACAATGGCCTTTTCCATGTGGACCACCTTTGAAAGCTGTCTTCATCATCAAAGTGCATCATTCATGCTCCGTCATCTCCTTCTAAATGATCTCTCTAATGTTTGGGGGTATATGAGCCCCTTATCTCCATACTCTCCATCCTAAGAATCACTGACCAAGGTTGGCACAAGCATCAATGACCTTGTTACCTTCTCTGTAGGTGTGGGTAATCTCAACTTTGGAAAACTTTTGTAAAAGAAACTAGATATCCGTAATGATGTCTTTTAGATGGATACCAACGTTAGATGCTTTATTAACGGCATCTATGACCAACTTAGAATCTCCTTGAATATTCAAATTTCTAATTCCTATGGATATATCTAACTTTAATCCCCAAAGTAAGGCCATAGCTTTAGCATAGTTATTGCTCTAGCAACCCATGCCACCAACATAAACAACAGACATCCCTCCTATTTCATTTCTTATTATTCCTCCTCCACTTGCTTTAACACTCAACTTGGATGCCCCATCAAAATTGAGTTTCATCCAATTGGGTTTAGGTGGTATCCATTTAGTATGAAGTCTCTGAAGAATTTTGGAATTATCATGCCCAGGGATAACGTTTAAAACCTTCCATTTTGCCACAATTTGACTTTCAAATTCAGATAGGGGTTTCTCCACAACACTAATATGAGTTGTTGTAACACTTTCCAAGATGGTCCTAGCAAATGAGTTAAAAACCTGAGCAACATTTCTAGCAGTGTCCTTAAAAATTATGTGATTTTGCTCTTTCCATAAATTCTAGCTCAAGCATGGCAGAGCTTGCTTCCATAATTCCTTAATCCAGGGATGTTTGAAGGTTGAGTTCCAGCTGAGAATTACTTCTTTAAGGTCAGAATTGCAAACCCATTCAATGCCAAAGTTGTTAAGTATTGTTCCCCATAAATCTTGGGTAAACTCACAGTGTATGAATAGGTGTGAAACTAATTCCTCTCTAGAACCACACAAAAAAATCTGTTAACCAAAGTAAACCCCCTCTTTTGAAGGTTGTCCTGAGTAAGGATTTTTTTATGAGAAGTAGCCCACCAAAATAAGTTAATCTTTGGAATGAGTTTATGATTCCAAACCTTTTTCCATACCTCCTTATTCTAAGCTTCAGGTGTAAGCAGATGATAGGCAAATTTGACAGAGAACGATCCATTCTTATCCAGCCACCAATATTGTTCATCCTCCCGAGGGAAGAGCAGGATTCTAATCTCTTGAACACATTGTTATATCTCCTGAATTCTTGGGATAAGCTCAAGCCTATGCACACAACAATCCAAAAGGTTTTTCCAACTCCTTATCCCATTGTTATTTTCCATATAATCACTAACCCTATCACCAAAGAATTGAGTAGTCAAGTCTGTAATTTCTCCATAGTTTCCTTGGGAGATGAGAGGCTTGTCCCTTAACCAATTATCCTCCTAGAATTTAATCTACCAGCCATTTTCAAGCTTCCACCTAATTCCCTTTTTGAGAAGACTTCTACTTTTTAGCATTTTATTCCATATCACAGACCCCTGGGGTAATCCCGCCTATTGAAGAAAGTTGGAATCATCAATGCTATGCATGTATTTGGCATACATTATTTCCCCCACTCACTATTGTTGTGAATCAGATTCCAATAACTTTTGAGAGGAGGGCTTTATTCATTTTCCTAATGGATCTTATATTAAGTCCACTATGAGATTTTGGGAGACACTTTTTCCCATCTAACTAAAGACATTCTCTATTTGTCTTCCACTCCCATCCATAAAAATTTCCTTTGGATCTATTCCAACTTTTTAGCAAAATACGTAGGAATTTTAAAAAGAGACATGAAGAAAGTAGGAATACCTTGCAAGGATGCCCGAAGAAGTTGCAGCTTACCCACACTACTGAGTAGTTTCCCCTTCCACCAAGAAGGTTCCTCTATGTATGTTCCACAATACCATTCCAAAAACTTGAAGATACCTTTTTGACAGAGAGTGGGAGACCTAGGTAGGTAGCTGGTAGGCTAGCCTTAGCACAATCTAAGATATCAATGATTATATGTCTAAGTTTATTGGGAGTGTTGAAGAAGTACGCATTGCTTTTCTAGAAATTTATTCTTTGTCCCGAGTCTCTTGCATAATCATTAAGTATATTCTTCCATCTTCTAGCTTCGATCACCAATGAGATGCCAAATAAGATGGTATCATCCACAAACTATTGTATAACCATAGGATGAAGGGAAAAGGCAAGTTTGATGCCTACTAGCTTTTTTGAAACTATATCAGCTTGTATGTATCTTCCCAATGCCTCAGCCATAATGATGAATAGGTACAGGGAGAGAGGGTCTCCCTAACGAATTCCTCTCGAGGAGAAAAACCCTCTAGGAACACCATTAACCAGCACTGAGAATTTAGCAGAAGGGACCACACTCCATAATAAGCAAGACAATTTATCATTAAACCCAAATTTTATAATCACTTGGAATAGAAAAGTCCATGAGACTCTATCATAAGCTTTGGATATATCAAGCTTGAGGGCCATCCCAAGGATTTTGCTCTTATCCATGGAGCGGATAGTCTCATGTGTGGTGATCACAACATCAAGAATCTGTCTGCCCGGGATGAAACCTTTTTGAGCAAGAGAAATAATTTTGTCAAGCAAGGGTTGAATTCTCAAAACCAGCAATTTAGTACATATCTTATACATAGTGTTGCATAAGCTAATGGGTCTGAAATCAGCAAGGTGTAAAGGTTGAGATTTTTTAGGAACAAGTACAATGAAGGTATTATTGACTTGTTTCAAAAGTTTTATAGATCTAAAAAAATCATGAACTGCAGCCGTGAGGTCTGCTCCAATGATCTCCCAATATTCCTGAAAGAATATAGGAGGAAAGCCATCAAGACCTTGGGCTTTAAAAGTGCCCATGGAGAATAAAACAACATGTACTTCTTCATCGGATACAGGCTTTAAAATTTATAGATTGTCTTCTTCTGTTATCAAATAGGAGATTTTATCAATGAATTGACTCATAGATCTATCAATTCTATCATTATTGTTTTCTTTCATAAGCAGATTCTAAAATAACACCCTAGCTTGCTCCCTTATTTCATTATCCTCAGTAATAATATCTCCATTATCTAGGACAAGCTTAGTTATTGAGTTGGCTTTTCTATGTTTCATAGCTGAGAGATAAAAAAAAGTAGTGTTCCTATCACCCTCTTTAAGCCATTGAACACGGGATTTTTGTTTCCAGAAAACCTCTTCCCTTTCCATCAGATTCTTCCATTCTGAAGATAGATTGTTCTCTTCTTATAATAAATATGTTGAATCTAAGAATATGCTAAATATATAAAATTATAATGCTAAATAATATTTTTAAATTTTCAATACGAATGAGAAATAATACTAGATTATTTAATGTTGCACAAGAAGATATGACATGTACATTTGCATAAGAAGATAGACTAATATTTCACCTTGATTCATCAAATTTTTAAAATATATCTTGGTTAGGTTGGACACTTTATCTTGATACACACACTATTATCTAGTATTTGTCCTAATTTTGATGCTTCTATCTAGCTCAAGATACAAACTCTTTTCTAGAATAGCCACATGTGCCTGTTAGGTTTCACGACCACATTATATGATATCAACTCAGATAGTGCACACATGTTCCTAGAATCTATATTTTACTCAAAACTTATGTCCTCCAAATTAGCATGTCACCTTATAGGGGTTATTGGGTTCAAATGAATTTGATCTAACCTCAAATACCCCTCTATCAATGATTGTTTCCTACATATCCATATACTCTAAAGAGGGCCTCAAATAAATGTAGTTCTCCCAGTAATATGGGCTTGAGTGTGAATAATTGTATAATATGATATATGCAAGTAAATGTAGTTATCTATCTTATAACTTGAAAAATATTTTTTTATGTGTTGCTTATTGAATTATTTAGACTTACTAATCCTATTAATAATTTGGAAATAAGGAAGACTATGGTATTATAGCTCAGTTGTGTAAGTTATTTTCAATAGTGTAGTGTGATCTTGAGAGGTGATTGCTTGGTATTTTCTATATTTTTATTGATTATAATGAATGAATTTTGATTTATATTTATACCACACCTTTTTATATAATCTCATGGGAGGGTTAAGGAATACAAATAGGTCAGCCCATGAATGTTGATATATTTTAATTTGACCATTCAGAAGGCATGGACACTATTGTTGACACTAGTGTCCTAATAATAAAGCTAATGTCCTATAGGGTAAATAAATACCACGTATATTTAATCATTTTTTTAGGATAGAGATCAGGTTTTATGTAAACTGTAGGCTATATTTGATCTATATCATTTTAATTTTGGATTTAGATTATAGAATAATTAATTTAGCATAATGAGATGGTGAGCATGATCCTTTTAGAAGTGAAGAAGTCATGAACTAAATGGTTGAGACGTTATTGGTATTTTTCAAGTGTACAAGATTAGTATGTCATATATAATTATTTTTTGGTATCCACATTATCCCTACCCCTCCTTGTCTCTCTCTCCCCCTGTCACTTAATCTATTAATGCATAAGGATGAAATTACTAGGTTAAAGGGAAAATGTGTACCTTGGTGTGTACAACACACCTTTATTTGACTTGAGCCCCATTTTAATTTTTTGTTTGTGTATTAATTTAAACCAAGAGTATGTTATAGTGTAATTATTTCATATAATATGAAATTAAATATTTTAAATGCTTGAACTAAAGAGAGAAAAGAAGGAATGCACATGTGTGTCAATGTAACCATGTTTCCCATTGGTACTTTTATTTGGTAATGATGTTTCCTTATTGAATAATTAAAAATAGAGGTTCACAACTGAACCTTGGAGATATTAATATGGAATTGGAGAGTGTGCATCTAATCTAGTGCAAGGATGAGTTGTGACAAGGCCATTGAGAGCATTGAATCTCAATCACACAACTCAAGTGTATACATAATATAGCCACTATATGTAATTCATCCAAGATCAAGTTTTGTAACCATATGAACATAAAAATAAGATTAGTTCTAAGGCCATCAAGGGTGTTGAATCTTGAGTGCACAATTCTAGGGAGGTAAATTTTACATATAGATAAAGGTTCAATCACTACGTCTTGTAAAGGTTAGTGCATTAATGTGTGGTGAGAAACAAATGAACCCTATTCATTTCCACTCATAAAATTGGTTAGAAATAATGTATAATCTAAATATGTATATGTTTTTTTACAATTTCATGGCATATGCACCTTTAATGTGTCACAAGTTGAATTATCTATAAAAATGTAACTGTTGACTATTTTTACCCCTGGTCAAAATGAGTTAACCCCATAGGTAAAAAATTTATCATGAAGTGTTTCATATGTCATTTAATGCTAATAAATGTTATATTATCCTTGGTCACTCTTTGCATTAGTGTTCCATGTCACTTTGGGTCTTTTCAAAGGTAAAAAATGGGCATTTAATACTTTGTATAGGTTTATTGGGAATTGTGAAAGTATAAAAGGGTGATATAACATTTCATGTGTCTTAATGGGTATTAAATAATTGATTGTAACTGACCAATTCTATAGGTGTAAGTTAAAATCAAGAAAACACTTGAAAAACTGAGTTTTTAGCCACTTGTACATACTTGTATAGATTTTTGCAGGTGAAGGCACTTCAAGGATGTCTCTTGATCTTACCCATAATAACATGATCAGATTGTGTTTTTAGCTTTAAAAACTACAAATTTCACCTTTCCTTCCCCATTGCTCCTTCGAAGGGTCAAAACTAGTCAAAGACTTTCACTCACCATAGGTCGTACAAGTTGAGTTGGGAGGAATGGATCAAGGGAATGATAGTATACTAAGTTAGATTCTATTTATTTAAATTTATTTTTATGTTAATTCCTCCTCCTTTATGAACCATCATTAATAAGGTTCAGTCCTCAAAGCTACCTATGCAACCAAGCAGGGTCCAAATTCATCCAAATTGCTTGAACTTAGAAATGGCTGGAGCTATGTGGTTTTGGAATTTTATTTTAACTCAAATTATTCCCTATTCATGGTGGAATAATTAGCCATATCATCTTTAAATTGTCATATCAAGAGAAAGCTAGTTTCTTATTTGAAAGCCAATTTGCAAGCTATATGAGAAGAGGAAGTGGTTTGTGGATTTTTTGAGCATTATTTGGTGTGTTCAAAGATAAATATACATGGTGGAATCATAAAACAATTTTTTCAACTTTAATCAAATCAATATATCAAAAAAATTCACCAAAACACCACATACAACACTTGTATGGCCTAAACTTCTTGGGTTCATGGAAAAATGTGTTTTTTCAGTGTTCAAGGTGCTCTCATTGATTTGAAAAAGTTTAATTTGTAATTATAAACATGTTTAATTGATTTGGAGTCATTGTGAGCATAAAAAATACTCATTTAAAGATTTTATAAAATTGGGATTGTGTTCCTCAATTGGCCAAAATAGTGTACCAAGCACTTTTGTGAAGCCTTTTTGAAAGGGTTTCATGAAGTTCTAAGGTCTCAAAATTGGTTCACCTCATATCCCTATCCAAATATAGTTATTATAAAAAAATTTAGGTAAAAATTATGAGAATAATATGGTCTTTGAGACCCTTTAATTTTTCTAAGAAAACACTAAATTTTAACAGTGATCATCTACAAGAGGTTGATCAAAAGTTAGCCTTTCCCTTCATAGTGATGATCTTGGATTGTGCCATCAAGTTTTAATGATACCAATGGATCAAGGGTCACATATGTCTCTAAATATCATAATAAAACATGTATTTTAGTTTTTTGAGACACCCCAACCTCTCCTATGTCCATATACAACCAAGAAGGTGGCACTTAGAGTCAAGGTTTCAAACAGTGAGTTAGAGGATGGAGTTTAGACCTTGTTTTGAAATTTCAAAGGGGTATGAGAGTATTTTGAGATTAAAAGAGCTTAATGGGAAGTAATATAAACTTAAATTAGGTCTAAAAACATCAACCAAATGCTATATACTCCAAATAAACACATACATGCCTGGCTCAATCCACACAGGTAGTGGCCTAGCATTGAGCATAAGGGATGCTTGGTGCAAAAGAGTGAGCTTGACATTGTAAAAATGATTAAGGATAAATTTTATGAGTTTTTAACATAAAAATAGGTTTTTTTAATGGCCATAATATCAAACAAATCTCAAAGATCACCTACAGCCAAACATAAAATAGTGATTTCCCCTTCCTAGGCAGTTATAGGCCTTGTTCATGATTTTAAGGAATAAAAAAAGTGTTTGAAGGGATAAAGAGTTTGGAAATGGTTTAAATAGGTTTTTATAGGCATGGATAATCCATATATGTCTTTAATAAGCTCAAATAAACCCCATTTTTCTCCAAATATAGCCTATACCATAGTACAAACCCTGCCTACCTTCACAGTTTATCTCTTCAAAAGTATACTAAGAAAATTAGAAAATATTGGTGGTCTAATGGAAGAGTTAGGAGATAAAAATTGGTACAAACCATAATTTTTGGTTGAATAAGGTTATCCAATCATTAATTTTCCAAGGTCAATAGTGAAAACCCTCTCTACTTTGTCTCAGAGCAGGGGCAATTTTACCTTGCATAGAGATGGTAGTTTTGGGAAAAATGGTGAAATTGATGTCTAAAAGGTATGGGAAGACCAAATTAAGGATGGATGAGATGTAACACATATATATATAGACATAAAAAACCCTTCTATGAGTATTGGAAGCAAATAGGGTGCTCTACGCAATAAGGGTTACAATCACCATGGCAAGGAAACCTTAAAGCCTAGAAGCTAAATTGAGGGTCATGTGCATTTTTTAACCTTATCAATGATTTCCACTTGACTAGTTAATTATTTTATGGGTATTTTATATATTTTTAACCCATAAAAAAAATATGAACTCCATTGATCTAGTTACAAACTCCTACAATAAAACTATAGACTCCATCAGTATAAACCCTGTTTGAGGACTTGATGGTAGAAATGAGGCCAAAAGTGAATCTAAATGGATGAATTTTGCCATGAGTGATGAATATAAGTTTTTTAAAACTCAATGGGGATTATATACATGAATAATATTATATTTAATCCATATAGGTGATGCAAGAAACATATTTTATTGATAGTTTTTATGTTTTGTAGGTCATGAAGATGACCATGAGATGTCAATCACTTTGGGAGTTCATTTGGGACTTGATCCAACAATCCATTCCATTTTTATACCTTTTAAATAATCACAAGTTTCTCTACCATCTCTCTCTATTTATCCTATCTAAAATGGCATCTAGAATGACATAATTAACAAAGTGGAAACTTAAGTTTGGTGGATTTTTATGATGTTTCTGATGAAGCCAAGAATATTAGGTGTCCTAATACGTTCCATAAGACCCATGGTATGGATAAGTTAAGGAAGATACAAATATGCTAGTGCCAAGTGTCAAAATAAGCCTATTGGAGAGTGATCATGGTTGCAAAGTGATGATGAGCTTGTGTAAGAGAATGACATGATCAAGAAAACTCCCAATATATGTGGAATCATCTTTGTAACTCCCTATCATCATCACACATGAGATATTTTTCCATCACTTGATTTGGAATTATTAATAAAGGCTTATGATTAAGGTAGTTCATAAGAGAGAATGATGGAGAAGATTTGTTATGCCACACATGGAGAAAAGGCTAATTTGGGATGTGATCAAGTGAATTTCAGTTTCATGACTCTTTTTACACTTATCCACATGCATTGTGACTAATTTTAACCTTTGGAAACTTGTCCTTATGCCTCTTCAACTTATCCTTTCTCTCTCATCTTCCAAGTTCTATAAATATGAGCCATTTTGGCTATTGTAAAGGATTATAACTCTTGGCATGGCAAAGCCCTACCAAAATTGTACCTTGATTTGTACTTAAGGTAATGAGAAGCAAGTTGGCTATACTCTAAGTCCATTTTCACTACGTGTTGAAGTGATCCATCTTGAATGTCAAGTATATATTGAGTTCATCTTATTTTCATGTAATCCTTGAATGTGTTACTGAAAACAACTTCTCTCCTAATAGGATTCATGAAGTGTATGATGCTAAAATATAATCTTGAAGTGTGTATGAGTTTGGTGGTGTCATATCTAACCTTCCCTTCACTTACCTTCATTTACAAAGTTTTTATTTGCCTTCATGAGAAATACTAATGTTAGGGAGATTCATTAATGGTGTTGAGGCTAGTTTGGTTGTCTTAGTTCATTATGCAAATTCCAAGCGTATGAATGGAAGAAACTCTTGGTGTATCACCTCCTAGTTTAGGTTTGTGTTGTGTATATTTCTCTCCCTTGTTACCCATAATAGGTGGTTTTATTAGTATAAGCACATCAAGTCATATCTAGGGAGCTAGCCCTTAAAATCTAGAGGTTTGATTCCACTATAGGTGCCCCACACACCTAGAAGTATTTCCATGTTGGCCAAATCTTGAAGAGGCTTGAACAACCTCTTCTAGGGTGCAATATTTTGATACAATAGTAACCTCTAATCTATAAACTATGTATAATATATGTCACAATTATAGAACCATTTATCAAAAAAATGTGAAAATCAATGAAAAGTGCATAATATTATGTCCCAAGTGTATATCTAAATCATGTAATCCATATTAAATTCTACCAATTCTACCAACTTTGTGTGTGTGTGTGTGTGTGTGTGAATTAATGTCTCTATGACATGCCCCCATTTTAAGGTGAGGGGAATGTAATTTGGTAGTAACCTTATCTCAAAAAGATAACCATGCCATATTTGTATCAATCATGTAGTAAATAATAATATATTGGTATCATGTTTAAGTATATGTATTAGTGAAGCTTTCAGTATCCAATCACAATAATCCTTAAGATGCATGATATGGATCATGTAATGTCTAGAACTAACAAGCACAATGTTAAAAAATAATCAAGAACACACACAATAGAACTCAATGTCATGTAAAAATGGGTCTAAGGAAACTAAAAATAAGGGGCATGTTCAAAGTTTTCACACTTAAGGGGGACATGTTCAAATGACTGTACACCAAAGAACAACACTTAGTGGCACTATGACCAAAAAATAAGGAACATGTTCAAATGTTCCATGTTCAAAATAATGTATCAAACATGAATTCATGTTATAATATAAGTTAAATATAAACAAATAACATAAGCACATCATACTAGTTCATGAATATATGTGATAACAAAATGTCATGTATAATATCATATCTAACACACTGTGTAAGATGTAAACATGAGTATAGACATGTGTAAACATTAGTGTATAAATGAAACATGATAATGTAAAGTGGTCATAAAATAATGTAATATGTATCATTGTGACCAATGAAGTAAGTACCCCCAATGTAGTGTGTCATGATGGTGGAGGAAAGGTCCAACACCTATATGCTCATGTATCATGTATCTAGTGTATACCTGTATCACATTCAAGTACCTATAAAACATATATGTGTATAAAAACAAAATTATATGCTATATAATAACATAAATTAAACTACATATAGACAAAAGTTAGTAAACATGTGTAAGTTGAATATTTTTTATTTATTTGAATGCTTTTATATTTTATTGAATTTTTAGAATTTTTATATTTTTGCATATTATGGTGAAATATCTAGTCCCATAAGTCCTCACACTCAATAGGTATATGACTTAGTGGTGGATTTGTTTCCAAAATTGTATATGTTAAATCATTACCACTTCTTTAATATCTTCTGGTAATTTTAAGCCAAAATATTATTGACCCTATAAATGGGCCAAGTCCTCAATATCGACATGTGCAAGTTCACAAAATGTGAATAAATATTAGCACCAATATTTAACAAGTGGTGTACATAATCTAAACCAATAACTTGTTCATGCATCCAAAATAGACTGTCAACCCAACATGTGTAAGCCATCATAAACCACGTGACTTGTGATAAATGCTAAAATGATAGGATCCATAAAATCAACCACATGGACCTAGGAACAATAGTGAGAATTATTGGGGAAGATAGTGGAAGTAAGATCTGACAGTGGATCTAGATAAAACTATTTTTAAGCAAAGGTAGAAGGTGGTGTTATATGGCATCTAGAAACACAACACATTTAAACTTCCATATTGGTAGAATAGTATATTAAATGTAATTGGGTGTAGTTCCCAGTAGGAAAGGATATTAGGAGTCTATAAAAGGAATAAAATTAGAATAAAAGTGGGTTGGTTGGAAGTTGGTTAGTAAGTTAGCTAATTAGAAGGTTAGCTATTTAGTATGGTATTGTAGTCTATCAAACTATATAAAAAGAGTGTTGTGTCATTATCATAGACTAATAATTAAAATTGAGCCTAAGCGCAATGGTATTATAAATGCCAAATCACCTTTTATAGAATGAATAGCTATGTAATATTGAAAAGACATTTAATAAATCCACATGATTAGTTGCATAGAAAATATTTAAGTATAGAATGGAATTATTTTAATTTTAAAGTGTTCTTGCTTGGTAATTTTTTACATATTATTATCATAATTTATATCATAGAGGTATTCCCAAGACAATAATAATCATGAAAAAAATATAGTTACATGTGTAAAGGAGCCTTGAAACTAGTCAAACTAGATACCAATCCTCTCACTATTGCACACAACCAACCCAAACCCACCATAGTTCCCTATTTTCACCTTGGGTGAGTGCATGAGGTTTACACCTTGTTTGATTTTCTGATGTGGGATTTGATTTGATAAATTTTGATGAGAATGGGTGATTGAATGCACTTGAGATTGGTAGACTAGGACTACATTGAAAAAAATAACATTTTTATTAGTATATCACCATATCCATCATTCAAAAATGCAAATTTATTTGTCTTGAAATTGAAAAATTAGGCACATGTCAGTAGTATCCATTTTTGCATTCATATCAATCAACCACTATTGCCCAAAATTGAAGGCCAAATGTGATGTTTGATTCATTATCCATATGGAATATCAACTAATTTTGGTCCACATGAAATGCATAGTATAAGTACCCAAGATATTCTAGAAAGAGTGGACAATGTTGTAACTCATGTATATTATGTCCCATTTATCATATATTTGTAATACTACAAATATTGTCCTAATTATCTACATCAATATTGAGATGTTCATAATAACTCACATCAATATTTTTAATAATAGTTATATCTTCTTGTTGTGGACATTTTAAAGTATGTCCCACCTTCCTTTGAACTTCTTTTTATTTTTGGATATCAAAGGTCTTTGTTGTTTTTATTTCATAATCTATATGCATCCTTCATTTTTGTGTGTCTGAATTTTTATGTAGTGTTTTACAATTATTTGTATTTTGTAATGTTATCTGATGATAATCACAATATGGTGATCTTTATGTATGTACTAACCTACTTATTGATATGTGCCTATTATGAGGTAAATACATCATCTTGTTCTCAAGTAACATAGAAATTATTGTGTGGAGCATATTTTTGTATAGTGATCTATAAAATCTATTATGGTGACCTATGTGAGGAATCCACATTATTAACATGTTACATTTTCATTTTTCCCATATAAGGTTGACTTAAATATTATATCCAAGAGGGATGGATTGTATAACAAGAATTCACATGTTCATGTGTTATCTTTGCTTTGCCTTTATATGTATGTTATTTTGTATCATCTTGCAATGGATTTATATTATATGTACCATGGCTCATAGATGTTAATAGACTGTGTGAGATATGATAAAGAGGATCAAAAATTAATTTTCAAAAATATTCATATGCCATATCAGTAGGAATAATTGTCATAATAATTTGAAACCTTATCATTTATCTATTCAAAATTTACTAATTATGGACATTGAATCTAAATTATATAAAACCTTAGTCTTTTACACTTGGAAAATACATATCATGGATGTACCTTTAGATTCTAGACCTTCCCACTGATAAAAGGCTTACATACATATCTCTTTGTGCCAAATTTATTATATATTAGTCTGACCAATGTTATTATATTGACCTAGGCATATCTCATGCTTAGAGTGTTGTAAACCTGCTTATCTTGTCTCTATAATTTTTGGACATGTGCATATTTTCTAGCTTCTTGAGCACTTGCATCCCAACCAAATGCCTACATCAATACTAGTGTCATATTCCAACACAAGTGCATAGTGACATAAAGTCATACAGTTTTCAAATAAAATGTATACTTATGATCAAATTAAGTGTTTTAACATGATATATTTCCAAACGATATTAGTATATGTGCATGATCAATCCTCATTCATTCCTCACCTAACACATACCTTTTAACTCACAAAATAACTTACTAAAAACATTCAATCAAGCATTCATATTATCCTATTTCCATATTAGTCATAGGGACATCACATCTACAAATTTTAAGTATTGAATGATCACTCTATGATTCATACTTTCCAAGCTACCATATAGGTCACTATTGTACTTATCACACATTGCATCCTTATGCACACACAATGCAACATGTCAGGGATAACTACATGGGTTTTAGTCCCTCTTTGGAGTAGTGGCTATGTAGTCAATACCCATTAATAGAGGGGGATTTTGGGATAACTTAATATCATGATCCAACTAGCCCATTTTTCCCATAGCCACTATGAAGATGAAGAACTAGGGTTTACTATTTGACAAGGAGAAATAACCCATGATCTAGATATAAGCACACTATAACAAAGGTGACACAAAAAATAGAATATTCCATATCTAATAGGCATTATATATTGGACACCTATGTCAAATTTAGGAAGCATCGATTCAAGCATTTGAGTTTGACACAAGTGTTTGAGGCTATAGAAGTTAAATTTAAATATTTTGATGACTAATCCAAAGAAGTGATCTAGTCTATTTGCATATTATTTCATATTTAGATCCACATGTGCATAGTAAACCAACTAATTACTCATGTTTCTATTTCATTTCTATAACTCAATAGTTGTACTTACTATTTTTAATACATCTCATTATAGAAATTTAGAGTATTAGTTTTCTAAGTTTGAAAATTAATTGACATGTTATAGACCTATTTATCATCCTTATGCTTATTAATTCATATATTCATAACCCTATACTATATTGACCCATCTTAATTTAGGGTTAAAAAATAAATAAATACATATAATGGATGCACCTTTAGCTTCTTGACCTTACTATGGTCAAAAATCTCACATAATTTATCTCTGCATATCAAATTGATTATCTCTTAGTCTAACTAGTGTTATTCTACTAACCCAGGCTTTATATCATTCTCTGAGTAATATAAACTTACTTATTTTCTATATCTATAAGTTTGGGACCTGTGCCTATTTTTGAGCTTCTTAGACACTTGCATCTTAGTCAAATGCCTACATTGATACAAGTATCATTTTCCAATATAAGTTTCAAGTGTCTTAAAGTTGTCAAATTTACAAATGAAACATATACATATTATTGGCCTAAGTTATTTAACATGATATAGTTACAAAAGGGATTGATATATATATATATATATATATATATATATATATATATATATATATATATATATATATATATATACAATATCAACCCTAATTCATTCCTCACCTAGCACAGTCCTAAAAACTCATAAGGTAACTTACCAAAAGCATTCAAGTGAGAAAAGCTTCCCTATTTTATCTTATTTCCATATCAATCATAGGGAGAACACATCTATAGGTCTGAAGCAATAAAGGGACACTCTATGAGTCCTATTTTCCAAGTTATAAATTAGGTTGTGTTCTACTTGCTTTCCACATATTGCATCCTTTTGCACACACAATCCAACATGCAAGGGAGAACTACATAAGTCTAAAACACTATTCAAAGTAGTGGATATATAGGTAGTACCCACTGAAAGAGGGGTCTTTGGAGTTAGTTTGACATTGTGATCCCATTAACCATTTTTCCCATAACAACTATGAAGATGAAGAAATAGGGTTTTGTTATTTGATAAGGAGTGACAACCTATTATCCATATCGGAGCACACCATAGTGAAGGAAACACAAAAATAGAATACCCTATGTAGTTTCATCTATATCTAATAGGTATTCCATACTATACACCTACATCCAGATTAGATAAAAGTGTCGATGCAACCATTTGAGGTTGATGCATGTTGCTAAGGCCAAAAAGGTTAAATTTATAGAATGTGATAATTGATACAAGGTAGTAATCTAGTTTTTTTCAACACATTCCATATTAGATCTACATGCAAATAGTAAACCAGCTAAGTACCCTTGTGTTGATTTCATTTTTATATCAATCAATATTGTACTTACTATTTTTATCATATATTAATATTTAAATTTAAAATATTATTTATTTGAATTTGTAATTAATTAGCCTAATATAGATTTGTTTATCATTTTTGTGCTTATTCATTTATATATTTTTAATACTATATTGAACCATCTCAATTTAGGGTTAAACATTTGGTGCACCCAACATTTATGTATTTTTCATGTAAAACCCTAATTAGACTTAAGGTTTCCTATTTTTATGATTATTGTATTTTATTTCAAATTTTGAATATTTCATTTATAAGCAATGGAAAAGGTCAATCAAAAAACTTATTTTAAAATGGAATATAAAGAAGCATTAGTTACTCACCTTAATAACAAGGGCTTAATAGATTCATTTTTGTATGTTAAAAGAGATGAAATCATTAATCATGTTAAATTGAAGGATTCCTCACCTAGTGATGGTGAATCCTTGGGTGTTATTACAAATGATTCTATACCAACCACCCTACCCTTAGGTACATCACCACTTCATAATTCTAATGGGGGAATGGGATATGCGGTCACACCTTTGTTCCTTGACACTACTATCAATACATCTTACATGGGAAACATAAATACTTCAAACTAATTACTGGTTTCAATACCTCAATCCATTAAAACTATGGGTACACGTCCTTTGGTAACCTCCCAAAAATTTCTAGCGTTAAAGACCAAGAGGTGCATGCTCTTGTCCAAACTATAAAAAATTTACAAACTAAGGTTATAAATATTGAAAAAAATTCTATGAAATCACCTTATGATATTGATTCACAAGAGGTGTTTCATAACCCTCTTGTACTAAAGATATATTTTCACCCCTTGCTAACTAGTTTTGTAGCACCTAAGCTCACATTTTATGATGGAAAGGTGATCCTAAACAACATATTTGATCTTTATATGTGGCATGCCTTGATTATGCCTCCAATGATAAACTTTTGACTAAACTATTTTCAAGGATTCTCAAGAATAATTTAATCAGTAAACACATTCAAACCTATTGTAGATCAGTTTTTGGCACACTTTTCTATCAATATCACCAAAAAGGTTTTATATGACCAAATTATAAAAATAAAAAAAGGAACCAATGAACCTATCAATGAAAATGACTTAAGGTATAAGATAATTTTATCTAAAATGACCAATCTAATGGCAGATAAAGAGCTTCAAGACATATTCAAGAAAAGTTTAATTTCCCCATTACGTGAGTCCATTATTTTCAAAAAGTTCAAATATTTTGATGACTTATGCCATATTATTCATGATCATTAAATGAAACTTATCTAATTGAACAAGTTTAAGTATGTATCAAACACATTAACTATATCCAATACCACGTTTACTATCAAACCAAGTTACAAGGTAAAACCTCTTGAAACTAAAAAGGAAACAACTATCATAGTTAATGTGGTGTCAAAATAGTGTAATTGGCTTGTATTTTATAATGCACTAAGGATATAATTTACATTCTTACCTAAATCTCTAGCTTCATTGCTATCGAGGATTATGGAGTGTCATATCATATCTCCCCTTCATCCTATAGAGGTTCATATGAGTAAGCCTCTACCCAAAATATATGATTCAAATGTTTATTGTGACTATCAATAGGGACCTAGGCATTCCAAAAATAAATATTTTACCTTGAAGCATAATACTCATGACCTTATAGAAGATCAAAAGATTACATTTGATGATCTCTAAAGGAATTAGGTTCACAACTTGATATCACCAAAAACACAAAATATTTAATAATATTTGCAATAACATTCTAAGAAGGATCTAGAAGTACAAATGGTATATAATGCAAATCCTCCTCCATCACACTAGATACACCCATTGTATGGGATTATTGATATTTATACACCACACACACCTCTTATTATTTAGAGACCCTCTATTACTTTTGTTGGTGTTTTAAATACATTCATTCCAATAGGGTAGTTACAATTATTGGTATTCCATATGAGCATCCACTTGAAGAAGAGAAGTTTATACCCAGATAATTAATTATCAAACCTACTAAGGTTAATCCTTTGAAAAAGGGTATTTAACAATCAATCCCTTTCCCTAGGTGGCCAATGCTTGACAAACCATTGCATCAAAGACACACATTGGATTCCATGGAATCCTTATCTACTATTGACCATATCAAGATATATAAATCACATGAACATGTTTCTGTTACTTATATTTCAAGTAAACCATAGATCACTCTATGATGGGTTTCACATACCCCCATTACTTAAATTATTTTTTCATGACCATAAAGTCCTACTATACATACTTAGAGCAATACAGATATTACAGTGCCATATATTACACCTATGCATGTTCCTTGGAAGTATCATCAATTTATTACAAGTTAGTTTATAGGTGGGAAATACTTATGATAATCCATTAGATGATATCATAGGATAACTCTTTCTTTGAAAATATTCAAAAAATACCAAAAAAAATCTAAAAATATTTTCACCATCTACATATTATATCGAAACCTTGGCATCTGATTATTTGATCTTAATAGACGCATAGGTTATATGGTTAGATGATCACTTTCCATTATCATGATTGACCTTATGTACTTACACATGACTTTATTCATGCTTATATCTTTTAGAATGTAATTTATATGCTAAGTACTTGACATTTTTTCCTAACACATACATCCAAGGGCTAGTATGTTATGTTTATATTATTTTTTTTATGATTTTTATATATGTACTTCCTTGATTTCATTTTCCTTCTTGTTGAGCATTTGAATATGCTTCATTATTTTTGGTCCCCATTATTTGTTTTTCTTATTTTGACATTTACATATGTCATTTATTTTTGTATAGACATTTGAATATATCATTCCTTGCTCTATGGACATTTGACTAAGTCATTTCCCATGAATAATGTAGCATTTCCACATGTCCCTTGTTTAAGGTCTCTTTAGACCATTGTCTTCTTGATTTAATTTTGAGTGCTCCTATGTGTGTGCTTAACTTCTTTTTGATCTTGTACTATTACTATATAGATGTTACCATGATTAAAATCATACATCTTAGGAATTGATGTGATCAGATACTATGTACCTCATTGATATATCTACTTAAACATGTTACTCTTATATATTACATGATACATTCACATATTGTATAGTTATCTTATCCTCTTGAGGTAAGGTGACTATCATAATTTATTTCCCCTCACCTTAAAATGGTTGGCATATTATTAGGAGCATGTCACAAACATGGCTTCCACATTTTCATTATGCACATATTCAGATATAAAGTGGGGGCACATTATAAAAACATGTTTTCCACATTTTTCATAGTTCATAAATTCAAATATGTAGTGGGTGTATGTTATGTAAACATGTTCTCCACACTTATACCACTCTCAATTTCATGTTTTAGTGTAATAATTTTTTGTAAACATGTTCTCCACACTTACATAGTTAAAAATTAGCCAAATTACATAGTTATATGATTCAAATACACATTTTTGGTATAACTATATCCATTAGTACCATTATTATACCCAGGTTTTATCATGAGACATATATATGGTGCACATGCTATGAAAAGAGCACCTAAATTGACAATTTAATATTTGTTTTAGATTTCAAAATATTTCTTTTAACTTTAGCTCACCAGTTTGGATTGTTATGAGTTATTATTAAACCAAAATATGATAGTAGTTGGTTCAATTTTGGTATGGTTAAGGTGATTAAATCACTCAGCCTTCACAATTTTATAGGTTGGACTTGATTACATCATCCAACCTCACCATATTTATAGTCAGGGTTAACTTGGATCAACTTAGAGTCACCAAGTTATAAGTATGATTGGGTTGTGTAATTGAGTTAATCTCAACTTTCAAGTGGAAACTCACCTTTTATCCAAGGTTGGGGAAAATTTTGTCCTTAAAACTTTATATATATACTATTCTATATTTACATTTGTCTTAGTCTTAGTTTAAATGGCTCATAATTATACATATTTTCAAATCAAGTTTCCAAAAGGCAAGGTAGTTATATCGATACATAGGTGTACTCCTAAACCTTTTTATTTTTATTTTAATTCCTTTGATTTCATATTATATGCAATGATTATATACAGTAACATGTTGTTGGTTTCAGGTTAGTCACCATAAAATCACTCAATTTGTGATCATTCAAAGGCAAGGTCTATTATACACACCCAAATATGCATTTATTTTCCTTTGAACTATAAATTTCATTAATATATTAAGGGTAAAAATGTAGACACCAAATCTAAATTATATATCACCCCAATCTTCTACACTTGGAAAATACATATCATGGATATACCATCAATTTTAGACCTTCCCACTATCAAAAGTCTTGTATACACTATCTCCTTGTGCCAAATTTATTATCTCTTAGTCTAAAAATTGTTATTATAATAACCCATGCCTTTTATCATTATTAAATTATTGTAGACCTACTTATCTTTTGTCTCTATAATTTTGAAACCTTTGCATGTTTTCTAGCTTCCTAGATACTTGCATCCCAATCAGATGCCTATGTTGATGAAAGTGTCATAATTTAACATAAGTGTGTAGTGTTTTAAATTTATCAAATTTACAAATGAAACATATATCTATGTTCAGTCTTAGTGCTTTAATGTGATATATTTTTTAAAGGGACACACACACACACACATAAAATATCAACCCTCATTCATTCCTCTCTTAGCACAAACCTAATAACTCATAAGTAAACTTACCAAAAGCATTCAATCAAGGATTAAAATGTTAAAAAATTCCCTATTTTCTATTATTTCCACATGATTCATAGGGAAAACATAAATAGATGTCTGAAGTATTAAAGGATCACTCCATGAGTCCTATTTTCTAAAGTTACAAGCTAGGTCATGTTGTACTTGCTTTCCATATATTGCATCCTTGTGCAAACAAAAGCCAACATGTAGGGGAGAACTACATGAGTTTGAAGCCCCTTTTGGAGTAGTGTCTATGTAGGAAGTACCCACTAATAGAGGGATATTTTGGGTTAGCTCAACACTGTGAGCCCACTAACCCATTTTTTCCACAACCACTATAAAGATGAACTAGGGATTTGTTATTTGACAAGGAGTGGTATCCCATGATCAAAATATAAACACACTAGAGTGAAGGTGACACATAACCTAGAATATCTACGGTGGTCACATATAGATCCCTAGAAGTATTTTATACTATACACCTGTATTTATGTTAAATACATGCATCAATGCAATCATCTGAGGTTGATGCAAGTGTCTGAGGATACATAGGTAAAATTTATAGAATTTGATGATTGATATAGGGAATTGATCTAGTCTATTTATACCTCATTCTCTATCAAATTTGCATGTGCATAATAAACTAGCTAAGTAACCTTATGTTCATTCCATTGTTATATCAATCAATAGTTATACTTACTATTTTAAGCATTTATTAGTTTTTAAATTCAATGTATTTTTTATCTGAGTTTACAATTAATTAGCATTTTATAGATCTATTTATCACCCTAGTACTTTTTCATTATTATATTATTAGCCCTATACTATATTGACCCATATCAATTTATGGTTAAATACCAATAAAAGAATCTCAAATGTTTGATTTTATTGTTATGTATTTATCATTGGTTACTTTTTCAATGGATTTTAATCTATTTATTTGTCATTATGTTCATTTTACTATTAGTTATTGTATATATGTGAACCTCATATGTGAGATATTTATGAACATATGGAAATAAATTATTTACCTTGATTGTCATACATTCACAACCTTTATGTAGCTAATAACACTCCTGATTTATTGTTTTGTGTAGAGTTCACACTCTCATGAAATCATGCACACTCTTTTACATGAAGCTTACTCATACCCCTAAACATAAGTCCCATGAATTCTCATAGAATTTTTTTCAATGATCACCTCAGATCATAGCCTACATATTACATTATGCACTCCTTAACTTTCAATCCTACATGCCTCACTGGCATCTACTCAAAGACTACCCTAATCTAATGGGACCCACTTTAGCATAACCATATATTAGCTTACCCCAACTATGTGCCTTGACTAGTGGTCCCAAATCAACTGATAATATCAAGATTTATCACTATTAGCTATAAACTAGGATTCTCAAGATCATGACCATTTGTTAATAGTTGGGAATTATATAACCAATCAATGGTTATAGCCCAATTTGTAACTCCATCATCGACATATAAGGAGGTTGATATGTGTCAAATATACCTTTGATTTATTTTAAATCATACATTTTTGAATACCCTTGAAATCATGCATGTTAAATATATAAGATATGCATCTAGCCATAGACAATCAAGTTGATACAATACATAATCATTACATAGATAGCATGATGCATGTGTCTATTTTTTAACACACAAAGTGTAGCACACGGTATTCTATGCCACACATAGTCATAAAATAAATAGATTACTCCATGCATCTACTCTATATACACATTGTATCATACTATACCATTCCCTATTCTTTGATATTGAATCAAAGTTACATTTTTGTAAATAAGACTTTCACTCCATTGAATGTGTTTTAATTTTTATTTGAATGCATCCCTAGCATTCAATCTAAATAACCAAACTTAGTTGATTCCTCACACACTTGATCCTAGGCTCTATGGTGTAGATAATTAGTATTAAATCTAGAATATTTGTTCATTTCTATGCTTGTAACCACATGAGCATAAAAAAAGAGAGAAGGTTTAATAGTTAGTTCTACCTTAGAAATTCTAGAAGAATGATCTAGTAAAAGCAAGATGTCTGACACCTAGAAGTAACTTGACATATCCCCAAAAGTTTTAAGGCTCATACCAAATTTTTTGGTTAGTTATATGAATTTATGGTGTATATTGACCCAATTCCTTCCCATCCATCTCCATGGTATGCTCCACGGTGATTTTAGTAGTAAACACCCTTCAAAGTATAAGCCAATCTTGAAATCCCTCTATTTTAAGGTAAGATCAATGTAAAATCATTATATTCTTATATTTTATAAATAAAGGCATACTTATTAGTCAATTATTTCACTAATGTTGATAATATCACCTTCATCATATTGAAGATGTCTATTTTAGTTGTTCACTAGTGGGAGACCTTCAGTATGTAACATGCACAAGAGTGAATGCTAATTGAATCATGGAATAATTTTTTTAATGTACTAAAGGAGGAATACTAACTTATAAGACAATTTTAATATGAATAAATCAATTTAAAATAACTGCATCAACACAAGGATCAATCAGTGAAAGACTACACCAACACATTCCATGACTACTCTGCACACTTGAGTGAGAACTTGGGTAGTGAACAATATAAGGTTCTGAATCACATTAGTGAAATATTACCTTATATCCATGTCAATATGGATTTATTGAATTTTTAAACTTTGGGTAAACCATATCACAATTCCACCAAGATCAAATCCAAGGTAAACATGAAGTAACATTCCACCTATTCAACCAATACAATGCACAAGGGCTAGCCCTCACATAACTCCACACCATAGTCTTTTATGTAGAAGAAAAAAATTATCACAAAGGTGAGTAGTGTCAAAATACTACTCAATACTCAAAGGCTATGGTTCCTTCTAATTCAGACAAAGGCAAGAATAAGTCAGGTGATAAGTGGTTCCATCACCATCGTTCATCCACTCATGATAATTCTGAATGCCTTGTGTAATAATATTTGCTCACACAATATATATGAGGATGCATATTTATGGATAAAAATAATCCATGTTCCTATTATCTAAGTACAAAAACCATTGTGGTGTAGAGGATCCACTTCAAAAGTCTCAATTTAAAACTCTTTACCAATCACATTGTGCTCTTGACCCTTCTACTAACCATGTTTTGACTATTTTATTAATGATACAGAAAAATTACAATGTTTTCAAATAAAAAAATTATTTATATGAGTACCATTTTTTAAAATCTATCTTTGGTCCAAATTTCAAGACTTAATTCCACCTTTTTACCCATTTTCAAAGCTTCAGTCTCTCCAAATTAGGCCTCCTCAAGCCTAAAACTAAGAGAGTCAATAAAATACCATACATGAGAGTTTGTACACACCTATAATTGTTTGATTCACTTTAATAACGTTAATTAGGTTCAAAATAAAAAATTTGGGAAATTTTTTAAGGGTTACAACTTGAGATATTGCTAAAACCCTAGTTTAGGGGTTTCAAAGGCCTGAGACAACCCAAGAGCACTAAAAACTTCATTGTGAGCATTTAATGAGGTTTAAAAAGACCAAATTTTTTTTGTAATGTATTTCTAGTCCCTTTCCACATTTTCTAATTTTTATTAAATTTTTTTCAACCCACTATCTTTATCAACCAAATCAATCTATGCTTTACTGTATTCAAAACATGACACTCTATATGTCTGTGGGCTAAGAAAATGAAAAATACACTATGGAATACCAAAAAGAGAGTAAATGAACCTTAAAATACATTAAAAAAACTTAATTTAATTATTTTAACTTCTTTACCAATGGTTTATGGTTCAATTCTTCCAAAGAAGCACACTCACTATTCACCATGAAAACCCTATTGTAGAAAACTGGGTTTCTAACCAATCTCCACACAATCAACAACATTCTTAAATCCTTCCTTAAATATTTCACACTTCTTTAAAAATATAAAAAAAAATTATAATCATTTGGAACATATTACAAATGGAACCAACATTCAATGATTCATAAAGTATACATATAGTCTACACACAAGAATAAGGCTCCCAAATAGGGGTCTACCTGATATCCTTCTTGAGCAACAAATGAAATGAGGATTATTCTTGTAATTTATAGTCTCAAAAAAAATTCTAATGTCCTTAAATAATATAAATAACCATTTTAAATTTTAATTAATCATCAATATTGAAAGATACAGTCTATAACTTAATATAGTCATCTCATACACAGGGTTTGTAAGCTATTCTTTCTAGAAAAAGGTTTCCTTCCTTATTAATTTTTTTGAATTATTTATTCCAAGAGCATGAAATAACTGACTAATATTCTAAATCCATACATTTTATATGAATACAACCATTTTTCAACTTTCTTGGAGGAGGTTGTCAACGTTAACTTGACTCATTGGAAAGGTGACAAGGCACCAAAAGTGATTTTCAAGACATATACCACCTTAAACCCTTGGAAATGATTCAACAGGTCTCTAATAACATTTTAAACCTATTCATAATCTTATGTAAACTTTTATACACACTTGTAAGTCCTAAAATCATACTATAAATTCAATTTTTTAAACATGTTAGTTTTGGTGAGAAACCAAAATTTGAAAAATTAAATAACCTAGATTAATTTCTATACTACCAAAATGAAACCTAAGAATTTTTGGGACTTATAAGTAAATTCAAAGCATACCTAAACCTTATTCAATGCAAACAATCCAATATTGAGAAAAATTACTCCCTAAGAGCGATGCTCCTGCATCATACTCCCAGGGGAAGGAAAAAAAACTCATGGACTATTGTCCATGATTGATTCCATAGTACTCCCTCTATTTTTTATGTCATGATAATTCATCCACATGGAATCCTCTACTATATTATTCTTCCACTTAACTAGATACTTGAAATACTACTTGTCTCTAGTCCTTTTAGTCACCTATTTATCCAATATAGATTATATTTCCTCTATCTTGGCCTTAGGCAACTATCTTACCCAAACTAGGCCTACTGTAGCTACTTCATCTATTTTTTCCTCCTTCATATTCTTCTCTATAAGTTTACAATTTTGAAACATTAAAGATAGGTGAGATTCCAACTCTACTAGGCAACTCCAATTTGTATGCATTGTTTGCAATCTTCTTGAGAATCTTACAAAGACCTATCTTCTTCATCTTCAACTTGGTGTATTCACCCCTTGGGTATCTTTTATTCCTTATATTATATATGACTAAGTCCCCAACCTATAAATTCACTTTTCTTCTACTCAAATTTGCCTGCTTCTTGTACTTGTCAACACTAGACTCCAAATGCTTTCTCACATGTTCATGCACCTCTTTCATTGCCATTAAAAACTCCTCACCTTCATCACTTATATTTTCCATATGTATTTTGTCTCTAACCTCAAATACAAATCTTATATATATTCTATAGATCACCTGGAATGGACTCATACATATACTCTTATTGGTAGAATCATTGTAAGTAAACTCTTCTTGAGACAACACAAGATCCCACTGCTTGGGATGGTTCTTGGACAAACACCTCAAAAATTTCCCTAATATTTTATTCACCACCTCAATTTGACCATCTATTTTAGGATAGTAAGCTAAACTAAAACTTAAATTTGTGCCTAGTTTCTTCCACGATGTCTTCTAGAAGTGACCAAGAAACTTGGTGTCCTTGTCAGAAATAATGTTCATTGGTAATCCATGAAGCCTCATTACCTCCTTGAGAAAAAATTACCCATATGTGTTGTATAATTAGTGGTCATACATGGTATAAAATGTGCCATTTTGGATAATCTATCAACAACTACAAAAATGATATCAAAACCCCTTTGTGTTCAAGGCAATCCCATCCTAAAATCCATGCTTATGGATTCCTAAGGCCTATTTTGGACTGGTAAGGGATTATATAAACCTAAATTATAACTCTTACCCTTGGTTAATTGAAAAAAACTTCATCTCTCTACATACCTTCATACTTCTACTTGTATTCTAAGCTAATAGTAGTGCTTAGTGAGTAACTCCAATGTCTAGTGAAGCCCAAAATGGCCTACCATGCTTCCACTGTGCTTCTCTTGATCATATTTCTTCTTGTTTATATCTTGGGCACACACAACTATACTCCTTTAAACAAAAATCCATCTTGAAGTACATAATCTAACCATAGATCCTTGTTGAGTGTACTTGGTTGTTTTCATGCATGGTATGCTTCCTTAAAGTCTTCATCAGCCTCATAAAAATATTTGAGTGACTCAATTCCAACACTCTCTAACTGAATTCCATGCACCAATAACATTCTATTGCTTAATGCATCTATAACCTTATTACTTTATCCTTGTTTGTGCTTAATGGTGAAGGTGAAATTTTTCATGTATTCCACCCATTTGACATGTCTTTGGTTCAACTTAGGATAACTAGATATGAACTAAAGTGCATGGTTATCTATATACACTATGAAATCCTTTGGCATGAGATAATTCATCCATTTCTTCAATGCTTGCACTATTGCATAAAAATCTAAGTCATAGGATGAATACCTCTTTTTAGCATCATTCAACTTCTCACTAAATTAGGCTATAGGTCTGACCTCTTGGATTAGTACAGCCCATATGGCTACATCACTTACATCATAATCTATCTACAATACCTTATTAAAGTCTGGCAATGCTAGTATGGGCTACTTCATGATTCTTTACTTCAAGTATTGAAAACTCTTTTCTGCCTTCTCATTTCAAACAATTTTTTTCTTGTCTCCCTTGATAGTGTTAATGATGGAAGCATAAATTCCACTAAATTTTATTATAAAATTCAAATAAAAAATTTCTAAACCATGAAAACTCCTTACCTCTCTTGTTGTCCTAGGTGTTGGCCACTCCATGATTGCCTTCACCTTGCTCTTGTCCATTTTCAGCATGCCTTGTGAAATAATAAACCCAAGGTGTAATAGCTCTCTTTTCATGAAGTCACACTTCTTGAGGTTGATCAATAACCTCTCTTCTTGAAGATTCCTTATCACCAATTCCAAATGATGAAGATGTTCCTCCTTATTTTGGATGTTGATTAGTATATCATCTAGATAAACTAATATAAACTTGGCTATGAAATCTTTCAAAACCTCATTCATTAATCTCATGAAAGTGTTAGGTGCATTAGTCAAACCAAATGACATGACTATAATTTTATACTAACCTTCATTCATCTTGAAATTAGTCTTCCACTCATCACCTTGCCTGATTTTTATCTAGTAGTATCCACTCTTAAGGTTTATCTTGGAAAAACATGTTTCTCCACTCAAGAAATCCATAAATCCTCCATCTTGGGAAGTGGAAATCTATACCTTATGGAGATTTTATTGATGGCCCTGGAATTAATGCACATCCTCCACTCACCTTCCTTCTTTGGCACCAACACTATGGGCACTACACATGGACTCAAGCTCTCTTTGATCATCCCTTTGTCAATTAACTCCATTTGTATTTTTATCTCAACATTCTCTTTTGGGATCATCTTATATGCAGCCTTATTTGGTATACCTTCTTCAATCACAAAGCTTATATGGTGCGTTATGATCCTCATTGGTGGTAATGTATTGGGCAGCTCATCAACAACTATATCAGCATACTTCTCTAACATTTCTTGAATCTCTAGGTGTATCTCATTGATCTTAGTGGTTGTCATAATAGTCTTAGGCATGATGACCAAAGCAAATCCTATCTCTTCTTCATGTATGGAATTTAAGAACTCTTTTCCACCTATCAACATCACATGTGACCCAACCTATTGATCACTCTCCTCATCCTTCAAGGGTTGTAAAGTGTAACTAACTCCATCCTTCATCAAAGTATACATATTCCTTCTTCTATCATGAGTAGTTTTCCTATCATATTTCTAATGCCTTCCAAGAAGCACATGGCACACATCCATAGGGATGACATCACAAAGAACTTTATCCTTACATGTTCCAGTTTGAAACTCTACGCAACTCTTTTCACTCACCAAGACTTTTTATCCCTTATTTAACCATGACACCTTATAGGGTGAGTTAATTTCTTTAGCCCAAGCTTTTTAACCATTTATAATAAAATAAGATTATCCATTCTTCCTAAATCAATGATCATCTTGCAACACTTACCTTGGAATTTACAAGATGTCCTAAAGAGAGTCTTCCTTTGTGGTGGCTCCTTCTCCTTGGGTGGCTTGATCAACACTCTCCTCATGAGAAATGATTCTTCCACTTTAGGATATACCATGTGTGATGGAAAGTAAACACTCTCTTCCTCTCCTCATTGTGCAATTTGATATCTCTCTTCATTTCTTAGGCTTCTTGTTGGTTGGTCCTCTAGGCATTCCCATTGCTTATGGCTAGAAACGTTTTTACACTTGAAACAAATTCCTACAAATCCACTTGATCCTCTACCACTTCATGAATAACCACATCTTTTGAAATGTCTCCTACTTCTAAATCCACATCTTGAACCAGTGGATTGTTCTTTTGAATTGCTTGATTCACTTTGAAATTTCTTTGTGATAAATTTTTGCCCCTTGTTGTCCTCTACCTCTAAAAATTTTGTCCCTTCCTTTATTTTTCTGATTATGCTTCATATTCAACTTATCTTCAACCTTGAGTGTAAATTGGTAGTACTCTTCTAGTGCTCTTGGGGTCACAAGTGCTAGTTCATCTTACAGGTTGTATCTTAAACCATTCAAGTAGCTTGAAACCTTCTCTTTATCCTCCTTAACATGACCAAAACTAATGGTCAGCTTATATAACTCCTTTATGTATGCCTTCACACTCATTTCTTTCTACTTCAAATTTTATAATTGTCTAAACAAGTTTGTCTCATAGTCACCTAACAAGATTTTACCTTTGAGCTTGGCAACCATTCTATCCCAAAAAGTGATCTTATTATTCCCCTTGTTTATTCTCTCATCTTGTGTCAAGTCCAACCATAATGAAGCATGCCTCTTCAATTTGGTTCTTACAAACTTGACCTTCTTATCATCAAGTACCTCCTCATAATCAAAGTGTTTATCTAACTTATTCACCCAATCCATGAGTTCATCTCCATCAAGACCACTTGCATAGGTCGGTAATTCCACCTTTAGTTTGGACCCTTAACTCATGATCACCTTTTGGATTCTCTCTACTCCCTGATCTTCAGGTCCTTTAATAGTCTCTTCTCCCTCTACTTCCTCTTGGTCTTGTGGCTCATCTTCCCTATCACTCAAATCCCCTATTAGGATTCCTCTTCTTTGGTTTTGTTCTATATTAGTTAGCCTTGCATTAAAGCTGAATCAGAGGTCTCTTATCTTTTCCAACACATCTTATTTCCCTTGGTTTCTTGTTGCACCTCTTATATTTCTCTTAGGTGGCATTTGAAACCTTTTATAGGCAATTCTATCAAAAAAATACCTATTATCATTTTATCCAAGGGATATTATCTCTCCCACTTGTTCTCAAGTATCTAAGGCTAGCTTTGATACCAAAAATGATTAAGAGGATCCACTTCAAAAGTCTCAATTTAAAACTCTTAATTTATCACACTATGCTCTTGACCCTTCTACCAACTCTATTTTGACTATTTTATTAATGGTACAAAAAATTTACATTGTTTTTAGAGAAACCAATTAGTTTTATGAGTACCCTTTTTTGAAATCTATTTGTGGTCCAAATTTCAAGACTTAATTCCACCTTTTTACCCACTTTCAAAGCATTAATTTCTCTAAAATAGGTCTCCTAAAGCCTAAAAACAAGATATTCAGTAAAAACCTAGTCTCATAAACTAGGCTCATAGTATAGTATTTTGTAAAATTTTAAGGGTTATAACTTGAGATATTGTTAAAACCCTAGTTTAAGGTTCTTAAGGGCCTAAGACAACCTATGAGCACTAAAAACTTCACTATGAGCATTTTATGAGGTTTAAAAATACCAAATTTGTTTTATAAGGTATTTATAGTCATTTTCCACCTTTTTCATTTGTTATTAAACATTTTTCAACCCATTGTCTATATCAACCAACTCAAACTATGCTTGAATGTATTCAAAACATGACACTCTACAAGTTTGTGGGCTAAAAAAATGAACAATACACTATAGAACACCAACAAGAGATTCAATGAACCTTCAAATACATTAAAAAAAACTTATCTTAATTATTTAAAGTTATTTACTAATGGTTTATGGTTCATTTCCTCTAAAGAAGCACACTCACAATTTACCATGAAAAGCATGTTGCAGAAAAAAGGGTTTCTAACCAATCTCCACGCAATAAAAAAATATTATTAAATACTTATTTAAATATTTCACACTTATTTAAAAATATCAAACATATTTATAATCATTTTGGACATAGTACAAATGGAACAAATGTTCAATCATTCAGAAAGTATGCATACAGTCTACACATAAGAATAAGGCTCCCAAATAGGGGTCTGCCTAATATCCTTCTTGAACAACAAATGAAAGGAGTATTATTCATATATTTTATAGTCTCAAAACACATTATAATTTCCTTAAATAATATAAATATCCATTTTCAATTGCCATTGATCATCAATATTGAAAGATATAGTTTGCAGCTTAACATAATTATCTCATACACAGGGTTTGTAAGTTATTCTTTCTAGAACAAGGCTTCTTTCCTTCTTATTTTTCCAAATTATTAATTCCAAAAGCATTAAATAACTTAATATAATTAAAAATCCATACATTTTATATGAAGACAACCATTTTTCAACTTTCTTGGAGAAGGTTGTCAACATTAACTTAACTCATTGGAAAGGTGACAAGGCACCAAAATTGATTTTCAAGACATATACCACATTATAACCTTTTAAATGATTAAATGGGTCTATAATAAAATTTTAAACCTATTAATAAGCTTATGAAAACTTTTCTACACCCTTGAAATTCCTAAAATCATACTAGAAATTCAAATTTTTAAACATACTAGTTTTGGTTGGAAACCAAATTTTGAAAAATTAAACAACCTAGATGCATTTATATCTACCAAAATGAAAAATAAGAATTATTTTGGAATTTTTAGGCCATAAAAATCATCTCTAAACATTATTCAATTCAAAGAATCCAAAATTGACAAAAAATACTCCCTAAGAATGATGCGCCTGCATCACACTATGATTGACATCTCTAAAGAAAAGAGAACATCTCTTCCACACCAAGTTATTGGTGAAGGATAAACCTATTCATAGAATCATATATAGTATAAGTTATAAGAATATCACTTTTAAACCTTGGTCTTTCCACTATTGTACACTCTAATTTATGTTATTTTGGGGGGATGTAATAGGGCAAAAATATACAAGTCAGGAAATAATGCACTTTTCAATACAAAGTCAAGCCTATGGAGGATAACATCAGTTATGTCATTGCACCTATAAAGGTTTGTGACATATTTATGGGGATACTATATTTTTATGATTGAGAAGATACATATCAAGCCAAGCCATAACATTAGATTATTCGTGTGTAAGACTAATTCTATAATTTCTTTAAGTTAATGACCATGACCAAAGTCACCTTGGTCTCTTCAAGGAAATGCCACAAAATTGTCTCACATGTAAAAAAGTTTTTGTTTCTCATGTTTCACCCTAACACACCTATGTATAAAGATAAAACACACTCTATAAGTACACACAACTCATACAATATCATAGTAATAGTAACTTGACAAGTTACTAGAGTAGTACATCAAAGTCTTCACAAAGCTTGAAGGCCTTCCAACACATTGTGTAGTATGGAACCACATCGATTTGGTTCTTGGATACCCTATTCTGAATATTCCCTAGTATCATAGATCAATTTGGGAGAATGATTTAATATAGATCCAACTACAAGAGTTACTTGATCAGGGCAAGATTAGGCCTACCTATTCTCCTTATAGGTGTCTAATAATCCTTTCACTTAAGAAGGATGGATCTTGGTTTGAATAGACTATCATGTGCTCAAAAAATAATAGTAAAGAATTGGTAGCCATTACCACACATTAAAGACATTTTGGACTAGCATTGAGGTGAAAAATGCTTCACTAAGATCAACTTGAAGTTAGGTTACCATTAAGTTTTAGTTCATCCACAAGACATATGGAAGACAACATTCAAGACATGAGAAGGATTGTATAAATGGTTGGTCATTCCTTTCAACTTAACCAATTTCATGTGATTCATGGATGATATACTCAAGACTTTTCTCAATTACTTCATCATCATTTACTTATATGGCATACTCATGTATAGAAAGACTTGGGAGGAACATATGGGTCACATCTCATCTAGGATAGATATTTTTCATCAACACAAATTATAGGATAAATTAGTAAAGTGCACATTCGATGTTGCATAGATTCATAACCTAGGCTACATCATTGATTACACAAGAATCTATGTATTATAGAGCAGATCAAAGTGATCCAATATTAGCCTACTCTACACAATCTCATAGAATTGAGGATTTTTCTTATACTTGCTAACTTATACCATAGGTTCATCTTTGGTTTCTCACACATCTCTTGGTCTCTCAACAAGATAACACATAAAAAAATCCAAGTTTTATTTCACTCATACATAATAGTACACTTTTGAGGCACTAAAATAATAACTTTGCACAACACTTGTTATTGTAATGCCTAATATTACACATTCCTTACAAGTTCACATTGATGCATTTGACTACACACTTGGTAGAATGCTCATGTAACATGGATATCTAGTCACATACCACTTAGAGTTATTCAAAAACATGGTGCAAAGGCATTTTACCTATGAGAAATAATTTTATGCTATTGTTTAAGCAATCAAGAAATGGCATGACTACATTTTATGGAAGGAGATAGTTTTTCATTCAAAGTATAGGCCACTTTAGTTATTACAGACATAAATAAAGTTAGAGAATGTGTGGCACATAAAATTGATGAGATACATATAGTAGTTCCATCTAATGATATATTATAATGAAGGTAAGTAAAATAAGGTAATAGATTTCCTTAATCCAACCTCTAATTCATGTAATCATCATAGTGCTAGACATGCACAACCATAACTTCACAGAATGGGTATCCCTCTACTCATCTTATCAAGAATTCACATTGACTTACAACATCCTAGCATAAGGTAAACAAGTTCTATTCTATTTGTCTAACCAACCTCTCTACAAGCTCAAACATCTATATGTTCTTGGTCGTGTCCCTTGTCAATGACTCATTTGGGAGGTGCACCATACTAAGACCTCAAGACACATCATCTTGATAAAGACTTTATCCATGTTATAGACACACTTATTATGGATACATATGCACATATACATAGAACACAACATCAAGTGTTGCACTCTTTTTTGTATCTCCAAGCCAAAAAGTAGGAATCTCAAACTTTACACACCTATAGAGGTTCCATCTAGAACATGAGAATCTATTAGCATGAATTTTATGATTGGTTTGCCTATGGCAATATGATATCATGATGTTCTATTCATTGTAGTTAATAGGTTTTCCAAAATGGCTATCATGGTCACTTACAATAAATATATTGATGTAGTTGGCACTGTGCAAGCCTTCTTCATCCATGTTTGGGTTCATTTTGGGCTTCCAACATCTATCATCTTCGATCAATATTTACACTTTGTAATTCACTTTTGGCAATAATTGTGGGACTTCATGGGTATGTGAATGGATTAGTCAATATATTTTCATCCATAGATATATGGGGAAACTGAAGTGGTCAATATCACACCTTTTTATCTTCTATGAATGTAAAACCATGCACATGCTCATACTTGGGATGAGAATATCTTATACATTTAACATGCCTACAACATATCTATAGGTCATAGTCCATTATGAATGCTTGTAATTTTGATCTTATGAATTCAACTACTAAAAATAGCAATTTTACCCAAAACTTATAAAACATCAAAAGATAGAGAAATATAAGAACAATACATAATTAAAAATGAATTATTACCATTACCTTGATCCTAATGGCTTCCCTCCAAGATATTCAAGCTAATTCTAATGATTCTTGACTTTATTGTTGGATTGTTATGGATAGACTCAAATTTTTGGCATGATGCTTGCTTGATCAAGAAACTAAGATGATATGGATTTAGGATGGATTGGATTATGACTATGTGAGATTTTTCATATAATTCCAAAAGTTAGCTTGATCATGGAGGATGGGTTGATTTAAATGGGCTATGGATGGAAGATCAAAGGTCAATATTAAAATTTGGGTTAGGAGGATCCATGGTGGAGGATTATCCAAAGAATTAAAAATTATTTAGAAGCCTATAGAATAGAGTCTTCTAGAGAGAAAGGGTTTAAAATGAAAAGGATTGTAGAATTAGAGAATTTTGGAATCCATTTGGGGTTAATCAAGATTATTAAATGATTAGGATGAGTGATTAGATAAGTGATTACAAACTAGGGATTTAGGAGAGCCTCAGAATAGGCTAGGGTAGGTTGGATTGGAATTTTAAATTCCAATTTAATGGACAAGTGGGATTAGTTATTGGATAAGACATGATTAAAGAAATTAATAGACTGGTGGGGATAATATAAGGTTAATGGATGATAAATAATGAATGGGGATGTTAGACAAATAACTAGAAGGGGTGATATTAGGATGGAATTAGAAGAGATATATGATACTAGATGAATTAGTGTTGACTAATAGTAATATTAGTGATGATAAATGAAGCTTTCAAATTTAGATGTATACATTTTCCCCCTCTTTTAAAGGGTATTACAAATGGATGAAGTGTAAGGATTAATGCTTTTTTAGATAAAAACCATTGCATGGATGAGTGTTAGTAAATGATGTTAGTGGATATAATTCCCCCTTGAGGGGACATGTAGGGAGGAACAGATAAAATGGCCACTCAAAAATAATACATGAGGTGTGGGGTGTGATGAAGAGATAAGGGTGTGGGATGTGAGATATATGATGAAAAATATGAACTCAACCAAAGTAGTGATCTCTAAAATTATGATGCCCCTAGTAAAGGCACATGCACAAGGAGTGGAAATGACTGTGTCATGGTTGTCAACACATCCTAAGAAGGAATCAACCATAACAATATGATGATGAGACAAAAGGTTGTGAGATTTCAATGTATCCCAAACAAGTATGCATGCAAGGGAGAACTATTGTCAGGATAAGATAGTGATTTAAGAAGAATATTAATGATTATTATAGCTTAAAGCTAAGGTTGAGTGATATGGTGAAGTAAAGAAGAGATACAAAATGAGATAATTGAGTGATCAAAAAATGAAAAGGATGGGAAAATGGTGGCCAAAATATCATTGGGCACTAAAAGTGGCCAATTTATACCTACATAAATTGAAAAGACCTCACGCTGATGTAGTTATGACTACATGATAGATGACTAGATAAACTAGAGGATAATGATGAGGATGGATGTTAGTTTTTAGATAGTGGATGAGAATTGGATGCTAGATTAGGATAAATGATTGGAGATGAGATGTTAGATGTTGATGACTAAAAATATGATAGAACAGGATGATTAAGGAAAAGATGATTGGAATTGGATGTGTGGCTCGAAGATAAAGGACTAGGATAAATGATTGGATATGTTATGTGTTGGGTGAATATTTTGTCAATCAGCTAACTGATGAGAAAAATAGGTCTTATCAACAATAGCAAGGGAGATTGGTTGGCCAAATGTGCAGGTTTACTACATCAAAAGGGGACAAATCTCTCCTCTCATCAAGGGGAGGTTCCCTGTCAAATATGAGGGGCTATATACTATATCTATAAGTAAAAAATAACACTTAGGGGTATAATAACACCATCCATCTCTCTTTTTTTAGAGATGATGTTCAAAAGCAAAGGAGAAATCCTATTGATGATACTGAAGGCACTTATCTTCTTTCAGAAGTGGTCTTACAGTAGGGTGCAGGAGTTCTTTTAGGTGGTGGCAAGTAACTTGGTATTAAGGGTGCAGTAACCAACAAGATGAAATGGAACCCAAAATATCCACCTCAACTACCCAAAGAGTGAAACACAAAGGATAATGGGGGCACAAAGTCATCCCAAAATCCTCAACACAAAAAGAAACTAAAAACACACATTGAAGACAACTATGATAGCACAAAGTCTGAAAGTAACTAACGTCAGGACATCTTCTAGATTACTTCCACTAGCTCTACTTGTTAAATTAAATAAATAATAATGTACCTAGAAGATAGACATAAGAATAATCTCCTAAAATGGCACAATCTATAACATCACAAAGTCTACAAGTAACTTGCTTTCTCATTTAGATAAAATAAAATGATCAACAATCTGAGCTCAGAGTCTCAGTATTCGCCTTTCAATTTGGGTAGAGTTTTGCTTATGTAAAAATGAAAAGATCTCCTTTGCATAATGCAAGAGATTACAATGTATAGCAACCAAATAAGGCTTGACACTTCTTCGTAGGGGACAACCCATGCTGCAGTCAATGCCTTCAATGCATCCTCAGTTCTGTCTGGAGGGCCATGTTAGGAATAGTGCATTGCCTTAACTATGGCATGCTCATCCATCTTATATGTCTCATCCTTAGCATGAATTGTCTGGTCCTTTTTTTGATGTTTGCACAGATGTCCACTTTGCCTTTACTTCTTGGAAGAAAAATAGGCCGTGTCTTTGGTTTGGTGTGCTCAGATGACCACTTGATCCACTATTTCACCTACTAGAAATAACTCCCTTGTAGATATTTCTGATCTTTTTGTATTGTTCTTCTCTTCCCTATAGAAAATTGAGCTCTCAGGCTCTCTTTTTAGCTGGTTGCTTTGTTTACTCTTCAAATTTTGTGCCATATCCAAATATTAATGGATAATTCATTACCTTAAATTTTACATCTATGGAAATGTCACTAGTTGCTAGCGACTTGAAACATGTTGAGCCATGAACCTTTGAACCTGTGAAAGTTCATCAATTTAATGGTTCAACAATTTTTATTAGTTCCTTTGTTCCATATCCTTTCACACTCTTTGGTTGAACCATCCTTTTGAAACTGATCTCTAGAATCATCTATTTGTTGCTTCCTTCCTTTGAACTATTGAACCTATGAACCATTGAACTTTGAACTCTTTTAGTTTAAGGTTCAATCAGTTCATTGGTTCATTCTTCATTCCATCACTTTATTCATCTTTCTAAACCCATTGATCTTCATTGAATTGGTTGAACCTTTGAATTCATTGAACCATTTGGTTCAAGGTTCAACAGTTTAATGGTTCATCCTTTATAGCCCCTTTTTTGGCTAAGTCTTTGGAACATCCTGAAGGGAAGGTGTCCTTTCGGGCTTTGGGAAAGGTCCTTTTTCTTGGTACTGAGAGCCCCCTACAAGGGTACCTACCCTTTGGGATCCTTTAGACTACCTTTAGGCTTTACTTCCTTTGGCAGGATTTTGTTTCTTCAGTGGGATTTTGTTTTTTTAGTGAGCTTTATCCTTAATTTCCTTCAAACAAAATGTTCGAAGGAATTCCTTCAGATAATTTGTCCGAAGGAAATTTTTCCTTGGCTTGCTTTAGTTGGTTTTTCACTGGGTTTTTTCTTTTGGGCTTTTCCTTCAGACAAAATTTTGAAGGAATTCCTTCAGACATTTTTTTTAAAAGGATTCACCTTTGCCTTATCTCTTTTTCTGATGAAAATCTTCTCGAAGGAATTCCAATAGTTCCTTCACTTAGTCATTTCCTCAGGGAAAAAGTTTGAAGGATTCTTCTCTTTCAGCCTTAGTCATTTTTTTGAAGGAATTCCAACTTTGTCCACTTTTGCTCATTGCCCTTTGCAAGGGTACTTCACCTTGGTTCACTGCCCTCTACAAGGGCACTTATTCCTTTGGCTTTGGGACAGTCCCTTGAGCCTACCAATTGAACCAACCTTGGTTCAATGGTTCAATCGATTCAATCTCTTTATTTTAGCTAAGTCTTTTGATCTCTTGAACCAAATGCATTGAACCATTTGGTTGTTGAACTCGTTGAACCATTGAACCAAAATGGTTCAAGGTTCAATAGTTCAATGGTTCAAGCCTTTATTTTTCACTAAGTGTTTAAAGCCATGGAACTTGAAGCAGTTGAACTTTGAACCTTTGACAAAGCACTTAACTCTTGCTAATGACATTGAACCTTTAAACTCATTGAACCTTTGAACCTTTTGGGTTCAAGGTTCAATGGTTCAATCACTCAATCCTTCCATTGAAGCTTGCCGATTAACATTTTTTATTTGAATCAAGGCGTTGAACTAATCCTAAAAATGCCTAAGTGCTAGAAACTTGCTCATTTTAGAGAAATTGCCTATTGAAACTTTTGAACCTATTAAACCTACTAATCTCAATCATGTTGAGTTCCTAGAAACATATCTACAGAGTTCGTAGATTCAAGCCTATAGAGTTCATAGATTCAAGCCAGCAGAGTCCGTAGATATCTAAAAAAGCTTGAAAAATGAAGAACTTGAATGCTTAGAACAATTTTTGAAAAGGAAAAAGAGGATTTTGTTAGGTTGAACCAAAATAGTTCACATGTTTTCCCAAAATAAGTGACAAACTTTGGGAACAATAGCTAGCTTCAGTTGGGGAACTTCCTTCAGTTGAAAACTTGGAATAGCTAAGGGGAGTAGAAACTAGAATCTCTAGTGCCTTGAAGTATGCCATTGGGCTATGGAGTCATGTTACCCAAAAAGAAAGGTGCCAAAAATGAAAATGAAAAACACACAACAAATAAAGACTATACAAATATACATATGAACAGGTGAACTTATCTGATACTTCAAGAGTTGAAGTGCTTCAGATGCTGCCCATTTTGAGGTAGAGAAAAGGGTGTGCCATCTTGATATCTCAATAAGAAACTATTTTCACCATTGATTTGATGAATAATAAATGGGCCTCTCCAAAAGGAGTCAAATTTTCCATGCATTCCCTTTGGTTCTCTTCTCTTGTCCCACAACAGGACTTGATCTCCAATCTGGAAATCATGATTGTTTGCCTTCTGGTCAAAGAGCTTCTTCACCAAACTTTGATGCATAGTAATTTGGTCCACCACCATAGTCTGCTACTCATCCAGCTCAGTCAAGCACATGATCCTCTTATCAATGGAACTTTCATATGTTTTATCCTTAATTGCCTTAGCCAATTTCAGTGCTAGCAATTCTAGAGTAATTGGTATCTCAGCATTGAGACCATAAAGAAGTTAGAAAAGAGACATACCAATTGACCTCTTAGGTGTGATCCTATCTACCCATAAAGCATCAACCAATGCTTTATGCCATGTTCATTGGTTGTAATCTACTAGCTTCTTGATGATAGTCACCAGGTTCTTGTTGCTTGATTCAGCTTGGCCATTCCCTTGTGGAAAGTAATCAGAAGAGTGGGAGAGTGTAATCCCATAGTAAAAATAGAACTAAGTGATCTCTTAGGAAGTGAAACAAGCTACATTGTCAGTGACAATCTTGGTTGGGACCCTAAACCTGGAAATGATGTTCTCCTTGAGGAAATTGCACACTAATTTTGAAGTATCATGCTTGGTTAGAATTGTTTCCACCCACTTGGGGAAGTAATTTGTTGTTGTGAGGACATAATCATGTCTAGCACTAGAAGATGGGTTTACAACACCAATGAAATTAATTCCCCATTACTGAAATAGCTCCTTTATGACCACTGGCTTGAGAGGCAGGGAAACTAATTTGGGTATCCCAACAAACTGTTGGCATAGTTCACATTTCCTTACCCACTTGTATGCATCTTGAAAAAGAGTAGGCCAGTAATACTTGGCTTGAAAAAATTTATAGGTAGTTACAGGAGAAAAAAATGTCCTCCATAGGCCAAATTATGGAAGGACTTCAAAAGTTGGGTATATTGCTCTTTATCCATGTAAGAAAGGAACACTCCATCAAGGCTCCTCTTATATAGGTCATTATCCCAGAGGATGAAATTGGAAACTTTTAGCTTGATAGTCCTTCTTTCTTTATAAGAGTGGTGAGTAGGACACTCACTATAAGTAAGGAAATGAGCAATACCTGAATACCACTCATTCATGGTGGAGACAAAGAGGACTATTGGCGTGTCTTCTTCTTTTGATTCTTTGTGCTCTATTTGTTCTGGTTTGTTGTCAGTAATCAATTGGCATAGGCCCTTTCTCTGTACCAACTTTATTGGCTTGATGAATAGATCAAACTCCTAAATTTTAGTAATCCAATTGCCTCTTTTCATTCCAAATTCCTACTGAGTTAATATGGATTTGACAGTGGTGTCAGGAACCAAGGTAGTAGTGTGTGAATTTAGGATGTAAAAGTGGAAATGCTTGACTGCCTTTACCACTGCATAGGCATGATTCTCCATATTTGAGTACTTCAGCTCATGAGATTTGAGAGAACAACTCATGAAAGAAATGAGAGATTCCACACCTTCTTGGTTTTGTTGAACTAGAATGGTTAAAAGTGTGTGTTCAAAAGCATAACTGTATATGGTGAACTCCTTGTTATAGTCTAGACAAACCAAAATTGGGGCATGACCAATAGTTGTCTTAATATCTTGGAATGCCAATTTGTCTTCTTTAGTCTAGCTAAACATGGCATTTCCCTTCATCATGTTTACAATATGGCAAGTCTTCTCAGCAAACTTAGGGATGAACCTTCGTAAGAAATTCACCTTTTCAAAGAAAGAGTGAACTGCAATCTTACTTATGGGCAAAGTAAGCTCTTGGATGGACTTAACTCTGTCTGAGTCAATCTTTATTCCTTCTCTAGACACAAAGTGTCTGAGAAGTTTTCCTTCTATCACTCCAAAAATAGACTTCTTGATGTTTGAGGAAATTCCATTCTGGTGGCAGTGTTCCATCACTTGTTGCAAATGGTGCATATGGTTAGGGTGATGCTTAGAAAAGACTATTAAATCATCCAAGTAAAAAATAATGAACTTACCCATTTCATCCTTAAAAGCCAGGTCCATTACTCTTTGGAAGGTGGCACCAGCATTTATCAAGCCAAAAGACATCCTTATATATGCAAACGTGCCCCAAGGTGTGGTGAAAGCAATCTTATGCTAGTCTACTTCACCAACTTCAACTTGATTGTATTCTGAGAAATTGTCCAACATTGATAACATTTTTGAACCAGTCACTATCTGATGCACTTGGTCCATGATGGGCAAAGGATAGTTATCCTTTAAGGATGACTGATTCAATTTCCTAAAATCCACACAAAGGTGAATTTTTCCATTCTTCTTCCTCACAGGCACTATGTTTACAATCCATGTAGAATGATGGATTGGGAAAATGATCCTAGCATTTAACATTTTTTATATCTCAGACAAAATAGTACTTGATATCTTCAAATTGTATGACCTAGATTTTTGCTTGTAAGACACTGAGTCAGTCTTGAGAGGAATCTCATGGTGAATTTCTTTAAGCTTGAGTGACTTCAGATCATCATAGGAGTATGCAAGGACATCCATGTATTGGCTAAGCAGAGTAGCAAACTTATATCTCTCCTCAGGGTTGTAGCATTTCCCAATGTTAACTATCTTGAGATCATCCTTGGTACCTAAATTCACTTGATCAAACTCCTGGGAGGAGCTTGAATCCATTTGCTACTGTTTGATGAATCTGTCATGTTTTTCAAATGGCTTCTCAAGGGAAACCAGGCCTTTGGGAATCTTATTCCCTTTTAGCTGTAGGAATTCCTCACCTACATTAGAACTTGACTCAGGGGCTAGTTCAGACTGTTGAGCCTCATTGCCTTCAAAGTGAAGCTATTGAAAGCTATCTTTTTGCTCCAAGAAGGCAATGATTTGGCTGTCATTTTTGAACACTTGCCAATGATTGGCATTTTTAGGCACACTTGGTCAAAAGACTAGTTTAATGGTGTACCTATCTCCCTTAAAATCAAGGTGAGGAACCAGGAGAGTAGCTAAAACAACCAATGCATCAGCTCTGTCATTAAATTCCCTAAGAATGGCAGAGATGTTAAAAGCATTAAAGCTTTTAATTTGGTCCCAGACTAGATTGCAGTAGTGGCACAATCTTTCATTCTTGGTTTGATACAGGTTTCTCACCTAACAAACCACTAGTTTAGCATCTCTTTTGGCATGGAGCTTGACACCTTTGTCTTGAGCAACCCTTAATCCAAGAAATAGTGATTCATACTTAGCTATATTATTTGTATTGATAAACTATAACTTGTATGATGAAGGAAAAATATCTCCTTAAGGAGATATCAGCACAACCCTGGCTCCTGAACCGGTAGAGGAGAAGCTGCCATCAAATTCTAGATCCATACCTCATTAGACACTGATTTTTATTTAGATTCTTCTTCATTTAGAGGGAGAGATCCTTCCACACTTGCATTGCACTCTAATTCTTTTGTTGTTCTAGCTGAATGTATTTCTAGGTTGTCACCTTCAAGAGATTCATCATATGCCTCATGAACTTCATCCATGGATAGAAAGTAGTTACCCATGCCTGAAGACTCAAATAGAATTTGAGCTTCAAGTGCTGAGGTTTGGGTGACCACATATTTTGCTTCCTTTTTAGGGAGAAATCTCTTCATAACACCTTTGACTGGGATCCTTGTCTCAGATAGGTCCATGCTTAGTTCACCACCAACATCCCTGCAAAAATTCTGCCCAAGAAGGATGCCATATGATGCTGGGACATCAGCCACCAGGACAGTCATCTTGATTCTTTTATCTGGAAAGGCTACAAATACAAATTAGGCATCTTTGATTTGTCCCAGCAATGGTAATTTCTTATTTTCCATGGAAAAACATCTCTCAAACATCTTGGTCAATGTGAGACCATGGGATTCTACCACATTGGCAGACATGACATTGTCTGAAGCTCTAGAATCAATGATGCAGTTGTTCAGTTGATGACCATTTATTAACAGGGAGACATAGAAAGGTTCAGTCCTCTTGGGAGTAGCAGGAGTAATGACAAGGTTATTCTAAGTGGATGTTTTCTTGGGGAGATCATGAATTACCTTTAGAATTTCTTGTCCTACAGGGATGGCTTGGTTCTTCACACATTGAACCAACTTATCTAACTGCTCAGGATTGGACTACAAAAACTCAAATTCAGACATTTGAATTTTGGTTTTCTTTATATGGTCAAGTATGTCAAATGTTTGAAATGAACTAGGATAAGAGGACGGGAGTTCATTATTTTGATTTTTGGGAAGGGGAGGATTAGTCTGTGAATTTGAAGTAGAAGGTGCACGGATATTTGATGTACTTACCTTTTTTGTAGTTATCAAGTCTTTTGGATGGAAAGGTAGAGTGGTTCCCCGCTTGGCAATTGAGATTGCAGGTTGAACTCACTCTATTCTTTTTTTATCAGCTTGTTAGGTTGATTGATTCTTAGATCGAGTGAATACATCATATGATCCTTCATCTGCTTTTCCTTCACTTCTAGGTTCATCTTGGTAATTCAGGAAACCAATGTTGGAGTCACCAGCTAATTCTTCTTCTTCCTCAGTGAAGAGATTAGCATCATCTTCAAGATTCAACTCAGGATAGAATGAGAAATTTGATTCAGCTTCAAGATATCCAACTACTGAGTTGGTTGGAGGTGCTTTAATCGCAAGGTTATTCCTCTAAGGGGGAGGGAGATGATTTTCTTGCCCTTGATTCCTAGCAATATTGCCTTGGTATGACTAATTGGGGAATGTCCTCCTTGGTACATATCTATATGAAGGAGTAGATGACATCCCTTGTACCATTTATTTTTTGAGGGCCAACAATTTATTTGCTAGCTTCTGTACCATTGGATCAGTGTTGGCTGAAGGTGAGTATTCTGAAGATGAAGAGGATTTACCTTTGTTAGGGTCTCTCTTTATCTCTCCTAGCAAGATAAGGTCATCTTCCACCTTAGTAGCCAAATCTTGAGTAGCTTCAAGGTCTATGTGGCCAGCATGTCTCAACAGAAAACTCACTTTAGGTAGCTGTGAGTTGATGAAGAAGCATTTGAGGTTTTCAGGTGTTGGCTGAGCAATTAAAAAAATTCAATTCCTCAGCTTGTCAAACTTTGCTATGAAATCCCTCATAGGTTCATGAGGTTCTTTATTCATCTGTGTGATCTAGGCTAGTAAGGCATGTGCATCTTCTACATGATTGAACCTGGCTTAAAATTTAGCTTTGAGTGTGTCTCAGTTAGTTACTAACCTAGCCTGCAGATGGTAAAACCAGTCTATAGCAACACCTTATAGTCTTTCCATGAAATCCTGACTACCACATCCTCAAATTCCACTCCTATTATGCCATAGGCTATGTTGAAGGCTGCAATGTGTTCATCAGGATGAACTCTCCCATCACCAAATAATTTGGGGAAATTCTTCCTTGAATTCCATGGTAGATCATGCAGAGGTGGAGTCAAATTGAGTGGGCTGAATGAGTTACCCCAGGGGCCTTGAACTACCATGATTTGATTATGAAAAAGAGGGATAAAAAATATGGATGGTGTGTGGATGGGCAACGCTCTATTGACAGTAGAAAAAGAAGCTCTACCTTATGTTAGTGTCTTGGTATGGGTAGGAAGAACACTCCTAGATCATTGAACTTGAAGTTGGGGAGGGAACAAATCAGAATTGCCCTTCTGCACCAGTTCAAAAATAGGATCAACAACACCTTGGGCTCTCTAACTTCTAATATAGCATGGAGTTGTTAGATTTTAGGATAAAAATGGGAAGGGACTAATCTTGCTTCAGCTTGAAGCTTGAGGCTTCAAACCATGTGCTCTTCCCTAGCAGAGTCACCAAAAAGCTATTGGGTGAATATTTTGTCAATTAGCTAATTGATGAGAAAAATAGGTCTTATCAACCAAAGCAAGGGAGATTGGTTAGCCAAATGTGCAAGTTCACTACATCAAAAGGGGAAAAATCTCTCCTCTCATCAATGGGAGGTTCCCTGTCAAATATGAGGGGTTATATACTATATCTATAAGTAAAAAATAACACTCAGGGGTAGAATAACACCATCCATATCTCTTTTTTTAGATATAATGTTAAAAAGTAAAGGATAAATCCTATTGATGATACTGAATACACTTCTCTTCTTTTAGAAGTGGTCTTACAACAAGATGCATGAGTTCTTTTAGGTGGTGACAAGTAACTTGGTATCAAGGGCACAGTAACTAGCAGGATGAAATGGAACCCAAAGTCTCCACATCAACTTCCCAAAGAGTGAAACACAAAGGATAATGGGGGCACAAATTCATCCTAGAATCCTCAACATATAAAGAAACTAAAAACACACATTGAAGATAACTATTACAGCACAAAGTTTGAAATTAATTGACTTCAGGACATCTTCTGGATTACTTCCACTAGATCTACTTATTAAATTAAATAAACAAGAATGCACCTAGAAGACAGACATAAGAACAATCTCCTAAAATGGCACAAGCTATAACAACACAAAGTCTACAAGTAACTTACTTTCTCATTTAGATAAAATAAAATGATCAACAATCTAAGCTCAAAGTCTTAGTATTCACCTTTCAATTTGGGCAGAGTTTTGCTTCTATAAAAATGAAAAGATCTCTTTTGCATAATGTAAGAGATTACAATGTATAGTAGCCAAGGAAGGCTTGACACTTTTTCCTAAGGGATGGCCCACACTATAATCAATGCCTTTAATGCATCCTCAGTTCTGTCTAGAGGGCCATGCTAGGAACAGTGCATTAGCTTAACTATGGTGTGCTCATCCATCTTATATGTCTCTTAGCATGAATTTTCTAGTCCTTTTTTTGATGTCTGCACAAATATTCACTTTACCTTTACTTCTTGGAAGAAAAATAGGCCACGTCCTTGGTTTGGTGTGCTCAGATGACCACTTGATCCACTATTTCACCTACTAGAAATAACTCCCTTGTATATATTTATGATCTTTTTGTATTGTTCTTCTCTTCCCTATAGCAATTTGAGCTCTCGAGCTCTCTTTTCAGCTAGTTGCTTTGTTTACTCTTCAAATTTTGTGCCATATCCAAATATTAATGAATAATTCATTACCTTAAATTTGACGTCTATGGGAATGTCATTGGTTGCTAGCTGCTTGAAACATGCTAAACCATGAACCTTTGAACCTGTGAAAGTTCATTAGTTCAATGGTTCAATGATCTTTATTCGGTCCTTTGTTCCATTTGCTTTCTCGCTCGTTGGTTGAACTAGCCTTTTGAAACTGGTCTCTGGAATCATCTATTTGTTCCTTCCTTCCTTTGAACTATTAAACCTGTGAACCATTGAACTTTGAACTCTTTTGGTTCAAGGTTCAATCGGTTCATTGGTTCATTCTTCATTCCATCGCTTTCTTCATCTTTTTAATCCCCTTAATCTTCATCAAATTGGTTAAACCTTCAAACCTTTAAATTTGTTGAACCATTTGGTTCAAGGTTCAATGATTCAATGGTTCATCCCTTATAATCCCTTTTTTTGGCTAAGTATTTGGAATGTCTCGAAGGGAAGGTGTCCCTTTAGGCTTTGGGAAAGGTCCTTTTTTTTGGTGCTGAGAGCCCCCCATAAGGGTACCCACCCTTTGAGATCCTTCAGGCTGCCTTTGAGCTTTACTTCCTTCGGCAGGCTTTTGTTTCTTAAGTGGGCTTTTTTTTCTTTGGTGGGCTTTATCCTTAATTTCCTTCAGACAAAATGTCTGAAGGAATTCCTTCAGATAATTTATCCGAAGGAAATATTTCCTTGGCTTGCTTTAGTCGATTTTCTGCCAAGTTTTTGCTTTCAGGCTTTTCCTTTAGACAAAAGTCTGAAGGAATTCCTTTGGACATTTTATTTGAAAGAATTCACCTTTGCCTTATCTCTTTTTTTGATGAAAATCTTCCCGAAGGAATTCCAACGGTTCCTTCACTTAGTCATTTCCTCTATGAAAAAGTCTGAAGGATTCTTCTCTTCCAACCTTAGTCATTTTTCCAAAGGAATTCCAACTTTGTCCACTTTTTCTCACTACCCTCCATAAGGGCACTTGGCCTTGATTCACTGCCCTCCGTAAGGGCACTTGTTCCTTTGGCTTTGGGGCAATCCCTTGAACCTACCAATTGAACCGACCGATTGAACCAACCTTTGTTCAATAGTTTAATGGTTCAATTGGTTCAATCTCTATATTTTGGCTAAGTCTTTTGATCTCTTAAACTAAATGCATTGAACCATTTGGTCATTGAACCCATTGAACTGTTGAACCAAAATGGTTTAAGGTTCAACGGTTCAATGGTTCAAGCCTTTGTTTTTTGCTAAGTGTTTGAAGTCGTGGAACCTTGAAGCGGTTGAACTTTGAACCTTTGACAAAGTGCTTAACTCTTGTCGATGATGTTGAACCTTTGAACTCGTTGAACATTTCAACCTTTTGGGTTCAAGGTTCAATGGTTCAATCACTCAATCCTTCGTTTGAAGCTTGTCGATGAACATTTTTGATTTGAACCAAGGCGTTGAACCAATCCTAAAAATGCCTAAGTGCTAGAAACTTGCTCTTTTTAGAGAAATTGCCTATTGAAGCCTTTGAACCTATTGAACCTACTAATTTCAAGCATGTTGAGTCCATAGAAATATATCTATAGAGTTCATAGATTCAAGTGTATAGAGTCTATAGATATCTAAAAAATCTTGAAAAATGAAGAACTTGAATGCTCAGAATAATTTTTGAAAATGGAAAAGAGGATTTTGGTTTGTTGAACCAAAATAGTTCACATGTTGTCCCAAAATAAGTGACAAAATTTGGGAACAACATTATGATAGGTGATAGAGGATATGAGGAATGATGATTGTATGATCAAGCCATAATTTTAAAGGCTCATCATAGTCTAATAAAGCTAATAAATATATTACTTGGTAGTATACCTCATGATATAAGTATGACCAAGAGGACATTATGCTAAAATACATAATTACAAAAGGGATAAATAGCAAATTTTGCATCATTGAGCACACCTAGAAACATTATTAAAGACTTTTTGGTGTCATCATATCATCCTTATTCATTACCTAATAGACAAAAACATATATGACACAAAACTAAAAAGAAACATAGACAAACATAAGATAATTAGATATATACATGATAAAAGACATACAAACAAGTAAAACAACATGCACAAGTATCTATATGTAATGTCATAATGTCTTATCTATTGGTCTTAAGGAGAGTCAATGGAATCAGTGATTAGGTGATCAGTTGGACTATAATGAGCATGATGTAAATGTGGATAAAGTATATAGATTTGGATAAGATATAGACATGGAGTAGACTAGTGATGATGATTAAGATTAGAATTTGGATAAGGATATGGATTGTTGATATTTAGATGAGAGACATAATATTAATTAGGCTAAAGTGAGACTAGGTCAGTACTAGATCGATATAGACTATAGTTTCCCTAGTTTTATATAGGGGATGAAAAAAAATTATAAGAAGGATGGCTATGACTTGATGATGAGAGATGAAAGGCATGGATATGGATGTGATTAGAAAAAATAGGTATAAGACAAGACACCATGGAATGTTTTGTGGATTTTATAATTTTTAGGTCTTTTGAGAATATGTATGTACACTATAAAAATGGGGTTAGTATCAAAGGGATTTCTAAGCCTAACAACCAAGATGAGTATGGGATAATGGAAGGGGTGATAAAATGATGATGTTGATGCTAATAAAGGGTGAGGACCAAGTAAACATGGATTAGAGATTTCCAATGACCACATCATGAAGGAACTTAATATCTAATTACCTAAGTGTTCATTGGAGGATATGCCAAGATGATTCTATAATATTTCCCAAGACATGTTCCTCTCTGTTACAAAGATCAAGACTAAAATAAAGGATTGACATAATAATATGCATGATATGATGGTAGATGATGGGTACAAGTGATGGATCAAGGATAATATGGGTGTGATGTAGATAGGTTTGATATGATGTGGATGAAAAGGACTTGGCCCTAAGTGTTGAGGTATAATGTAGACCATAGATTATTCTACCATAAATCTAGAAATTGGTTTTCATCATGGTACTTTCCCAAGGTGATAGTAAACTAGTTTTAACCATTAGATGAATGCTTTTTTTTTGACTTTTTTGAATTTTTTGATGGCATCTCGATTTATAAGAGGTGGGAAAGATGCAATATGGAAATGATTTCTTGATATTATGATGGAATTAGAAGAGATAAATGATATTAGATGAATTAGTGTTGACTAATAGTAATATTAGTGATGATAAATGAAGCTTTCAAATTTAGATGTATACATTTTTCTCCTCTTTTAAGAGGTATTACAAGTGGATGAAGTGTAAAGAGTAATGATTTTTTAAATAAAAACCATTCCATGGATGAGTGTTAGTAAATGATAGTGGATATAATTCCGCCTTGAGGGGACATGTAGGGAGGAATAGATAAAATGGCCACTCAAAAATAATAGGTGAGGTGTGGGGTGCGATGAAGAGATAAGGGTGTGGGATGCGAGATGTGAGATATATGATGAAAAAGATGAACTCAACCAAAGTAGTGATCTCTAAAATTATGATGCCCCTAGTAAAGACACATGCACAAGGAGTGGAAATGACTGTGTCATGGTTGTCAACACATCCTAAGAAGGAATCAACCATAACAATATGATGATGAGAAAAAAGGTTGTGAGCTTTAAACGTATCCCAAACAAGTATGCATGTAAGGGATAACTATTTTCAGGATAAGATAGTGATTTAAGAAGAATATTAATGATGATTATAGCTCAAAGCTAAGGTCGAGTGATATGGTGAAGTAAAGAAGAGATACAAAATGAGATAATAAAGTGATCAAAAAATGAAAAGGATGGGAAAATGGTGGCCAAACTATCATTGGGCACTAAAAGTGGCCAATTTATACCTACATAATTTGAAAATACCTCACACTGATGTAGTTATGACTACATGATAGATGACTAGATAAACTAGAGGATAATGATGAGGATGGATGTTAGTTTTTAGATAGTGGATGAGAATTGGATGTTAGATTAGGATAAATGATTGTAGATGAGATGTTAGATGTTGATGACTCAAAATATGATAGAACATGATGATTAAGGACAAGATGATTGGAATTGGATGCGTGGCTCAAAGATAAAGGACTAGGATAAATGATTGGATATGTTATGATAGGTGATAGAGGATATGAGGAATGATGATTGTATGATCAAGCCATCATTTTAAAGGCTCATCATAGTCTAATAAATCCAATAAATATATTACTTGGTAGTATACCCCATGATATAAGTATGACAAAGAGGACATTATGCTAAAATACATAATTACAAAGGGATAAATAGCAAATTTTTCATCATTGAGCACACCTAGAAACATTATTATAGACTTTTTGGTGTCATCATATCATCCTTATTCATTACCTGATAGACAAAAATATATATGACACAAGACTAAAAATAAACATAGACGAACATAAGATAATTAGATATATACATGATAAAAGACATACAAACAAGTAAAACAACATGCAAAAGTATCTATATGTAATGTCATAATGTCTTGTCTATTGATCTTAAGGAGTCTCAATGGAATCAGTGATTAGGTGATGAGTTGGACTAGGATGAACATGATGTAAATGTGGATAAAGAATATATATTTGGATAAGATATAGACATGGAGTAGACTAGTGATGATGATTAAGATTAGGATTTGGATAAGGATATGGATTGTTGATATTTAGATGAGAGACATAAGATTGATTAGGCTAAAGTGAGACTAGGTCAATACTAGATCGATATAGACTATAGTTTCCCTAGTTTTATATAGGGGATGAACAAAAATTATAAGATGGATGGATATGACTTGATGATGAGAGATGAAGGGCATGGATATGGATGTGATTGGAAAAAATAGGTATAATACAAGACACCATGTAATCTTTTATGGATTTTATAATTTTTAGGTCTTTTAAGAATATGTATGTACACTATACAAAGGGGGTTAGTATCAAAGGTATTTCTAAGCCTAACAACCAAGATGAGTATGGGATAATGGAAGGGATGATAAAATGATGATGCCGATGCTAATGAAGGGTGAGGACCAAGTAAACATGGATTAGAGATTGCCAATGACCACATCATGAAGGAACCCAATATCTAATTACCTAAGTGTTCATTTGAGGATATGCCAAGATGATTCTATAATATTTCCCAAGACATGTTCCTCTTTGTTATAAAGATCAAGACTAAAATAAAGGATTGACATAATAATATGCATAATATGATGGTAGATGATGGGTAGGAGTGATGGATCAAGGATAATATGGGTGTGATGTAAATAGGGTTGATATGATGTGGATGAAAAGGACTTGGCCCTAAGTGTTGAGGTGTGATGTAGACAATAGATTATTCTACCATAAATCTAGAAATTGGTTTTCAATATCATGGTACTTTCTAAAGGTGATAGTAAACTAGTTTTAACCATTAGATGAATGCTTTTTTTGACTTTTTTGAATTTTTTGATGGCATTTCAATTTATAAGAGGTGGGAAAGATGCAAGATTGAAATGATTTCTTGATATTTCAATTGATACCCATTTTGGACATGTGTAATTTAAAGATCATGTCATCAATGATGGATGTATTGATGTCTATGTGACCTTCATTGATGTTTGATTGATACCCCTCTAGATATCTAGACCAAGTTGTAGACACCTAAAAAGTGTCTAACCCTTGGTCCTTTCTCCCTCCTAGTCCTCCTTGGCCCCTAATCTACCTAGGTCTTATTAATTGGAAATAAACATCTATTTTTAATTAAATAAGTCCCTTTTTCCTTCTCCTTGCCACCTCGCCACCCTAGGATACCCTCCTTGGATCCCCTTTATTCCCCACATGGCCATTTAATGCCTTAGCCTCCCATTCCAACCTCTCCTCTCGCCCATTTAACCTCCGTCGACCGTTTCATCCTCGCATTCATTTGACCCGGCCGTTGGGAAACGGATGAAAGGCTATTTTTAGCCTTTCTCCAGCCTTTCAGCCGCTGACGTCGGTCAGCCTTCGGCCAACGTCGGCGATATTGCCAGCGTCAGCACCCTTCATAACGGTTTTCTTCACCGTTATCTGGTCTCTCTGGTTCCGCTTGGCTTTTCTTCACTTCTCTGCGTCTCTAGCTCTTGCATCCCGACTCTTGAATCTTTGGCATCAAACCCTTGTATCAGCAATCTCTCTACCAATCAATCTGACTCTCCCCCTCAGGTACACAGCAAGCTTCTGCAAGTGAACAATGGGGATTCTTCATCAGCAACAGGTCTTCAACAAGCAACAAGATCAACACCTTCTTCAGCAGGGCACAGGTATGTTGTACTCTGTTTGTTTTTATGCTTTTTAGTCATTTCTAAACTAGATTTAGCTCTTCTTCCCCTCAGTCCTGACTGTCACCCAGACCCAGATTCCTATCTCCCTGATTGGCTTCCTCTATCCCTCTGTCCCTCTCTGTCCATTTGACTCTCCTGTATCCCTGCACAGACCCCCTGACTGCCTTAGATCAGACTCAGACCCATCCACAGACCCGTCCATCAGACTCAGACCATCCTTAAACAGACCATAGACCAAACCCAGACCATCCACAGACCAAACCTGCACCTGACCCATCTAGAGGCCATTGCCCCGACTGACGCCGGTCATTACCCCCACCGACGTCGGCAGACTAACCGACATCGACAGACCAGACAACCGACGCCGGTAGGACCACCGATGCCGGCGACTGCAACCAGTTTGACAGCTCCTTCCAGGTAAGCCTTTGCTTCCTTTTCTCTTTCAGTTTGCTATCATTTCAGTCCTTTTTAGCATTTTGTCTTTTTATCAGTCATTTATCTTTTATCAAAATAGTGGGTTAACCTCCCTTAAGGAAGTTCTCATACTTTTGGGAACAGGCTTTTGCCTGGCAACCCACCGCCTATCTATCTAACACCTTTTCGTCCAAGTTTTCTTCTTTGCAGGTGTCATTCCTCCACAGCCAAAGAGGAGTGCTCACAAGCGTCTAGATTTATGGTGCGCAGTCTTTAGTCCAGGTACTTCCCAAGCCTTGTCCATTACTTTCTTTTAGTTTCTTTCTCTTAAGTCTGAAAAGCGAAATTTTGAGTAGAAACACAAGTATCTTTATAACCCCTATGAGAGACAATACTTCTTGAGAAGGTGATGTGAGGTATGGATTGGGTTAAATATTGATGCTGATGGGAGTGTATTAGACTTGATAGATGATAGGATCATGATGGGTAGGTGTGTTGGGTGAGTGAGGATTAGGACTGGAAATTACACACATCATTAGAGATGTTGTACATTCCATATTTGATTGGTGCCATTTAAAAAAATATTGTAGGTGATCCAAGTCTTTTTTATTATGTGATCTTTCTTTAATTCAATTATTTTAAGTATTATCAGCCATGTTGATACTACTTTTGACATTGTTTTGAATTCTACACTTGATTATACCTTGACTTCCCTCGGGTTCCTAATTTTGGGCTTCACTAGAGGATATTGATATTTTACTTGATAAATGATGATTATTTTGACTTTGATGGTTCCCTAGTTCCTAAAAGAGGGTTTCACTAGGGGAAGACACTTTTTGATTAGGTTGATGATTTAACTTTTCTTTATTTTGAATTATTGGATCAAAGGTGATTTGATCATCATTTATGACTTTTTGAATATGATCTTGGACCTTTATATTTTAAACACATGTTATGTTTCCCAAGGAAGGATCCAACAATGTATGATCTTATTCATCCCTATGGAGGGAGGTGATTAAATGATCATTGATAAGAATAAAGGTGTATATTATGGATGAAGTGGGGGATATGGTATGACGAGGTTAATGAGTTGTGATGGGGCAGCATAATCTTCATAGGGGTTCTTAGGAGACCTAGTTTTGACATTAGATAGAATTTACTCAAGATTATTAAAAGGATTGCTAAGACTAGCTATAAGACACATGTCTAAGGTAGGATCAGATTCACTTTGATAATATTTGATAGATAAAGATTAAAAGAACTTTGTTATGACTTCATCATCTTAGTTGGGATAAAAATATATGCCTAGCGATTGATTATAATCCAAATTGGAGGTATCTTCAAAAGGGTATGCATAGTCATCATCTGCTACAATATCTATGAGGGATGATGTTTGTGATGAGGAATCTGATTTATATACTAGTGTTGAACATGCTCTTGATGCTAATAATACTAGTTTTGTCTCTAATTCTCACTCTGATGTACATGATTTGATGTTGCTATTATGAGATTCATTATCTATAATTTACCTCTCAATGTGGGGTCTTTGAGATGATGGAGGGACAATGGATTTACTAAAGACATGTCCATGGAAGAGAGGATTATTAGAGAAGGAAGAACTAGGTTCATGGGGAACTAACTCATCTTAGATGGAGGATTTGTCAAAGATGGGTGGACCATGGAATATGGATGTGGTGTCTTGACCTTGGCTTAAAAGGAGAAGGACTTGATCATGATCAAGAATGGAATCCTAGCATCCCTCTTCTTGTTCACCCAAGGATGTAGACTCATTTGATTCATTCTCATTTTAAATGTCCCCACAGTCAATGAGGTGTTAGATGTACTTTTGTAAATTATGACATAATTTAATGGTATGCCCCTAAGTTCAATTATATATATAGTAGTGGTTTTATTCATCCCAAAAAGTTTTAGGATTGGTGGGATTGAGATGTTGTATAGGAGGATAGATCATCATGTTGTGTACAACAAGATATTGAAAGATATTTTCTAGGGATATAGGAAGATGAGTATAGGGACTTTCTTCATTTTGTGATTTAGATGTGGATGCATTGGACTTTAGATCAGATGGGTGTTGAAGTGATTGGGTGGGTATACTAGTAATAGATGAGGTGGCAAGGATTGGATTCCCTTTACTAATGTAGGAATGGGTAGATAATTGGATATGACTAGTGAATGGAAGATTTTAATAGGATTGGGTGTTGTGAAGACTAGGAGTTATTTGAAATGGATAGGTATAGACTGGAGGTAATGTTGTGTGGATGGGGTTAAATTCTATAGGATGTGGAGAATTCATCTCAAGGAGCCAAGAGAGGAAGACATCCCTATTGGCTATGAGGCATTGTTCAATTAGGGTGTTAACCAAATTTTATTTAGATGCCATGGATTAAGATGGGATAAAGTACAAATGATGAGATTGACCAGCCCCAATAGATAGGTGTGGGGGATTAAATGGAAAGATTAAGGGATGAAAATGTAATGTGTGGAATAAATTTTTAAAAAGGCTTGCTTTAGTCTGATCCTAAGTTTAATTGGCTATTTTGATGTGTTATGATATTTTATAGGATAATACATGATCAAGTAGACCAAATTAAGATGTGATCTAGACTTTGATGATTTAGACTAGATTCAATCGGGTGAGTGATGACAATCTCTAAGATTTGATAGGGGATAGACTGGCCTAAAATATTGATTTTGACTAGGGATTAATTAGATTAAGACTATCTCAAGACTAAGATAATTGTCTCAAATAGGATGAGATGATTTAATTGATAGGTTGATAAGATTGTGATTATGACTCAAACTTGATTAGACACAAGTAGGATTATAATGAGGACCTTGATGAAAAGAGATGTTTGTCAACATAGATGAGGACCAAAGTATGAATAAAAACTTGATGGGATGATAGGGAGATAATGAGGTGGGATACAATTTAGATAGGTTGATGACATAGTGGATAAGGTGACTAGACAAGGTCAAGACAAGTGATTGGTTTGGACTAGGGAACTAAGCAAGTCAAGGAGACGTGTGATTGGTTATGGATAAGGTGGACTTAGTATTATGACAAGAGGGATGATTAATGTTAAGTCTAAGTGACTAATATGGACTTAGACTATGATAATATGTGATATATGGATGACAAGACTAGATTAGGATATGTAAGTAATAGGGTGTGACTAGTAATATGTGGATGAGACTAGACTAGGATGTGACCAAGATACAAGTGAGATAATGTTTAAAAGGATATACAAATAATATATGTATAAGAGGATATATGGTAATGAGACAAGGATATAAAATATGATACATGAAATAGACCTAGATAAATATGTATAGGCTTGGGTAAAAGGCTGACTTAGCTCATAAACAACACTAGTCTAACACGACACTCACCAAGTCAATCAAACTAAAAACATATCATTAGTAAACTGATTTGGGTGTGTAACTTGATGACTTCACTATCTAATAGATTAAAAGGTGAGGCTATAGGCTGGTAACCCTTTAAAAAATCTCATGAACCCTCTCAACCCCATATACACATTAAAATCACTTGGGATCTAATATTAACTCCAAAATCAAGTCACTTGTTACTATCTATGGTCCTATGCTAGGTTATACAAGCTCCTTAGGGGAGTCCCTAGCATACACTAGGTATGGTGGGCAAAAATCCATATAGGGTGTTGTCTAACACCTAGTTCAAATAATTAATTCTTCCCCATCATGAAAGACTTGTATGGTGTTAAATGCTTAGCCTAATGATAACTATCCCTAATATTTATACTCCATTGAAACATAAAGCATGGATTAGTGCATGGTGGTAAAATCCATAGTCATTATCCCCCTAGTACTATGACAAGTACACAGGTGTGAATTCCATGTCACGTTTCCCTTAAATAAAAATGGGAGGGTTTATTAGTAGTTTTTTATCCTCTAAGACTCGCTGCTAGGATGTACGGAGGAGATCATACACCACTGTAGCCCTTAGGTGACACACAAACAAGTAAAAATATGTATTAATTTATTTAATTAAGTGTGATATATACAAGATGATTTTAAAATGACAAAATGTCTTTGACAGGCAACCTGCAAAGCAAGTGATTAGTAGTTTCAATTGGTAATATTGAGGGGCAACCTATAAAATAAGATTCTAGACAAAAATATGACATGCAAGATAAGATTTCAGACAAAGACAAAATGTGAGTTACAAGACAAGATATTAACAAGCCAAAATTACCACTAGATTTATAGGTTTAAGGGGCACCACCCCTTATGGGGTCAAGGGGCAATTCCCCTTGAAAGTTTTTGGGGTAGCAAGGGGTAGCACCCCCGAAACCAAATACAATTTGGGACTTACATAACCCTTAAAATGACTCAAAATTCACTAAAAATGATCCTTAAAATGCACTCAAGAAAGGACAATTTGAAGGCAAAAAAATGAATACAAAATCACTATTAGATTGATCAAATATGTAGATACATAGTCAAACTATTCAAATTTTATTCTAAAAACTATAATACCACAACTCAAGGTCAATATCACATCTTCATAATATCTAGTTTTGTAAGCAGTCAACATAATAGTAACCATGCAATTAGGCAAAACTATTGGTGTTCAGATCAATTCCATAACTTAGGCTCGATAATACAACTTTGTAATATATAGTTTAATAAGTAGTCAACTTAATGGTAACCACATGGTTAGGCAAAACTACTAGTGCTCAGAGCAATAACGCAACTTAGGGTCAATACTGCCAATCGTGAGATTTGATTTTATAATTTAAGGGAGACATAATAAATTTAACAATAGAATGAAAAATATCTATAGAGTGATTTAAAACTATTTACAAAATGTTTTAGAATATGCCTAAAATGATTAAAAACAATACTATATTTAATACTAACTAGGTTGTTGTATTGTTTAAAACCCCTAAGTCAAAACCAACTATGTATGTGCAAAACTATCTTTCAAAATTAATAATGCATCTATAAATAGTCAATATTGCATAGTTTAGATATAAGAGGGATTTAGGGGTATTGATTTGTTTTGGGCAGAGTCTCCTCCTCCCTATAAATAGATTACATATCAATAGAAACAAAAATATTAGAGACTAAAAAAAAAATATTTAGTTATTGATTTTATGCCAAGGTCAAAACTACATTTCACAAAGACAAAAATGCATTTAGGATTCAAAACTACTTTTATAGAGGATAAAACCACATCTAGGAATTAATACCACATTTCACAAGATATGATTCTAAAAAAAGACAAACTACTAAAAAAGTCACATGATTAGCGGTTAATGTTTGTGGTTAGTTAAAACCACATCTAGGGTCTGTAAAAATGTTTTTACAAAATTGTAAGTTGTAGAGAAATATTGCACTTCACTTGGAGGACAATATTTTTGAAAATTTTACCCATAATCTACTTTAGTATATCCTAAAACATTAAGCAAACACACTCAAAGCACAAAATTTTAGTCCAAGAGGAGGGCTCCCACTGTGGTCACCAAATGAATGCTTGTAATTTTGAGTTATGGATTCAAACTAATAAAAATAACAATTTTACCCAAAACTTACAAAACATCAAAAGAGAGAAATATAGGAATAATTAGCAATCAAAAATGAATTCTTACCATTACCTTTCTCCTAATGGCTTCCCTCCAAGATCTTCAAACTAATTCTAATGAATCTTTACTTTGTTGTTGGATTATTATGGATAGACTCAAATTTTTGTCATGATACTTTCAAGATCAAGAGACTAAGATGATATGGATTTAGGATGGAATGGATGATGACTATGTGAAAGTTTACATATGATTCCAAAAGTTAGCTTGACCATGAAGGATGGGTTGTTTTAAATAGGCTATGGAGGGAAAATAAATGGTCAATATTCAAATTTGGGTTAGGAGGATCATGGTGGAGGATTATCCAAGGAATTAAAAAATCCTTGGAAGCCTCTATAATAGAGTGTTAAGCATGAAATATACTGAGAGGGGGGGTGAATCAGTATATTATATATCTTTTACTTAATCTGATTTATTTTCTTTAACCACTTAATCATACATTCAAGATATGCAATAAAACTAAAACAATAATATGTACCACATAAGAGAGAGAGAGAGAGAGAGAGAGAGACCAATTTTTTATGTGGAAACTCAAAGTGGGAAAAACCACATAGAACATTCTCAAGCATATGAATGAGCACCAACTCAAATTACAAAGTTTACAATCACCAACTTGCAGGAGCACCAACCCCTTTTCCATGCACTAACACATTAACTATTTTTGAGCACCAACCCATAAGAGCATCAACCCACAGGAGCACCAACCCCTCTTGTGTATAAAACACAACTATCTCTCAAAGTTGCTTACTCAAAAAATGATAGAACTCTAGAATATCTCCTAATTTTCTCTCTTTGAAAACAAATACAAACCATGCACTCTCTTGCATATTACAAATGGCTTCTCAAGTCTTTATTTATAGATTTCTAAATGACCTTTGGCATTCACCCTTTGTGACCCTTCAATCCTCATAAAAAATGGCACCAAACTTGCATGACCCTTCATATCCTTGCATTTGAAAAGTCATAAGGTGGCCTTTCATAAGCAAATACATCCTTTCCACTTTTGTCTTTATTTTTGTGACTTTTCGTATTCCTCAAAGTGTCCCTTCATGGAAAAATGCATCATACCCTCTTTTATCTTCACATGGTGACTCTTGGAATTCCTCAAGATGACTCTTCATGAGAAAATACATCCCATTCCTCTTTTGTCTTTACCCCGTGACTCTTTGACTTCTCCATGGGCCCTCTTTTGACTTATATGCAACCAAAAATATATTCATTAATATTAAATAAATATTAACACACATTAGCCAAGATATGAATATTAAAAACACCATTAAATGCAATGGGGCCTTTATCACCAATAATGCTAGACCTTTGACATTAATGACAATATTTTTAACAATATCCCCCTTTGTCATTGATGGCAACCTCAAATTAAAACTACCACATCCTAAAACCTGCACATACTACCATATAAAAAACATACAGTAACTCCCCCTTATTATAGCAACCTATACTTATCTTGTACCTATTTTTGCATATATACCTATACTTATAGATATTTTTGTTCTTCTCCCCCTTTAACATCAATGGCAAAGGGCCTACTTGGAGCTAACACTTAGCTCCCCCTCAACTGATGTTGATCCTTAATTACATGAAGTAAAATAAATTACTCCCAACTTATCTCACAGATACCCAAATGTGTCTTTTGGTAGTGCCTTTGTGAAAATATCTAGAATTTGCTCTGTAGTACTGATATATTCCATCTTAACCTATTGATCTACAACAAGAAGTGATATCTAATAAGAATATGTTTTATTCTTGAATGCATCACTGGATTCTTAAAAATATTAATATCACTTGTGTTATCACAAAAAATAGAAATAAGTTCATCATGTTTTACCTTGATATCTTCCAAAGTTTGCTTCATCCAAATCACTTGAGTACAACACAATATCATTGCAATATATTTTTCTTCAATTGTATAAAGTGATATTGAATTTTGCTTCTTGCTTAGCCATGATACTAAGTTATCTCCAAGGAAGAAATTTCCTCTACTTGTACTCTTTATGTCATCCAAGTACCCTACCCAATCTAAATCTGTATAAGCAACCAGAGTGAAATCTCTGCTTGTAAGATACCACAATCCATAATCCAATGTCTCCTTGATATATCTAAATATTCTTTTCACCAATTGAACATGACTATCTTTTGGAGTTGACTGATATCTTGCAACCATATGTACTACATGCATGATGTATGGCCTTGATGTTGTCAAATAGAAAAGACTACCAATCATAGATCTATACAAAGATTGATCTACAACAAGTGAATCTTCATCCTTGCTCACTTTATTTCATGTACACATTGGTGTGCCAACTTCTATTTTGATGTAGAGATTACTGTCAGCAAATCCTCTCTTGAAACCTTGATCCTATAGGTACTTATCAAGTCTTTCATACCAAGCTCTAGGAGCTTGTTTCAATCCATACAATGCTTTCTTCAATCTACATACATGGATACTAATATTTGAGAGAATAAAACCCTCAAGCTACTTAATGTAGACCTTTACTTCTAGATTCCTATTTAGGAAGGTAGATTTGACATCCATCTAAAACACTTTAAAAATTTTAAACATTGCATATGCAAGAAACATTTTAATAGCCTCTAACCTTACCACTGGTGTAAAATTTTCTTCAAAATCTATTCCCTCAATCTGAGTATATCCTTTACATACTAATGTTGCTTTATTCCTGGTCACTTCTCCATTTTCATTCAACTTATTTCTATAAACTCATTTTTTTCCTATCACATTGTGATATTTTAGTTTAGGCATTAATTCTCAAGTATCATTCTTTTCTATCTAATTTAATTTTTCATCTATTATCTTAATCCAATGCTTATCATGTCTAACTTCTGAAAATGTTCTAGGCTGAATTTTGGATAACAAAGAAAAATTAACTTGCTCAGATTCACTTACCATCATTATTTTGGTGTGAATTCCTTCATTTATGTCCTTGATGATGTCACTTTCATTATGATTTCTCTAAATATACTTAGATGGAATTTTGGTGTCCTTTTTCTCCTTCTCATCTTCATCTGATTCTTCAAAATCTTCCTCTTCAATGATTTCAGTAATGTCTACTAGATCACTAATTATTTGTGTTCCATCTTCTTCTATCCTGACACTTGCACTTTTAATAATTTTTTTGGTTATTTTTTTATAGAATTTATAAGCTTTAATTTTTCAATAATAACCAAGAAATATACCTTCATCTTCTCTATATTCAAACTTACCAAGTTTTTTGTTGATTTTCTTTATGAAGCATCTACTGCTAAAAACTCTGAAATAATCAACTATTAAAGGTTTATGTTTCCATAGCTCATAAGAAGTCTTGTCACTATTGAATCTCAATAATTCTCTATTCTTAATATGTACTACTATAGAAACTACCTCTCTCCAATATTTACTTGGTAACTTAGATTCATTTAGCATTGTCCTCACCATCTCTTGAACTATTCTATTTCTCTGTTCAACTACTCCATTTTGTTGTGGAGTTATGGCTACTGAATAATGTCTCTTTATGCCATGGTTTTCACAAAACTCAATAAACTGATCTAACATGAATTCTCCTCCTCAATCTAATCTTAGACATTTAATATTCAAATTGGTTTCATTCTCAACTAATGTTTTAAATTCTTTGAAATGTTTGAAAGCTTCTAATTTTTTATTTAAAAATATTACCCAAGTCATACGTGAAAAATTATCAATAAGCAACATGAAATATTTCTCACCTTAATTACTTTGAGTTCTCATAGGTCCACATGGATCAGTGTGAACAAGCTCTAACATTTGAGTGTTTAAGTACTCTTTTATTTTGAACCAACTTCTAGCCTGCTTCCCATGCTGACAAAGTTCACAAAGCGTGTCGGTTGGATTTGTAATCTTTAATAGATTTTTGATTGATTGCTTCTTGCTGATGTTGAAAAGATTGTCAAAATTTATGTGTCTCATTCTCTTGTGCCATATCTAATTTTTTTCAATCTGACTTCCAATACTATATGCCTATCTTCCAAAAATTTCAATTTTTGGCTATTTTTTGCATTAACTTCTATAGGTTCATCTACTATTCTCTACATTGGACACCTTAACATCTCTTGTAATCTCCTTCTTTATCTATGACACTAAGGTAAGTTAAAGGTATGTGTTTTATAATCTAGTCCTTTCATTTATCTTTTTTTTACTTACTACACTTTAATTAGCATCAGTATTATGTGTTATAGATCTATTACTCGAGACAATGATGTCTAATAACATATAGAAATTATTGCCTATTCTCTAATTATCTGCAATCAACACATCTAAATCTTTTCTCCTAATTTCATAACCTTCTACATAAAACCTTAGTGTGTACCCCTAATCACACATTTGATTTATACTCAAGATATTATGCCTAAGACCTTCTACATACAAAACATTTTTAGTTTTAGTTTTACCATTATCCAAATGTAGTGTACCTTTTTCAACAATTATGGTAGTAGTATTGTCTCAAAATTTCATTGTGCCACCATTGATATTCTTCAAGGTTATGAACTTGCTTTTGTCTCTTATCATGTGCCTAAAACATTCACTATCAATGAACCATGGCTTTTCTTCATTTATTGCATGCAAAGTTGTTTGTACTAACATAGATTTTTCAAGTTGTTTTTTCTGTCATGAACCTGTCTCAACTTTCTTCTTGATGAATGAAGCCTTGAAACTCTGGTCCTTCTTTACTAACTCAAATATGCTTCTATAGTACCAAGATATATGTCCAAATTTATTTCACTTGTAACATATTATGGCCTCTTCATTAAATCCTAATAGAGGAGCAAAAGAGTTGTGGCTTCTGCTTGACTTTGCATGACTTTCCTTCTCCTTATTTCTGAAATTGTTAGCCCTTTTTTGACATTCTATTTTATTATGACCATATCCATTACAATAAAAATAGTAAGCATAAAAATAAGACCTATTTATGTATCTCTGACTTGATTGCCTTTTGTAACTCTATTATTTCCAACCTTCTTTGTTTGAGATGTCTTCTGTATTCTTAACTTCTTCCCTTTTTATTTCCTCTTTTATAAGAGCTTTAGCATAGCACTTTCCTTTTTCCTTATCTGTGAAAGCAGTGGCCTCCCCTTTCTCTTTTTAAAATCTAATACATGTCTTATCTGACATTGATCTTTGAATTTATAATATCTTATTCAACATATTAGTTCTATTCTCAAATTTTGAATCATTGGTTAATCTATCATTAATTGCTTTATTTATTTTCTCAAGATTTGCTTTTAAAGAAGCAATTTCAATAGCATACCTTTCACATTCTTTACTTAATTTTTATAATTGTACCATTAGATATTCTTCATTCTTTTTGGTTTCTTCAAAGTGTGCTTGTATATCTTCAATTGTTTCCTTTGACTCCTTTTCATTTTTCTTGATTTGGAGCTTTAATATTTGATTCTTCTTCTCAAGATCTTTTAACTCTTATAAGGCACAAATGATTTCTCCCTCTAGATTCACTTTGGCTTCATCATTTTCTTCTTCTTGATCATCTATACTTTTGATTATGGAGGCATCTTTATGTATGGCCATGAATATAATCTCTTCTTCTTCTGAATCACTGACTTCACTATCTTTGGTTGAGCTAGGATCTTTAGAATACAAACTCTTCTTCTCGAATCCTTTCTTGAATTTTTCTTTGAAATTATTCTTGTATGTAGACTTTCCTTCCTCATCATCACCATTACCCTTATCTGGGAACTTAGCTACAAAATATCTAATCTTTCATAATTAAAACATTTAAAAGGTAATTTTCTTTGATATTTATCTGTGCCCTTTTTTAGCTCTTGTGAATGAATAGAGCTCTGTTGTCATCTTCATCATCACTAGAACTGTCACTTGATTCTTGAATCTTAGTCATCTCTTTTTTTGATATCTTGAAATTAGCTTCTCTCTTTGAGGGTTTCTCTTGTTCAGTCTACATTTCATATGTCGTAAGGATACCATGTAGCTCATCCATCTTTAGCTTGGCTAAATTCTTCATCTTTTCAATTGCTGAAACTTTTGCATCATATCTCAATGGTAGAGATCTTAAAAAAATTTGAGCCACAATTGATTCTTATAAATTTTCTCTAAGACCTTGAATTTGATTAACTATTTGATCAACCCACAAAATATAACTTGTTATATTTTCTTCCTCTTCCATCTTCAAACTCTCAAACTATCTTTTGAAAGTCTAAATCTTAGCTTTCTGAACCTTTCTATCACCTTTATAAATATTCTAAATTTTTATCCAAGTTTCATGAGTCAATTTGCATTGCATAACTTTAACAAATTTTGATTCACATAAACCACATAAAATAGCATTTAAAGCTTTAGCATTATTTTCACTAGCCTTCTTTTTTACTGAAGTAGTTACAAGTGTATGTGGCTCTTCATATTCCTCCACCACTACTTGCCAAATGTCAAATCCAAGGGCCATGAAATAAGTCTTCATCCTTATGCTAAAAAAATCATAATTTATCCCATCAAACAAAGGTGCCTTATTTGCAAAAAAACCTTCATGTGATCTAGCCATCATGTTTTCTTGATCTACCTTTAAGCTGTAAAATGTTTTCAAAAGGAACCTACTCTGATACCAATTGTTAAGCACAAAATATACTAAGAGGGGGGTGGGGGTGAATCAGTATATTATATATCTTTTACTTAATCTAATTTCTTTTCTTTAACCACTTAATCACATATTCAAGATATGCAGTAAAACTAAAATAATAATATTCACCACACAAGAGAGAGAGAGAGAGAGAGAGAGAGAGAGAGAGAGAGAGAGAGACACCAAATTTTTACATGGAAACCCAAAGTGGGAAAAACCATGGATAACAATCTCAAGTATATGAATGAGCACCAACTCAAATTATATAGTTTGCAAGCACCAACTTGCAAGAGCACCAACCCCTTTTTCGTGCACCAACATAGCAACTATTTTTGAGTACCAACTCATATGAGCACCAACCCCTTGAAAATATTTGTGAGCACCAACCCAAAGGAGCACCAACCCCTCTTGTGTATAAAACAAAACTATCTCTCAATGTTTCTTACTCAAAAAATGATAGAACTCTAAAATATCTCCTAATTTTATCTCTTTGAAAACAAATACAAAACATGCACTCTCTTGCATATTACAAATGGATTCTCAAGCCTTTATTTATAGCTTTCCAAATGACCTTTGGCATCACCCTTTGTGACCCTTCATTCCTCATGGAAAATGGCACCAAACTTGCATGGCCCTTTGTATCCTTTCATTTGAAAAGTCATATGGTGACCTTTCATAATAAAATGCATCCTTTCCTCTTTTATCTTTATCTTGGTGACTTTTCATATTCATCAAAGTGTCCTTGAAAAATGCATCATACCCTCTTTTATCTTCACATGGTGACTCTTGGAATTCCTCAAGATGACTCTTCATGAGAAAATGTGTCCCACTCCTCTTTTATCTTTACCCCGTGACTCTTTGACTTCTCCATGGGACCTCTTTTGACTTATATGCAACCAAAAATATATTTATTAATATTAAATAAATATTAACACACATTAGCCAAGATATGAATATTAAAAACACCATTAAATGTAATGGGGCCTTTATCACCAATAATTCTAGACCTTTGACATCAATGACAATATTTATAAGATAGAGGCTTCTAGAGAGAAATGGGATAAGATAGAGAGGATTCTAGAATTGTAAAATTCTAGAATCCATTAAGGGCTAATTAAGATTAGTAAATGATTTGGACGAGTGATTAGATAGGTGATTAGGGACTAGGGATGTAGGAAATCCTAGGAATAGGCTAGTTAAATGGGATTGAAATTTAAAATTCTAATATAATAGAAAAATGGGATTACTTATTGGATAAGACATGATTAGAAGAATTAATAGATTGGTGGGGATAATATAAGGTTAACGGATGAAAAATAATGAAGGGGGATGTTAGATAAATGACTATAAGGGGTGATATTAGGATGGAATTAGAAGAGATAAATGATATTAGATAAATTAGTGTCAACTAATAGTAATATTAGTGATGAGAAGTGAAATGAGCAAATTTAGATGTATACACATTACAGACATGTTTTGGGTTTAAACCTTTGTCACCTCTAAACATATCCTACTACACACTAGTTAACACTGAGTGACACACATAATAACAATAAGTAGACAAAGCTAATAATTTTATGTGACACATCTAGTTTGTTCAACAGATTTATTAGATTCTCTTTCACACATAAGTATAAGGAGTTCCATGACACACATCACACACCTCATGCATTATGAGTTGGTGATAAAGTCTTATTGCACCTTAAAAAATAATATGATAAATTTCCACACTAGAATATCAAGCCTCTATATTATGGTCCTTACACCATTCTATGCGCAACTGGTGAGAATGCCTTTATTCTTGATCTACCTCTGTACTTCAACATGCACCTAGTCTTTAACATGTAACTTCTCAACCCTTACACTCTACCACTTCTTAAGCCAACAGTGATATAACATCTTTTTAATTTAGATCCTAAACACTTACACCCATAGAGAAAGACCAAACCATCAAAGTGACAAACACATGCACCCATCATGGCACACATCAATTTTTTTGATTGGTCAAGGTTGGAAAATATGATTATCAAGATAAGTGGTACACTTTTCAACAACTTCAAGTACATTTTCCTCATTTTCACATTGATGTAGTGGAGATCATTGTTCTTTAAAAAAGGATGAATGATCCATATGTAGCCTCTATATATCTAAAAAAACTCATTTTTTGTTCTTCTACATAGAGTACACACCTCTCACACAATCCTATGCACTCCTTTGGATGAATTTTAGTCATAATCTCACACATAATTATTGATCCTAGAATTTTGTGTAATGATTGCCTCAAATAACATCCTACACATCACATTGCACACTCATCAACTCATAACCCTACATGCCTCGTTGGCATCTTCTTGTAGACTATCCTACTTTGGCATTCCCTAATTCATCATAATCAAGTGTTGACTTACCTTGATTACATTCCTTGACTAGTGGTCCCAGACTAATTGAGAATATCAGGATTGATGAGAGGCTCTTTCTATAAAAATTAATAAAAATGCATAAATTAATCAAAATTAGTAGCATGAATTAAATTTTGATAAAACACTTGAAATTATTGAATTAATCATAGACCACTTCGAGGAGGCAACCTCCTTTGAGAAATCTCAATACAATAATTTTGTAGATGCCTTTATTGACCCCAACACTTATATATGAATTCTAATCTAAGAAACTACTACTTCCCATGAATGTAGGATTAAAAAATTGCTCATGGGATGACTTACAAAACATGTGTCCATAGAAACTACTATACGAATAAAGTAAAGATGAGAGATATCACAGGTTCATAACATCCCCTCCCTCTTAGAAAAATATTTGTCCTCAAAGTGTTAGATGTGGAATTGGTGTTGAATCTAAAATAGTGGTTCCCATGTTACATCCTCTGGTTGCATTCCAAGCCAATGAATTAAAACCTTGGTGATCGAGCAAGAGTGAAGTTGGTGTGTGCACCTATCTAGGATTTTTTTAGCTTAAGAATAATGGATCCTTCATTATCAAGTTCTAGTAAAATAGTCTGCACTCTAATGTTTATGCTAAGAACTTTCTTCAGACAAGACACACGAAATACTGGGTGAACTTAGGAAGAAGGTGGGAGCTCTAACTTATAAGGAACTGACCCAATCCTTTAAAGAACCTTATAGGGCCCATAGAACTTGGGAGCTAGCTTATGATGCCCTTTGAGTTTTAGGGAGGATTTCTTATAGGGTTATAGGTGAATAAAAACCATATCACCTAATTGAAAAGTGTGCTTGGAATGGTGTTGATCTACCTATTGTTTCATTTGATTTTATGCCATATTAATATTATCCCATAGGGTATTGAGAATCTAATCCTAATTTCAAATAATCATGTTGATTGCTTGAGCTAATGAATTATTGGGGGTGTATAGAAGGAGCACTAGTGGTGCTTGACCATACACTATTTCATATGGAGTCATTTTCATTGAAGTGTGGTAGGAGGTATTGTACCACTATTCGGTGAGAGAGAGACACTTTTCCCACTGATGTTATTATTTTGAGTTGAAGTAATGAAGGAAAGTTTCCAAGCATTTGTTGACAATTTTACTTTGGCCATCCATTTGTGGATGAGACCTAGAACTCATCTTCAGTTGGGTGTCAATGCATCAAAATAGTTTTATGCAAAAATTATTGGTTTTAAAGTTGCATCATGATCTGAGACAATGGACAAAAGAATGCCATGAAGATGGAAAATTTGGTCTAGGAAAAGTTATATGACTATGGAGGTAGTATAGGGATGGCTGAGGACACAAAAATGACTATATTCAGAGAGGTGATCAACCACAACCAATATAATCATGTTCCTTCTATATTTATGGAGCCCCTCAATGAAATCCATAAAAATATATGTCCAAATCCTGGTAGGAATGGGTAAGAGTTTGATTAATATAGGGATGAGTGTTGTTTTACCCTTGTTGCATTGGTAGGTATCACATTCAGCCACCATCTATTGAATTACCTTTTTCATTCCCTTCCAAAAGAAGTTGAATCATTACTACTTATAATTTTTTATAAATCCTAAGTGCCCTATAGATGTAAAAGCTTGGATTTCATAGAATACATCCTGCTAAAGATATATGCTCTAGGGAAGCACCAAATGACACTTATATTGTAGAGAAGCACCATCCTAAGAATAATGCGATATAGTTGAGGGGTTAGTGGCCAACTATTGAATGATTTAAGATAATGAGGAGTCATTGACATACCCCTACTATATAGTGTTCAACTAATTTATAATATGCATAGAAATATATTAAATGGAAGCTTTCTCTGTAAATGTATGAGACAGAGCATCCACCACAATATTGTCTTTACCCTTCTTGTAAGTGATCTCATAGTCACAACCCATGAGTTTGTTGACCCATTTATATAGTGATGGGAAAGAAACTTGTTATTCTAAGAAATATTTTAGACTTTAGTGATCAATTTTGATGCAAAAATAATTTTTTAGTAGGTATGGCCGCCACTCCTATACTACATGCAAAATGGCCATCATTTCCTTCTCATAAGTAGAGAGTACTAAATTTTGGCTAGAAAGGGGTTTGTTGGTGAATGTAATGAAGCATACTTATTGAAAGATAATAAAACCAAGTCCATTACCACAAGCATCACTCTTGATAGTGAAGGTCTTGGTAAAATCTAGCATAGCTAGAATAAGTGTAATACATAGCTTATTTCAATTCTTCAAATGCACACTTAGCAGCTTGTGTTCAAGTAAAAGCATCTTTTTTCAACATAGTTTTTAGTAGAGATACAATCTTCCCATATTTATTGAAAAACTTGTGATAGTATCCAATCAACCCCAAAAATCATAGAGACTCTTGAGTGTCTGAGCATGTGGCCAATTTATCATGGCAGTTATTTTTGTAGGATCCACTAGAACCCCTTGGGCTGAAACAATTACCTGAGATAGTCCACTTTATCCTAGCCAAAAGTAAATTTGGACTATTTTTCACAAAGATGATGGTCAAAGAGAATTTTTAGTATGAGCTCCAGATGTTGAATATTCTTAGACCATGTTTGACTATAGATGAGGATATCATCGAAGAAAACCAAAATAAATTTTTTATAGGTAGGGATAGAATATTTTATTAATCAATACATGAAATGTTGAAGGACCATTAGTGAGGCCAAAGGGCATGACCAAAAACTCATAGTGGCCATCATGCATGTGAAAATCTATCTTAGGGATATCATCCTCATGAAGCCAGAACTAGTGATATCCAGAGCGAAGATCTAACTTGGAGAAAAAATGAGTACCATGAAGCTCATCAAGAAGCTCATCAATAATAGGGATTGAGAGCTTATCCTTGATTATGAGTTGATTAAGTACACAAAAATAAATGTAGAGGCACCATGACCTATCTTTTTTTATACAAGGATAACTAGGGAAGAATATGGGTTGGTACTAAGGTGAATAATGCCTTGCTTTAGTAAGTCTTGAATGAGCATCTTGATCTTAGTCTTTTACTAAAATAGGTAGTGATAAGGCTTGAGGTTAGGAGGAACACTTCTAGAAAGGATATGAATATGATGGTACTCTAGACATGAAGGTGGTAATCCCACTAGTTTGGTAAAGACATGTACATACCTCTGCATGATGGTTTGTAGATCAGAAGGAGTAGTGGGGAATATGGATGGTTACATTTAAATGGAATGGAGCTAGGCAATGACACCATGTGAATTCTTATTAAGAAGCTTTTCCATGTGATATGAACGTATGATGCTGAGAGATCCTAGTTATAAGCCTTTCAATGTGTGGTTTTTCCCATTGTTTAAAAACTACATCCAAAGTTCAATAAAATCCCATAAGATGGGTCTAAGTGTGTGCAACCATTGGGCTTCCAAAAACAACATCACATCCACCTAAGAGTAAGGCAACCATGTTGGAGCACAAGTTATACTATCCAATATAAATACATACTTTGTGATACTTCCCTTTACAAGGTAATGTGTCCCCATTGGTAATCATGATTTCAAAGTTGGAGCAAGGATGGATAAAATAATCTACCTATTTGGTGATTTGAGGGTCAATGAAGTTATGAGTGCTACCTAAATCAATGAGTGTTGTGAGAGGGAGCTTCCTTAAGTAACACTTGACCTAGATGGTTTGTGGGGTAGTGACTCTAACTAAGTCATAGAGATATATCTCTAGTTGGTATTCCTAAGAAGCAAGTTCCATAATTGACTGAGCTTCTTTTAAATCATCTATTAAATCCTAAACATCTTCCCAATATTTAGTTTTAGGTGGAGAGTCCACATCTAATAGGTAGATATTTTTTTCAACACCTCAATGTCCCTAAGTGAATTTATCATCACAATTATAACATAGTCCTTTTTCTCTATGGTCTTGAATCTTTGCTTCAGTCAAACACTTGATAGGAGTGGTTTTGGGGGCTAGTGTTGTTTGAGATCATTGTGGAGGGGTATTTTTGAATGAAGCAAAATTGGATCTGAATCATTGTTGAGTTGTGATATTGTCCTCTGCCAACTTAGCCAACCCTAAGGCTTCCATCATCATGTTGGGCCAAAAAAATTTGACCTCAGATCGAATTGCATCCTTCAGTCCACTAAAAAAGCAACTCTTAAAGAATTCATTAGACAATCCCTTTGTGTGATTGGCTAGGTTTTCAAATTCTATTTGATATTTAATAAGACAAAGTTTAGTGAGTGCTCTAGTGAAGTCATCAAAAGTAGTGGGGCTAAACTATTGCAAAATGAGGGTGCAAAAATTGGTCCATATGGGTTCATCATGAGCCTTGGTATACCAATGATACCTTTGAAGGGCTTCAAGTTCCAAGTGAAAGGATTCAAGTGGGACCTTGTTGGAATCAAAAGTATTTTGTAGATTAAAATATTGTTCTACCTAATAGATCCATCTAGTTGGATCTGCACCATTGAATCAAGGAAAATTAAGCTTTAGCCCATGATAATTGATGGAAGATGAAAACATAGTGTCTAAAGAAGACTTTGGATGTCATCTATTGTTCATGGTGGTATGTTGAAGATTGAGGCCAATAATTTTTTCATCAAGATCTTTGATGTGGGTCTTGAGGGTGACAATTTCATCCTCCATGTTTTTTTCTCTTGTTCAAGTTACTACCATGACCCGATTAATAGATTTTTTTTTGGTAATGGATAGGAAAACTAGAGTTAAGACGCATTTAGTAAGGAAAGTTTTAAATTTAGATGAAAATGGAAGGGGTAAAGGTGATTTTAATAAATTTTTTGCATAGTGAGAGTATAATTGACGAAGGTGAAGGTAATTTTAAGAGTGAAAATAGAAAAACTAGAAAATTTGTCAAAGAGAGATAAAGGAGTAGAAAGAGATGATGAACACTATGGAAAATTTTCAAGGAAAATAGACAAAAATAGAAGTTATAGCAAATCCCAAAAAAAAAGGGAAATTGAGGTTTGAGAGAATTAGGAGTGGAATTGGGATATGGGAATTCAAAGAAAAAAATGTAGGGAATGGAATTTTAGGTGTCTGAATAAAGTTTGAGGATCAACGAGACTACAGATGGAGAGATATTATAAAAAAACAAAAAAAAATTACTCATGTTTTTTCTAATTTATGTCTGGTGATAAATCCTATGAGATTCTATTGATTCCCTATGAATGGTTTGTGGATTTTGGTTTCTATCAAATATTTTCCTACAAGTCCTCTGATAGTCTACGAATAGTCTATTGATTGATTTTTTTTAGTATGTTAGAAATATTCAAAAAATTATAGAAATGGGCCCCAAGTTTCAATGGCTACTTAAGGGTTTTAAAAATATTACTCAAGCTACCAATGTTGTCTAAGAGAGTACTTCTCTCTATAAAAATTTTGGCTACAGATTTATCTCTCAATGACAACTCTTTATTTTCCTCACAAATAGGAACTACTCAATCGAGAAGGGGTTGTTTCCCATTTCACTAACAAGTCCTCTCAATGGGCCAACTACTTTGGAGTTCTTGTGGTACTCCTCACAATGAGTTTTAGGGATTTCACCCAAGCACTTCCTACAATTATGTGGTTAAGTTTTTTACCCTAATCCAAAATAGATTACAAAAAATTACTTGATTGAGTTATGCAGCAAAACGCAATTAATAGTTTTTGAAAAATTATTGAAATGAAGTATGAAATAGAATAGAGTTAAGATTTTTTGAAAAAAATTGCCCTGAAAAGTGATCTGGTCCCAGATGAGAGGATCCTCCTACAATAATTAATAAAAATGCACAAATTAATAGGAATTAGTAGCATGAATTAAATATTGATAGAACACTTGAAAAGATTGAATTGATCATAGACAACTTCAAGGGGGAAACCTCCTTTAAGAAATCTCAATATAATAATTTTGTGGATGCCTTCATTGGCCTCAACACTTATATATGAATTCTAATCAAAGCAACTACTACTTCCCATGAATGTGGAATAAAACAAAATGCTCATGAGATAATTCACAAAGTGTATGCTTCCATAACAACTAATATATGAATAAAGTAAAGAGGAAAGATAACATGGGTTCATAATAATTGATCACTATTAGCTATCAGTTGGGATTCTCAAGATCATGACAATTAGTGAATAGTCAAGAATCACGTGACTAAATTAGTGGTCACTACCTAGTTATGAACTCTACTGTCAGTATATAAGGAGGGTGAGACATGTCAACTATGCCTTTATTGTACTATACAATAGTTTTTTTTTAATTTCCCTTGTAATCTTGCATGTTAAATATGTAACATACACATTTAGCCATAAATAGTTAGGTTGATGCAATACATGGTAATAACATAGATAACATGCTCTATATATCTATTCTATAACACATGAAGTGTAGCACACTATATACTATGTCTCACATAATCATAGCATAGATAGCTTAATCCACATATATACTCTATGTACATTCACTATAGCACATTGTACCATTTCCTATTCTTTGATATTGATTAGAAGTTACATTTTTTCAAATAAGACTTTCACTCTATTGAATGTTTTTAGATTTTTATGTTTGAATACATACCTACACATTCACCATGAATAACCAAATTGGTTGTTCCTCACACACTTGGTCCTAGGCTCCCTGGTGTAGATCTTTTTGACTCATCCATCTCATAAGTTGATATATTCTCAAGTGGAATGCATTTCTTAGGTGGTATCATTTGATGAATCCTTTCTTTATTGGATTAAAAAAATTCAAAATTTTAAGGGGTCATCATCGACATGCATTGTCCATAATTCCATATCATGTATGAATTTTACACATCAAAATAATGTATATGGCACATATCTAAGGTCTACCCAAGAGTAACTTATAATGCATTGATTGAGCCATTACTTTTAATATAGCTTATACTAGTTTTGGTCCCAATCTCACAGCTAAAATGATTTGGACAATTGGTGGGATGCATGAATTATCAAATCCTTTGATATGGATGTTATATTTTTGAACAAGATCATTGTTTATGCCCATTATTTTTAAGAATTCTTTGTTACAAATGTTTAGAGTTGATCCATTATCGATTAACACTCTTTTGATTTCTTTATTTTAAATATTGACTTATATAAATAAAGATAGACATTGATAAATGATATCCTTTGAGGGTAAATATTTGTGGTTGAAAGTTATGAGATTTGATTTTTTTTATATCTTGTAGTAATACAATAATACTACTAAAGGCTAAATTTCAAAACTCCTTACAAAAGTAAGAAATTATATACACCTAATTTTGGTACAAGCCATGTTTTGTTATGTCTTGTTCATTTTTCATGCACTTTCCTTATTAATGTGTGTGTGTGTGTGTGTGTGTGTGTGTGTGTAGGACACTTTCCATTCACTTTGGAACCTTAATAACTTTTCATCTCCTAAATTTCCTCATGAACACTTTAGATATGTTAGTTTTCTAAATCAATATCTATTTAGTCATCCTTAATCTAACTTGATCTCTATTTATGGGTGTTTTTCTATCATGATCAAAATCATCCATATATTCTGGTCACCTACCATAATAAGTCACATGATTCTGGTTATTTAATTTGTATGGGTCTTTTGTGCCTTGTCATAATTTTTCATACCTTGATTGTCAATTTTCACTCTTTTCTATGGTCAACCTATGCATGAATGTGTCCAAATTTAAATTCAAATGAGCATATATATATACATGTACCACAAGATGTTTTTCACATATTTCAAGATAACTCTCTCATGCATGTTGATAAAATATTTTAAAGGAGTTTGTACATTGACCCTATTTTTACCTCATCATGTCTTTAATTCTTCTGCCTACATACTTGTAACAAAAAAGGTTGCATTAAGAGTATATTTTTATTATTATATATGGAGGGAAGATGAATTATTTTCTCTCGCTTGGGATGGAGTGTTTTCATGCATATAACTACATGGCCCTAATTCTATGTGTATGAGATATCTAGTTGTAACCCTCTAAAGGGGCTCATGACAATAACCTTACATATTTTAAACATTCTTGTGATATTGTGGTGAACTAGGGTTACATAAAATGAGAATACATTATAACGTCAATAATCATCATTAGATCATTTTTAGTGAGGTTATTTTACATCTAATACAAGTGAAGTATTCCAAAAAGTTTCAAACTTGTTGGAGTTACAAATCAATAATTAGAGTCATAGAGACATGGCTTTTAAAGCTTTAAGGGCTTCAATCTAAATAGTGATAGATTCTATTTTATAGTATAAGAATCCACTTATAGAACTCGTGTAAGTTATATTAAAGTACACTTATCTCTTTACTATCTATTTTTTTATTTACCAAGTTTATTAATGGTTAAATCTTTCAATTCTCAATTTCAAACACTTAGGAAGGTATGATTACTATAGTTTACTATATTTTCTTGATTACCATATGTGCCATAGTTTTATATAATTTTCCTAGTGTTTTGAACCCCTCTATTTTATAAATTATAAACCTTACAGTTTCATGCTCTCTTTCCCATTAAGGTATGTTGATGTGGTTGTTTAAAATCATATTTATCTATAGTTTTACTTCCTTACTATAATATCATTCATCCTATCTTTTTGGGTGTATCTTTCATACTCTAGTGTGCATGAGACGGTGCAAACTTTTGATGCTTTGTTTCAAGATGGAATAAATGGATCTTTTCATTATGTTATACATGATAGTAATTATAGTTTGGATGATGATAAATATTATTATTATGACAATGAGGATGAAAAATTAAGAAAACTTAATTTCAACCCTATTGTACCATGTGAAAATGCAAATAATATGAATGTCTTAGGTGTTAGTTCTCTTTGTATAAGTCATCCTAATTATAAAATTAAAAATTTAAATATGTTAAAATTAGTTACTAAGGAATGATGTGTTAAGATTAAGAATATTAACCTAGAGAAAGTTGGTTTTAATCCTCAATATATGCAAGCCAATGTTGATTTTTGTGAGAAACCTAATATAACTAAAAATTTATAAAATTATTGTGTTCCTAATCTATCTTTAAATTCAAATGTTGAAAATGGTTTCCTTCCTCCTTCTTCCTTGAATGTAAATGTTTAAATTAATTCTTTGACTGAAAATATTAAAAATGGTTCTCTTTGTACTCCTTCCTTGAATGCCCATATTGATAGTGATGTCTTTTAAGATGAAAATACCCAAAAAAATGAACATAGTCATGACTTTGTTGAAAATATTCAAATGTATGTTATGGAAGATCATTTTCATTTTATTAAGATTGAGAAATTTTTGAAAGAAGTAACTAATACAAATCCATCATGTGTATTATATGATGCTCTTATGCTTTATAATGATTATTATTATCCTCTTTCGAGATCTAGTGCTCATATGTTTGAAATTAATAAAAAAATTAGACCCTCGAATGAATCCCTTCATTGTTTAGTGGTGCCAACCCATGAGATTATTAGTATATGTATGCAATGGGAGTATTAAAAGGATAATTATAATATTTTTATCTATAGTTTGTTGTGTCGAATTAATGTGTTGATTCTAATGTTATATGGCTAACATATTATACATAGAATTCTTGATTCTCCTCTCCTATGTAATTTTACTATGCCCATGTTTTCATTATTTGATGGGTATGGAGATCCTTATTTAATTTTTTTGTAATTTTGTGATTATCTCAATAAATATCATTATAATGATAGAATAATACTTAAAACATTTATTAAAATTTTACCAAACCTTGTTATAGAATGGTTTCACACTCTACCTAATGGTTCCCTATGCACTTTACTTAAATTTAAAGATGTTTTCTTATCACACTTTATTAATAATAAGGGACCACATCATGCCAAATTTAATCATATTCTAAGATTTCATCAAGTTTAGTCTAAGCCTATTCATGATTATATTCTTATATTCAACTGTGGCATGTAAATTTTTGTCAATATCTGTGATTATATTATATTGAAAATATATTATTTCTCTATACTATTGATTGATTTATCAAACAAAGAACCACTCTTATAATCTTATCATTTTCTAATCATATAATTACTGTCTCTTCTCAATGTCATATGCATTTTTAATGCATTGAAATGTTTAATTATTTTAGCTCACATTTCAAACACAAAAATGAGATCTCTACTCAACATGGTACTTCTATTTATAGAGAATCTCCAGATTAGTTGGTTTGATGTTATAATTTAGTGATATTTTGTATGCAAATGATCTATACATCAATCCTAGCTAGGAGAAGATAAATCCTACTTACATTTCTGATTATGGATACATTAGATCTTCGAGGTCATGATCAAGATGGATCCACTAGACCTAGACAAGGGATCTCTTACCACAATAATATCATTATGGAGGGTTCCAAACCCTCCATTCAAGCAAAACTATGAAATAACCCTAACTAGGTCCTACATTTTCATATTCACATAAACTAATAACAAGTAAAGTAAAGTCTAATCTAGTATTCACCAAAGCTTGTTGCCCAAAACGGGGTTAGTAAACATGCATAATAAAATCCTAATTAAGTTGTGTATAGGTAAAACCCTAATACATGGAGAGAGAAATGTATTCAAAATCCATTACTTATGTTACTTATATCTACTAAAATATAAGAGAAAATTTAGTTGTTGTGGTTTGTGAGGATCACTAAAAAAGACTAGATCATCCAAGACTTTTCTAAAATATAAGGTTCTTCTCCAAGTATAAACCCTAAGCTAAGACTTATTAAGTAGAATGGTGTAATAACAGATTGTAAAGAAGTATAAATAAATAATTAACTCTTGTTGTCTCTCTAATAATGGCAAAATGGATGTGTTTATATAGTTGAATCTAACCCTAGTCCAAAAGTTTAGGTCAACAAGGTCAACCCAATCAACCATATATTATTATTGACAAAAACAAATTAGGTCTTGGTCTAGGTTAACTAGGGGTTGACCTAGACCATAAATAAGTTTTATCAATTAGAGTGCAAGGTTGATGGGGTTGACAGTGTAACGTAAACCATCAAAAAGGATTTTAGGCTAGGGAAGGGATAATGAAGGTAGAAAATAACTAAAGGAGGGTGAAAAAGAGGAGGCAAAGCTTAGGGGAATATTTTTCGGAGATGCTTGGATTGATAACAAGTGATAGTGAGGAGCAAAAATCTTATGAAGCACCAATGGTTTGCTCACCCCTTTCCTGGTGCACCCCTTAAGGTATGCATTCAAAGATATTGAGACTTGATAGGTTCTTACAAGATAAAAAGCATAAATAATTAATAAAGTTTGAAAATATTATGTGTATAAATATGCCCCACTTAAAGTTCATCACATGGCACTCAGGTGCAATATGGGATAGTTGTTTGAGAAAAGAACATAACACACAATGTTGAACCTAAAAAGAAGTTACATTATTTTTAAAGTATAAAATAACTAAAATGAAATGATTGAAAGTGAAATAATTAAAAATAAAAATAATGTATGTGTACCTTGACTTACCTTTATCACTAGATGGTTATATGTTGTGTTTGTAATTTTGATCATAGAGGGCAAAGAGACTGCTTTTGATAAACCCAAGGATAAAAAACTAAAGAGTAAAAAAAAATGTAGGAAATCTAAGATAATTAATGTTATGTGGATGATATGTACTTGGAAATTTGGAAAGCTAAGGGGACAAGTGCTATGTTAGACCAAATGACCAAGTCAAAATTTATAGTAAATCGAGTAACCAAAAAGCCAATGCTACTAAAGACTAAAAAACTCAATTAAATAAACCTTAAGTAAGAAATTAAAATTCACCAAGTCAAACCAAGGATACACGTCAAAAAAATGGTAATCAAACATCAATATAAAATAAGTAACAATTCATACTTAAATAAAGATGGGAAAGTAAAATGGTAAAACAACATTGATAGTGAGCAGTAATGATCCTTACTCAATCATCAATGGAAAAAGTAAATAAAATATAAAATAACATTGATGAGTGAGGATTAATAAGAAAACCTCACTCAATAATGGAAAAAAATAAAGGAAGGTAGAAATGGACTCAAGTTTCCAAAAAAAGAAGTTAGTACAATAATAACAATGGGGAAATTAAGCAAAGTGATGATGGGATGTAAAGAAGTTAGTACAATAATAACAATGGGGAAATTAAGCAAAGTGATGATGGGATGTAAAGCCAGGGTATAAAAAATGATCCATGGTCACTCAAACATATTGTTTGATTCTAAAGATAGATAAAACTAAAATAAATTATTGTTATCATGTTTTAAACATGTGAAGAAGAGGGAATGTATAAGAAGGGAAAGTATATTTATAATCACACTTGCCTATCAAGGGGGAAATGAAATGGGTGGAGGGGAGAATAAAGAAAAATCAAGGTAGAAGAACTCTTTATCGAAGCCAAGACAATAAAATTAGGTTTATCAAAACAAGAGGAATTTTGACCTTAAGGACTTTAAAGAACTTATCTTAACCATACACGTCTTAGATCAATAAATGAAGGAGGTAGATCATCCCATGAAGACTATATGCATAAAAATTAAAATGGATCTACCTTCCCATAATGTGTTCCTCATTCCTCAGGACCCATTACAAAGTCATCGATCTACTATGAAGATTGGGTACTTGCATGATAAGTAGGTAGCACCATAGAGTTTTTTAAATTCTTTTATTCTAATCTACTATCCTACCTCACCCCAATGTACCTTGGCTCTATCATGAGGCTAGTTGTGGAGTTTGAGCTTTGATTATAAATATGATATGTGCTTGGAATCACATATTTTGGTGTGACTTTGACTTTTGAAATTTGTATGTTGCTTGTTTTATATCATTGCCTTTTATTTCAAATGACGTGTCTTTTAACTTTCTTGATGGCTTGTTTTATTCCTCCTCCACATGGATTTGAAAAAATAAACATGGGTGTTAAAGATGAATTTCATTTGAATACTTGGGACTTGATTACTAATAAAAATAACTTAGAGAGCATGGTGTCTAAAATTCATGTTTATTCAGGTGAAATAAAAGTGTTATCTTGGCTTTGACCTTGTTTTATCCAATGTGGAGTGAAAGAAAAGGAAATCAAGAGGAATGAAACATGAAACAATTTGAATTACTTCAAATCATAAAAAAATGTGACAAAGGATGAAAAATGGATACAATGAAATTAGAATGTGATTCCTTATCATAAGAATGAGGAAAGTATAGGAAAACATGCTAACATAGTTTATTGTAAAAATATTATCTACAAAAGAAATAAAAGCCAAAGTAGAGGATAAAGATCACAAACTCAGAACCATTGCAAACATTCTAGGCAAGGAACACTAAATTAAGTAAAGATGTTGATTTTATGAGGAAGGCCAGGTCCCATCCATGGTCTTACACTATAACTCATAAAAGAGAAACCCACAAGGGTGCACAAAGCATGTAAAAAGTAAGTAGAATAAAGATGGTATTTATGAGGAAGGTCAAGTCCTATGCATGGTCTTACATTGAAACTCACAAAAGAGAAACCCAAGGGGTGCCAAAAAATATTGGAAAGCAATAAAATAAGGAGGATAAAAGGAAATAATGAGGAAGATCAGGTCTTATCTATAGTTTTACAATGTAACTCATGATAAAAAGGAAACTAAAGGACCAAAAAGAGGGACTAAGGTTTATGGAAAGAGAGACTGCTATAGAGGGTGAGACCCATGTAAATATCTTGCAAAATTTTTTATAAGGATATCATATATAAATCATGATAAGAATGGAAGAGATCTAAGATAACATTTATAAAAAGGACAAGCATGTGAGATACAAGTCTATGTGTCTTGGAAGGTTTTCTGAAGTTGAATTAGTTGGGTATCATGAAATGTAAAATAAGAGTAGGCATCATAGGATGCCCCAATGGGCATTTGAATGTAGGGATGGCCATTGCAAGATGCCTCAAAGGTTAAAGTGATATGTGTGTGGGCATTGCAAGATTCCACAAACGTTGAAAAGAGGAAGAAAAGATAAGAAGAAAAGAGCATCCCATATAATGTTTAAATGGATTCAGGTTGTCTAATAAGATTTTGATAGGGGACTTCATGATGATTGATGGGAGAAATATAATTAAGGAAGGAAGAAGGAAAATCAGGGATAAAGTTAGCCAAACAAAGAACAAGATCAACCAATAGGTATAAAATCGACTAGGTTGATAAGGTACTACTAAGAACCAGGCTAAAAAGAGTACATAATCATATAGGTGGATTGTGTACTATTAGATAGGGTATAAAATAGAGAGATAGGGATACACAGTCATGTAGGCCAACTGTGTACTACTGGCAGAAAGATATAACAGTCTATGAGAGACTATATCGACCAATACGATAATGTCTTGGAACATGGAATTTTTTTGTAAGATAGTTTAAAGCAAGAATGAAAGCAAACACACAAACTATTGGATCAATGTGATCGATCAAATTGAGGCACACAACATAAAACTTTGCATCAATGCTAGCCAATGCAAATTTTATAATATAACATGTAATGATCAGAGAATAATCAATCAACTGAAAAGTAAATCTTAACTAAGTGGCCACCCTAAGCATTATTACATTATTAGAAAGTTTTAATTTTTATGTGATAAGAGAGTTGGTTGAAATAGGGATCAAGAAATTAGTCTAAAGTTAGTTTTAAGACATTTGAGATGAAAGAGATCTGTATTGATAATGGTATTGGCTTGGTATTAGTGTCTACCCCCTCACTTCACAATCCCATAGTGATAAGGGTGTCGAGTTTTTTTCCAATATATACTATTAACCATATATTTACATTTAGTTAAAAAACCAAGTTAGCTTCCCTTTTGGTGATGAAATCCAAGTAGGTAGACCTTAGAAAGATAAATGTTTAAATGTATTTTGAATGTTAAATGATTTAGTAGTGTGTAAAAGAGTAAAATAGTGTAACTAAAATGGTAATTTGAAAAACCACTTATTTAGATTATATGAGTTACTCTAAGCATGTAAATAGTTGAAAAGGAAATGTTAATTAATTACTAACAAATAAGTATTAATTCCATGATTAAGAATAGTACAGAGTCAGTTTAGGTGACATTATATGCAAATAGTATAGAACAGAGTCAACTAGGTCATTGTTATTCTATAAAAGCAAGGTCTTTAAGACTAGATTCAAACAGGTCGATTATGTCTCTTAAATAAAAGATATAATATAGGACTAAGTTGATCAGGTTGACCTAGTTAGTTGTAAGGTTGCATTTTTAAAGATTGCCAACTTGTGAAAAATAGAACTAGATGAAATATTGAAATGATAGTGAGAGGAAAGAAAGGAACCTTTATGGGCTTGAAGATGATTTAGATTGTAAATGTTACACTGTAATACTTTATTTTCTACTTTCAAATTTTGCAAATTGGGTCGACTGGTGAGACCAAGTTTTGTAAAACCCTATATGTTGAAGAAGAATAATGAACAGAGTCGACCTATTCGATAGTGTTTGTTGACTTGCATGCTGTAGGAAATAATTAGCTGATAAAGTTGACCTATTTGATAGTGTATCTTAATATAGAACTAAATAAGTATATTGTGTTGAACTATTCAATCGAGTAACTTTTAGCTGATGAAGACATGCATAGACATAACAAAATCATTTAGAGTGACTGTGTTAAACATGTGCATAGAAAGTTAGAACTATATTGACTGGTTTGATATATTATTGTAAATATAGAAAGATATAATGAAATGATAAAAATGATAGTATGAAATAAAACTTGTAAGGGTCAGATTCACATCGGGTTCACCAGAATGTATGCAAAAGAAAATATAACTAATCTATAAATCAAATCCTAGCTCAGAGGAGATAAATCCTACTTACACTTTTGATTGTGGATACATTATATATTTGGGGTCATGACTAAGATGGATCTACTAGACCTATCTAAGGGATCTATTACCACAATAATATTACTAAGGAGGGTTCCAAAGCCTCTAGTCAAGCAAAACTATGTAATAACCCTAACTAGGTCCTAAGTTTTTATATTCATATAAACTAATAACAAGTAAATCAAAGTCTAATCTAGTGCTCACCAAGTCTTGTGGCTTAAAATAGTGTTAGTAAACATTTGTAAGATAATCCTAATTAGGCTATGTATAGGTAAAACCTTAATGCATGGAGAGAGTAATATATTCAAAAGTAATTACATATGCTACTTCTATCTACTTCAATCTCTTCCTTAGCCAAAGGTGCTTTGTAAGAAGTTTTTGTGGTTTGTAAGGATCACTAATAAAGGCCAAAGCATCCAAGACTTTTTTACAAGACAAGGTTTTTATCCAGGTAGAAACCCTAAACTAAGACTCCTCAAGTAGAATGGTGGAAGAGCAGGTTGTAAAGAAGCACAAATTAATAATTAACTCTTGTTGTCTCTATAAGAATAGAAAAAGTGATGTGTTTATATAGCTGAATCTAACCCTGGTCCTTTTTGAAAGTTTAGGCCAACCAGGTCGACCCAATTGACCTTGTATTGTTATTGATAAAAATAAATTAGGTTGTGGTCTAGGTCAATCATGCGCTGACCTAAACCCTAAATAAATTTTGTCAATTAGAGTACAAGATCGATGGGGCCGATAGTGTAATGTAAACTATAAAAAAAGATTTTAGGCTAGGGAAGGACTAATGAAGGTGGAAAATGACTAGAGGAGGGTGCGAAAGAGGAGGCAAAGCTTAGGGGAATGTTTTTAGGATATGGTTAGATTGATAATAAGTGGTAATAAAGAGCAAAAATTCTTTGAAGCACTAATGTTCTGCCCACCCCTTTCTCGATGCACCTCTTAAGGCATGCATTCAGAGAGATTAAGACTCGATGGATTCTTGCAAGATAGAAAGCATCAGTAATTGATAACATTTAAAAATATTATGTATATACATATTTTACCTAACCTAATTACATGAATGAAAATCTTTCAATAAAAAAAGTTATAAAGATATATGGAAAAAATGGAATTGTGCCAAAAAAAAAAGTGAATTGATTTGTTATCTTTATAAACAAAAAATTATCACTATGTAAAATAAATAAATAAAATGTAAAAAATAAGACGTAATTTGAATTTGAACATAAAAATACAATAGTGAAATAAGATCCATAAAATAAACAAACAAAAATCATAAAAACTTTAATCAATTATAAAAATTATACATAAAATATATTATATTTCATTAAAAAGACCCAAACTAATCTTACACAACAAAATAACATAAACTTTAAATCTAAATTAAAAAATACAAAAAATTTAATTAACATCTTAAAAAAAACTCTTTACTCAAATAAATTCAAAAAATAGAAAAAACAAATATTCAATTTCTAATATTCAAAATAAAAGATATTCTAATCTAAAAACTATCATTTTATGCATGTTTATTTGTTGTAACTTCCTTTCATACCTATACTTATACTTGTTATAAAAACTTCAATGTTAAATGTACCTTACTTATTTTATATTAAAAGGGAAGAAAATTGTTTTTTCTAAATATTTAAATGATGGCGGGATCCTATCCTTTCCTATAATGCTTCTTTTCTTATGAACTTTTAATAAAACTTGGCTCTGTATGCTTTCCCTTTAATAAAATTAAAACTTTTAACTTTAACTCCTATGTTATTTAACTTTTCCTATAGTTAACTTACTTTATTATATTTACAAGCCCTTATGCTAGTGGGTTGAGCTCACTTTTAAATAAAGCTTCAACATTAAAATTAAATTAGAGCTTTTAGCTTTAAGATAAATATATTTATTTATTTTGAGAATTAAACTTGATAAATAAATGGAGTTTGATATACAATTTATTATATATATATATATATATCATATTGATGCACAAATTAATATATAAAGAGTTAAAAAATCAATAAAACATAGATTTTTTTTGAAGAAAGAGAAAAAAAAGAGGTAAAATATTTATTGAAGAGATCTAATGTAGTAAAGCACAATTTCAACACTTCAACAATATTTGTATCAAAATTTCAAGCATTTAATCTTTTTATACTAATTTGTAGATAATTTTAAGAGAAGTTATATTTTCTATAGAGTTTATTTAATCCTACAAACTAATTTAATCTAAAAACATTGAAAGTCATCATCCTTATCATCAAATTATATTTTTCTTAAAAATACATAATCAAATTATTAAACTAATACGATTTCTATAATAGTCCTAAGAGAGTGATGGAATTAATTTTTCATAATTTTATTCAACCTTAAATTTGAATTTTACAATTATATTCAATCTTAAATTTGGCATCCACTTCACTATTACAAAAAAACATTCAATTTTAATTTTTGGTGTTTATTTGATCATCACTTAATTTTTTTAATTCTTTATTTGAAAAAATCAATCCAAAAATTTTAATATCTTAATTATATAATGAAATTTGAATCATAATTTTTTTTTCAATAACTTTTTCCAAACTCAATATAATAATATAACTAAATTTATATCATTTAATTAAAAAATTAAAAAAAAATATATAAATCAATATAATATATAAAATAAATCTAAAATAAAAACCTTTAAATTGAAATTTCACAGCATATTATATATAATAAAACTCATTAAACAAGGAATAAAGATTCATACAAAGTCTATCTATGCATTCACCCAAAAAAGCAAAAAAAAATAATATACTCATATAATATCCGACGTTCACGCACGTGAATGTAAGTGTTTTAAATAAATCAATATTTTACTCACATAATAATGTAATTTACCCTCATTGATTTTGCTTATGATAACCATCATTAATCCCTAATTCACCTTTTAAAGTATATTTGTCCCTTTTAGAGGAGACCAAAATTAGTGTTGATTAAAAGAATAATAAAATTTGGTCATTTTGTCATCATCTATTATGAAGAAGGTTTAAATATATCATTATTTGACCATTAATAATGCAATTTGCTCAATACTTTCGTCATTTTAGACAAAGAATAAAGTTAAAGTCAACATATATACTATTTGATTATTTTGCCATCATTTATTGGGAATTTGGTATAAATTTGATGGGCACTATGAACAATTTGTTTTATTGTGAATAAGGTATAAATTTGATGGCCGCTATCACCATCAACAATTTGTTTTAGTGACAGTAAGTTTTAAGTATTTTTCTGTATGACATGCACAATAATATATTATAGAAATTTATTAGTTTAAAAATATAGAAATTTCGAGATGCTTATAAAGCTGTTATATTGGTTAATTTATTTATTAGTTTCTTGAAATATTTTTCGTTCATTAGTAATAGATGGTTTAAATTTAATTGTATTATTTTATTAGATTTAAATTTTTTTTCAAGAAATAAGATTTTAAGTTTTACTGTATATTTTGGATATTATAATTTATTTTATTTACTTCTTTAAAATAAGAAGACAAATATGTTATGATTTGATGTATGGATTTTACTAACGTCTTGAGATTTTGGTATAATAGTTTGTTACATTTGGTATCAGAGTTTCCATTTGGATTCAAGTCATAGAGCGGGTGGCTATGTCGGCATGACAGTGTTCCTCTGAGACTCGTTTATATGGGGGATCCTAGTGTACAGATGTAAATCCGATCTAGAATCTAGGTTTCAAAAGCGTGGTAGAATGTTATGACCCTGATGTGTGAATTTTCCTAATACCTTGAAGTTTTGGTGTAATGGTTTTTTACAAAACATCTATATGAAAGTAAAATAGACAACAAATTTAAAATCTAAATTATTATATGATGCTCAATGGATATCAAATATAAGGCGGCCATTAATTGTTAACATCTTACGGACATCACAATCTATTACTACCCTAAAATTATAATTGTAGAATGCATATTGGTGTAATTATATTAATATAGATATGTTAAAGTCATTTCTTATAAAAATATCAAGAGATATTAATCTTGTGACGCCTATTTTAGATTTGTCACTACTACATTAATTAACGATTCTATTATCTTCTCAAATATATTTTTTTTTAGTAATGATAAAGGACCTTAATTTTGTTATACCATTTTGTCGGATTCAAAAAAAAAAATCTGAAAAAAATAACAATTTCCAAATCCTACTATATACTTAAAATATTACAATTTTTCAATTAATTTCTCCAAATTAAAAAAAATTTAATATAATAATTAAATAAACATTAAATTTAAAATCAAAACTATCCTACAACAATCAAATATATTTTAAATTTAAAATGACAATTAACTATTAACAACTTATTGATACTATAATCCATCACCAACCTGTCTTCTATCATTGTAGAAACGACCATCAAATTTAAACATCATTTATATGATCACGACTTAAAAGATTGTTAATAATCTCAAAAAGAAAGCACAAAATGCCAAGACTTACGCATGTTTACAAAAGATGTAAACATGTTTTAGGATCAGAAAATAATTCGAGGACCTTTAAAAGAAAGGGAGGGTTAGTTGGGGTCCTTTTCTCTTTTTTGTACGAAAACATCTCGTCGCATATTCAGTGGACAACCACATGCAAAGAGAATGTGATGCCCTTCCTTCCTTCCTTCACATATTTTGAAGGAAGACATTTAAGAATCTTGTGCCACTTTTTGCCTTCCATGCCTTCCATCTCTTCCACTAATTTTGCAGAGTGGGCCCAAATGAAACAAATTGGAAGAGGATCCGGAAAACCTAAAGCCCCAAAAGCCATTTATCATTTTGTGGTTATAAATATATTGGGAATTATCGTATGTCACAAATCAAAGTATATAGTGAAACAACTACATTGGGATTTTAGGAATATCATTTAATAGATGTTGTATCTGATGAATTTAAGATAGGTATTTTGATATTTTGTAAATCGGTAATTATAAATTTTATATAAAAGTAAAAATATTAACTTGCTAGAATATATAATACATTTCCAATAATGTATATCATATTTATATAACAATTTTTTTCAATTTAAATATATTAAAAATTATCATATATAGTAAATGGGATTTCAATTAATTTGTAATTTAAATATTTATAAATAATTAACTAAGTTAATGAAGATATGTAAAACAATAATTAATTCGGCAAATTAAATTTTTAAAATTAGACTTCTTTAATAATTGGGACATGCGGGCGGGCGGGCGAGCAAGTGTGGGCGGGGCGTGGCGGGGGTGGGAGAGGGTGGGGGTTAGGAAATGGAAAAAGGAGGAATTTGAGAAGTAGATGGATTATGTAGGTTAGTAACACCCCAAACTTAATGGATTCATCAATTTTTTCTTGATGGGGTTATAGGGAATTTGAGAATGAAAGAGGATTGTATAGGTTGGAACCCCCACTAAGTAGATCCATCAAACTTAACTTTAAGGAGGTAACTAAAAGGAATCCAAACCTAATAAGGAAGGGTAATTTTTACATAATGAAAGAGGGCAATCAATCTTAATCTTTTTTCTAAATATTGGGAATGATACAAATAATTAGATAGAAGGATTGGCTATGCTTGAAGATATTCATACAACACTATTTAAGGATGGAAGAAGTTAGTACTGAAAGGGGACTCCCAAATTTTGATAAATGTAATGTCGAATGGTGATATTTCTTCTAGGAGATTGTAAGCCTTGATTGAAAACTCCAAATGGTCATTAAGGCAATTAGAATAAGACATCTTCTAATGCATCAAAAGGGAATGCAATTGAGTTATTGGTTATTGATAAGATGGTGAATAAAGCGATATATTTTATGGCTATGTCTGGTTTTAGAGATCAATTTTTAGAAAACAATCTCCCTAGACAGATAATGAATAAGTTGGCTAATGATGCAAAGGATTATTCTCTAAGGATTCAATACGACTATCAATGAGAAACAAGTGTGTGTGTGTGTGTGTGTGTGTGTGTGTGTGTGTGTGTGTGTGTGAGAGAGAGAGAGAGAGAGAGAGAGAGAGAGAGAGAGAGAGAGAGAGAGAGAGAGAGAGAGAGAGAGAGAGAGAGAGAGAGAGAGAGAAGGGGGTGATTGAAATTATTTCACAGTTGGTTTCTGAATGAAATCATTAAGTAATCGTTGAAGGTTGGGGATTTTATTACCCACACTCTTCCATATTAAAGAGACATGGAGAGTGGTGTTTTATTAAATCCCTTCTTTTCCATCTCTCTGTTGCATTTTTCTCTCAAAATTTGTTATATTTTATTTCATGTAAAGCTATGGCAGACATTAGATAATGCAGTTTAAGACAGGGTGGTGGTGGGAAGAGAGAAGGGATGGAGTGGGAGAATATGATGATCAAAGTAATTGGAGAATCCTTTTTTGAATTCATGAATAAGGAAATTCATAATCCTCACATACAATTATGGATGGAATTTTTTTAGATAGTGGAAAGATACTTTGATTATATATATATAAATGACCTATGCTTGAATATGAATAACCTCCTCCTAGACCCTATATATTTAATTGGAAGACAAAATGTGTTCGATATGGAAAAATCACTTAATGCTTCTAATATGTTATCTAACATAATGGGTACTTATTTGATTCATGTTGACCAAAATACGAGATTAAGAAATCCTAATTCACAATGATAATGGAGAGCTCTCATCACCAACACCATATTATGGATAGATTCAAAGCTATAGTGTAGGGTCAAAAGGAAATTACTACAAATATGAGCTTAAATTTCTCCGAAAATGCGTAAATACTTCACTATTTTCCATAGTCTTGAAGCAATGAGAAGGTGGAGGTAATAGTGTTAGAATGATCAGAATGCTTTATAAAGCCCTGTTTATATTAAATGTATAAAATATTGGATAATGGAGGCTTGCATAATTTGGCTCGTACCCATTTTTTTTTTTAAGTGTGAATTTAAAACCCACACATTATTTATGGAACACGTGTGTGTGCATGCGTGCATACACACACACACTTTCCTGCATTATCTAGGTAAATGGTTTTTGAAGGTGAAAAAATCATGGAACAAAACTAGATTTGCACCCATATTTTTTCCCACTCATACACATTTTCATTAACTATAAGTCATTTCATTTTATCCTGATAAGTGTGGTTTTTCAATGATGAGGGTTATATATTGAAATGGATAATTTGATTAAAGCGAAGTAGATATAGTTCATATGCTTGGGCACGTATACAAACACAACCTTGTCCTAATTGAATCTTCCTTTGAACTATTTTAAACCTTTTTAATATCATTCCACTTAAAAGGGTTGGTGTAGATGATATTTTTTGATTATATAGCACCTCAGTCTTGTACACTTGGTAAATTCAGACCTTGGTTATTCCTCTCAATTTTCTACCTTTCCTACTTTCACAAGTCTCGCATTTGATCTATCTTTGTGCATCTTGGCTTATATTATATATATATATATATATATATATAAGTCTAACCAGTCTTATATTTATGACCCAGGTCTTCTATCTTTCCTAAAATGCTTAAAATGTACTTATCTTCCATATATGCAAGTTATGAACCTTTAGATATTCTCTTGTTCCATAGACACTAATGTCTAGTTCAAACAATAGTGTCAATGTTAATGTCCTATCCCGACACAAGTGTCTCATGCCCTAAATTTATCCAATTTGTAAATGAAATGTATCCTAATGGTTAGCCTTAGTGATTTAATGTGAGTTATTACTCCAAGGGGATTGATATAAATATAAGATCATCCCTCATTCATTTCTCACCTATAAAAAGACCAAAAGAGATAGGGCAAGTTATCAAAATCAATCTATCAAACATTCAATTAAACAAATCTTCCTTATTTCCATACTAGCTATAGGTGCAACACATCTACATGTCATAATTATTAAATGACCATCCCAAAATATTGATTTTCTAGGTTACAAGTTTGGTCACTATTGTACTTGCTTTGCACACATTATATGATTCACACATAATCCAACACATAAGGGACAACTACATTAGTTTGAGGCCCTCTTTAGAGTATTGGCTATGTAGGCAACATTCCTTTGAAAATAGGGTCATTAGGGCCAGCTTGCCACTGTGTGCCCATTAACCCATTTCCCCCCAAGGTCACATTGAAGATGGAAAGCTAGGGTTTTTACATTTCACAAGTAATGACTATCCATGTCTATCCAACACCATTTTCAATGAGTCAAGAGGTTTGTTGTATGTATATATTGTATATTAAATAATGCTTTCATAGATTAGGGTTTCTTTCTGTTGTCTAATTTTTTGTTCTACTTTGCTATTTTCTTTTTTTTTCTCTCCATTTCATTTGAGTTGGCTGATTTTGTTCAAACCATTGGTGCATTTTCAATGTGACCTCTAAAGTAGAAATTGATTAAAACTAGATACTTTTCATGTCATGGGAAGTTAGCCCAGTTGTAAGTAAACTTATGGCATTGCATCAACCCCAACTCTAAAAGAGATGTATAAAATAGAGAAGCAATGTTAAAATTGAGGTGTTCCTAGTTTGTTTCAGGTTAGTCACTTCAAATGGTGAGTATATTCCTAAAAATTGTTTAGATTTCAAAAGTTAGACAGTAAATAGTCATTTTTAGGCTATTTCGTAAACTGAAAACAAACCTATTATGCATTTTCAAAGTTTTAAAGGACAATGATTTGAAATAGAATATGTGAATTTTAGAAATGATTCATTTTCTAATTGAAGCCATTAAACTACACTTAACTCCATATTTGAAGTAGAATGCAAGAATTAAACTTATTTAAGTTTGTCTTAATAGTTATGAATTCTTTGAGTCTACCCTTACACCCATGGATTGGTCCAAACCCTCAATGGAGTGAATAATGCAATATTTAAAAAAAAAGAAAAAATCAAAAGGGAACTGAACATAATATAAAACCCAAATTCTTTCCTAGAAAGGGTGATTCAGGTAATTTCCACCGTAGGCTTTTTGGCCTAGCTAATAATGGAGAAAGGCTATGAATGGGACTGGAGGTATCTCTATCAGGGTTGTAGATGCATGGACACAAGCAGAACAATGCCCATGCCATTTCCCCCAAGCCAATCATCCAAATTGTCTTTCTTAAAAATTATGATTGTTGTAGGTAGGTTTAAATTTCTTTATGAGAATGCAAGAGGATATAAAATAACATATCACTTTTACACACACTCATGGTCTAAGGCTGATTTGGAACTTAGTATGTCACATATTGAAGCAGACTTCAGTGCCTTAATCTTTCTGATTTTGTATAAAAAACTATTTTAGTTTTTGCTTGTTGTTAAGGTGTGAAGACTTACGGTCTATGTTTTGAATGTTGGTGCAACATTCTCCTTGTAGAGGTCACCATTTGTTGAGCCCAACATGCCCTATTCCTATATTTCAAATGGGGAACCTCTCAATTTAGTATTAATACTTCTTTCTCTAGATCTTGATCAATTGCTTAGCCTTTCATGTGAATGTTTGGACTTACCTAAGTCTGCATAGTTTAATCATTCTAGATCACACATTTTAGAAGTGCCTTAAAAAATACCTTTGGGAGTAAAATATGAATTATAATTATGAAATGGTTTAAATTCTTAGAGTTTTAATATAACTTGCCTAAGCGTAATCTGATTTTTCAATCAATGGGCCCTTTTGAGATCTTTGTGTTTGCAATTCTAACCAGCGCCCTCAAAATGTTTCATTTCACTAACCCTAGACTTTTAAAATGAAAGATACATGATTTCATTTATATAATTAGTCATTTTTCATCATTTTGGATAGCTTCTTGGTGATTTCATTTTCCTTATCTTTGATATGCCTTTTCTATAGGTCCAATCCCTTCATTCTGAAGAGTGGCTAAGTATTTTGGTCATTTTATAGCCTTGAGGCCCTAAGAAGGTACCATGTGGTAGCATCTTGAGACCCCAAAAGCTCATAACCTCAGAGGCATTAAGCCTTTGAGTAAAAGGCTAATCATCTTATAGCCTTGAGGCCTTGAGAAGGCACCATGTAGCACCCACTTAAGAGCCCAAGAAATCAAGAGGATTAGGCTATTAACTCTAGATCTCGAAGCCATTAAACCATTACCCCAAGGCAAGTAGAGCCTCAAGGTGATGTCAAGTTATCGTGTGGCAAAGTCAACCTTTAAGACTGATAATTATGGTATTTCAATTATGTTTCTTTTACCTTGGTCAATTTTCTCATTTGTTTGGGCTAACCTTGAAATGATATTCCCTCCAAGTGTTTCGATCTTTATTGTATAAGAAAACTCTTTCCAAGACTTCAATTTTATTCCTTAAAATAATTATCCATTTTATTTGAGTTTTCTAAAAATCTTAGAGTCCCAAGATTGAGCCATGTGGCACAATCCTAGGGACCCCACAACCTGGGAGGCAATTGATAACTTAATAGCTCCAGGCCTTCAAGTTACTGAGATGATGCCACATAGAAACATCCTAGTGACCCAACAACACAGAGGTCAAGTTTGATGTCAATAGCTCCAAGACTCTAGGTCGTTAGGATGATGCCATATACATAATGGTATAATTATGATTAGACATGCTTCTGATTTATAACATTAATAGTTATGTTCTAGTCAAGGAAACACTTACTTCTCTACCCTACTTTGCCTTCTTTTTATCATTTTTTGATGAATATCCTACCCACTATATTATAGTGAGATGTAGATGTGAATGAGGAGTAAAATGGATTCAAATGAATTTTAGTAATAATTATCAAAAAAACATAGAGTAGATCTAACCTTTAGTGGTAAAATCCCATTGCTCACTCATGCTAAATGATTGAAAAGTTCTTAGCCCTTGGATTCGACCAACTAAATCTTGAAAATGATGAGACATTCATCCCATGTGTTGTTGCCTCCCTTTGTCCTCATCAGAATAGTTAATCCAATGATTGTCTCTATTGGGGGTAATAAATTGAGGACTAACACTCTTGTAAGAATTTTATCTTTAAAATGTATATATATTGTTGATAGGATAAATTTGAGTTGATCTTCATGGCCCAATTCTAAGACACCTTCATCCACTTCTCCCATAATATTTTTCTTCCCTAGTTTACTACTAGTTTTAAGAGGTTCTCCCCTAAGAACATTCATGCACCTCATCCAAGTATTGGATAACTCGTCACTATATGTAACTAACCCCAACCCAACCCAGATCTTCTCTCTCCTTATGTTTTAGGTGAACAAGCAAGGCTAATCCCTTGTGTGAAATTCAAGTGTAGGGAGATGAGAAGGGTAAGTTGGCATTAGCAATTCAAAACCCTTTCAAGTAACTAGACTGGATGACCAACATTTTGAGTTATGTTATTGGGAATAGTTAAATTTTATTGCTATAGTAGTTGAATGAAGGTATCTTCAAAGAGTGCTTAGATAGATAGTTGACCCGAGTCTCCTCACATAGGTGAGTTGAGAAGATAAAAAATATAAGATTGGATTCAAGAAGTAGTAGAACATACCATGGTATAGAGAGTGTTAGTATCCATAAGTTAAGAAGGAACTGATATGATGAGAATTGATAGTGAAAAATGGTTGAAATAGGTCTTAAGAAGAGGGGAGAGCCCCACTCAGGAGATGTTATGAGGACTTAGAACATTCAAGAAGGGCATGACATAAGCTATCATGTGGTAAGGTTGCAGTCTAATGATGGAGAGATGAGTGTTGATGAACATGAGAAAAATGTAAAAGAAGGTATGGGATCCCTAGGAAGAGACCATTACAAGTAAGATACTAATATAATGTTTGAGCCTCAGGACTAGGATATTCAAGATCATCCATATTCAAATTTATATGATGAGTTTGAGGACACTTTCAAGGTAGATGATGCTTCTAGAAATGATTCCCAAAGGTAAGAAAATGACTCTTAAGAACAAGAGGATGTGCAACCAAAGGATAAAGTGGTATTTAGAAATAAGGATCCCTAGTCCAACATCCTACTCCAAGGAGGAGTAGAAGGAGTTATAGGATTGGGAATAGGACCCCAAGAAATTTAAGGACATGTTACACAAAACATAACATCAAGCATGGGTGTCAACCAACAGGTAGGATGAATTTAGGTTTTGATAATGCCATATTAAAATACACCAAGGATGATGGATCCATATGTGCTAACCACACATGTGCCCTAAACCCATATAAAGTATGGGATGGCCTTGAACCTCCTTGAGTACCAGGGCACCAAGAGTGCTAAGGAACACGTTCATAAATGTGAGTTGATATGGTGAGCCAAGAATATTACATCATCAAAAAAGAAAGTGACCTAGTTTGACACCACTTTGATAAGAAATGCACATAATTTATGTGTAAATATAGACCCAACACATACCATAATATATTTTGAATACTTTAAGGGTGCGTTCATAAAATAATTTTATATCACAAAATTTGAACAACAAAACATCAAAACATTGAAAGATATCAAGCCAGATCCAAGGGAAAGTGTTCACTCATATGATTTTAGGTTTAAAAATATGATATCTGGGCTATCATATACACTACACTTGATATAAAACACACAATGGTTTGTTTTAAGACTATGTGCCATGATTTGACACACCCTTACTATAAATAACTTTGTTAAGCCATGAGATACACTAGACGCTGCCTTGTGTACATAATTGGCTCAAATGATAGAAATAGGGGAGAACATAGATGTTGTGTTAGGTAGAATCCATGGAGATAATTCTATAGTATATTTTGACAAAGCAAGCATAAGGTACGTGCCCAGGACTATAGTGTGTGGATTGAAAAAAGGGGCATAATAAAAAAACTACCTTGAGAGGAACATATGCACCCTAAATATTTCTTATAAACTCTATCATGAGGATCATGAGACTTGATCATGCACCTTCTTGAAGTTCATAACTGAAACCAAGGAGTCCATGTATTGAAAAAAATTAAATGCTTTCACCCATAACACATATAACTATCAGGTGATAGATGAGTTCCATGAAACTCGAGAATAAAATGCAAGGTAGTTTATTGTAGGACTATCAAGGTATGAACCTAATAACTTGGGACACAACTATCCTATATAGAAGACTAAAATAGGATATCCCACCTAAAAATGAAGTGAAAGAAGACCTCTACCACATTATTACTATAAATATGGCTCACCAGACCACATCTAATGTGATTGTTCCCAACATCCTACATGTACTTATTATTAGGGTACACACCTAATTAAAGATTGACCATATTTTTAATAAAGGATAATTTAGAAAGGTATAACCCATTAGAATCTTAAGTAGTGTTATTGACGAGATCTAAGATGTCAAGTCCAACACCAATTATGAAGTGATCGAGTTGGTAGAGGAAGATAACTATCATGTATTGTTGGAAGACCATAGTGCTATGAAAACAATGTGAATATGTACTTTAAACATTGGTACATAATCATGGAAAATGTGAGTGAATGTGTAATCCTTTTTTATGACAATCATGGGATTAGGCAGAATACACCAGTCAACACCTCCCATAAACCCCACTTGAATACAATTAGAACACTATCACAACCTAGCTATGGAAACTCAGAAGCTACTTAGAGATGATGTGGGGTAATACATGCCAACGCCCTATTTGAACTTATACACAACACCCTAGATCCATACCCATTTACCTACCTCAAAAGATGATGAAGTGATGTGATAGGACAAGGACTTGAAAAATGTGACCCTCCTCTTCCAATCAAAAATAGACCCCCTGGGATAACATAATAAAACTCAATTGACACAAGCACTAGAGACTCTATCACCCCTAGATCAATCCCAAAATAAGAAACCATCCATTAACTAGTTAGGATGACCCCAACAAGTACCTATAGAAGGGAGGATGATGCATGAACCATGTTGTTATGATTTTACTATGCCTTTCAGAAGACCACCACTTGACCTCACCTTGGTACTAATATTCATTATGAATGCTTTTTTGGATATCAGATCTACATCTAATTGTAATAAGGCATTTTTCACCATCATGTAATAAGGATCCTTTATTCATTTTATTTCTACCCATTTTCTTGGTGGTAGATTTTTTTTGGATAATAAGACATGCTCACCTCTTAATATCTAGTTGGGTGAGTCAAGTGGGAAGTTACTTCGGATAGTCACCATGCCAGACATCTAAGTATTTTTTGGTGAGGTTGGGAACACTTTAAAAATTAGAAAAGGCATGTTGATGCCACCTAAAATAAATTTTGCATTAACACCTAGAGACACATCTCAATAAAATCACTACGCTAGATGACCGGATGAAAACTTTAGTAAGGGGTATGAGATGGTGCAGGTGTCTACCAAAGATGTCTAAAGAAAATTGCATGTAAGAGAATTTGGGGAAGTACATATAAGAAGTAAAAACACATGGGAAATAAGGCATGTTAACCAATTCAAAGATATATATAATAAAATATAGGTGTCATGCTAATGCACAAGGAACATGGTACATCTAGTTATCTAGTTTGTTGGAGAAAAATGACAGTGGCTAAATTGAAGTACATTTGGACTAACAAAATCTAAGGCTCCATCTAGATTTACTATTATTATAACTAAGTAGTGAGGGAAGTGACTTAGCTAGTGAAGTACATGCATGAGAAAGATTAAGGTGTGTGAAATACTAGACACCTATCATGAATTTAGAATTTTGAAGCATGACTAGGGTAAGCTATTATATTCCTAGGTAGAATGGGTGACTTTAAACCTATCAACCATATTAGTGGGTCACTCTTTTTTCACCTATAAATACAAATGGGATGGATGACCCATAATACAACTTACCAAATTAGGAGTGAAAGTTGAAGAGACCATTGATATCTTAAAAAGGTAACCCTAAGATTATTTTCTACCAAATAGATAATAGATAAATCCAAGGAGAGAAAAAGAGGAGGAAGGATGAAATTAAGCCAATATGGATGAAGATTTGGAGGCTAAATAGGAGGAACTAAATCTAAGGAGCTGAAGTCACCACATTGCCCTATGGATAGGGCCTAGTTGATTTCAAGAAGGATATAGAATGGAAGATCCCCTTTTGTTGGGATACTACAAGAAAACTAGAAACCTATAGGAAGCATGAGGATAAATAAAGATCCTATTAGATAAAGGAAGGATCTGAGTGGAAGATGAATTAGAGATGTAGATAATTCATGAGGAGATCACATATAAACCTTCCTTGAATCAAACCAGAAAGCAGTAAGAGGATGGTGAGTGTAGATCAACACCAATAGAATTTGGTATCACCGCAAGCCCAACCAACATGTGAGAGAGTAACACCCCAAAAATTTGTTGATACTTTGAATAATGAATATTGTGGCATAGTATAAAATGAGTATGGAAGAAGTCCCAACTACCATTCTAGGTAGTTTCTCACTAAGTCTGTTTGAGGTTTAGAGGAAGTTATAGCTAGGTAGGGTAGGATTGAGGAATTTAGGACTTATACCTAAAAATTCTTAGCTCCATATGGTGGTTGAATTCCATTACCAACATTGATAATCATAGGGATGAGACTCACTCATCTAAAACTAAAGAGATTATCTATTTGAGCAATAAGAAGTTTCCAGGTAACAAAGGCCATACCACTAGTTCCCATAGAGAAAAGAGAATAGGGTAAGGATAGGGTACCCAAGTGCCTAGGAAAAGATGGTAGGAGAAGCCATCAGGTGATCAAGGTAACCAAAATTTGGAAAATTATAGTCCATGGGGACTATATCAAAAGAATTTCAGAGTTTAGTTGCTCATATAAAATGCCAATGACATGGCAAAACTACACGCCTTGGAGAATTTCCATCTCTATGAGATGAGGGCTTGAGCCATGTATCTTTCTCAAGGTATATCAAATTATGAAAATTATTGAAAATAGATCCAAAAGAATGACTCCCTATAGTAGGGTCAAGGTCAATTCAAGAAAGCACGTAGAAATACCACCAAAATTAAAATGTCTTCGGAGGAGTCATGACAAAAGGCTTGAAAATCTGTGCATCTCTAGATGAAGCAATTATTTATGATAAATCTTCAAGGGTATCTGATTTATGCAAGGAAAACAAGTAGAAGAACCCATTTTCTAGGGCCAAATAACTAATTTAATGTGGGGTGATGTTGACCCTTAAAATCAAATACTTACCAAATAAACGTGCACTTACATGATTCATGAAAAGTTTAGTGCCACTAACGGATAGTGAAATTAATCCAAACCACATAACCATCATGTGTGCCTTGAATGTAATTACCATCAAAGCAAATGTCGGCTATCAAAACCATGCCAATGCATGATACACAACAAAGTGGTAGGACCTAGGGAAAGAAATCATGTAGACCTAAGAACTACAGGGGAGATTACAGGTGGAAGTAATAGGTGGATTATCTGGATATGGATCCTGACATAAAGTTATTGTGGTATAGTAATAGATAACATGGTAGTTGGCCTTGGGCTAAGTTGGCATTTAAAATATGAAAATGGGTGGAAATTTTAAATATTGGTAGACCCTAGGTGGGAAAAAGAGTTTTAAAATCAATAAGTAAGTGAAAAAAGAGGAAAGGAAGTGAGGATAAATAATAATAAAAGATATAAATGAGTAGAGGAGAAAACCAAAGAAGAGTGGTAAAAGGATGAAAAGTTAACTAGTGAAATAAAAAAGGAGACTACTAGAGACTACCAATAAAAGAACATAAGGGACCAACAAGAGAAGGAGGCCACATGAAAAAGAGAAAAGGAAAAATTAAAGATAGTTAAGGAACATGAAGATTATGGTCCTAGGCATTTGATCCATGCTTTTAACTATTGGGGCCCCTTTCTGGTTGTAATCCTTGATGTAATAGTGAATAGTACTTAATAAAGTTTTTATTATAAGTATTCTCTCTTAAAAAGGTGGATATATTATTGATATGATAGATTTAAGTTGATCTTCATGGCATGATTCTAACACACATCCCTCCCATTCTCCTGTAATATTGTTCTTCCCTAGTTTACTAGTAGTTTCATGAGGTTCTCCCCTAGGCACATTTAGACACCCCATCCAAGTATTAGATAACTTGCCACTACACGTAGCTAACCACAACCCAACCTAAATCCCCTTTATCCTCATGCTTTTAGTGAGCATGCAAGAATAATCCCTTTTTTTAAATGCTAGCACATGGAGAATAGAAGGGTAAGTTAGCATTGGTGATTAAGAACCCTTACGGGTAGCTCGACTAGCTGGCCAAAAAAATCTCTTTAGTAAGTGAATCTCAAGTTAAAAGGATTATAATTTTAGCCAACAAAGATGATTCTAGAATATATTTGGTAAGTTCCTCTTGAGCTAAAAGGATTATTAATGCAAGTGGGAAGTTTTCTTTACTTATTTTGAGAGATATTCAAGATAAATAAGTGGGGATACATAAAACTTCTTGTTTAAGGTTTAATGGAGAAGAAACATATGGGAGAGTTGGTGTAGTAGTTCAAGGACGTTTTTCATAAGCCCACAGGGTTACCACTAGTGAGGCCTATTGAGCACAAAATTTAGTTGATCCATATAACATGCTTCTAAATATTGAGTTGTATAGGCAATCCTTGAAGGATGCCAATGAGATAAAACATAAGTTATAGTCTTCAATCAATCGAGATACAATTTTTCCTCATAATTCTCCATGTGGTTCTCCTATTATGTTAGTACCTAATAAATATGGTTCATGGAGATTGTATGTTGATTATATAAAACTTACAAAAATAACCATCGAGAATAGGTACCCTCTTCCATGGATTGATAATATTTTATACCAATTATAACATGCCAAATATTTTAATAATTTATATTCAATTTTTTGGTTATCACTAGGTGATCATTAAAGAAGAGGACATTTGGAAAACAACATTCAAGACAAGGCAAGGGTTGTATGAATGGTTGGTTCTATGTTTTTAGATAAGAAATACACTAACAACAATAATGTGGTTGGTGATAGAGGTAATGATGCCATTTATTGATTCCTTTATCTTGTATGTTTGGATGATATTCTTATTTTTAGTAGAACTTTTTATGAGCATATTGATTTTTTAAAACAAGTGTTATAATTTTTTAAGGAGATCAAATTAGTTTTGAATGAGAAAAAATGTGAATTTTCTCAACCTTCACTTATCTACTTAGGGCATGTGGTTAGAGATGGGGAATTGTATGACTTTCATTTGAGGTAATAAGTAAAAAGATGCATTTGGTATGTTCAAACACAAGATTAGCCATGATCCAATATTAACTTTGCTTAAATTGAAGCTGCCCTTTGAGGTGGAAATATTTGCTAGTAACTATGCTATGGGGGAGATCATATTACAAAGAGATAGGCCCATATATTACCATTCAAAATTATTTCATGGTACGATTCTAGATTATTGAACATACGATAAAGAAATATATGCTTATATTCAATTAATCAAGAAATGGAAAGAATATTTTATGGGTAAGGAAACTATTGTCCACATGGACCACCAACCTCTCCAACATTCACAAGCACAAACCAAACTTCAACAAGCTAGACACTATAAATGGAAGGGTTTTTTCAACAATTTCATTTGACTATCAAATATAAGAAATATGTGACTAACTAACTAGTCGATATGATATTTATACCTCCTTTGATTTGAATTGTTGGCACCATAACTCTTCTTGAGCCTTTCAAGTGTGAGTCTTATGTATAAGGATATGAACTTGATGTAGATTTTGGGGAGCCATTTATTCAATAAAATATCTCCCAAGGTGTAGGATTTGAGCCCAAGGGGGATTGATACCTAATAAGTTGTGTTGTTGTAGATGTTGGGTAAGCTTTGTGTGCCCAAGGAGGAAATAACTCATATAATTAGGGAAGAATGCTTCCTTAAAAAGTTGAAAGACATTTTATTGTTACAAGGACTATTTCACATTTACAAAGGTATGTTTATTGGCCTCATATCCATTTTGATATTTATAAGTACATAAGGGTATGTGTGTTATGTAATAAAAGAAAGCCTAGTAATAAAAAGTTGGGGTTTTATATGTTGTTATAGGTTTTTTATAGACCATGAGAAATAATTGGCATGGATTTTTTAGTTGCCTGTGTTTAGGAAGGGGCATGGATATCTCTTTATGGTTGTAGACCAATTTAGTAATATGTGTTTTATTATTCCTTTTAAGAATACCTTCAAAGGTAGTGATACAACTAAGTTATTTTTTGCTAATGTGTGGCTTCATTTTGGTTTCCCTAGTTCTATTGTTTGATATAAAGACTTAATTATTTATTTGTAAGTTTGGTCAAATTATGGGAGAAGATGGATATCAAGCTAAAATTATCTACTACTTTTCACCCATAAATCGATGGGCAGACATAATGTTTGAACGTGACATTGGTACAACTCTTTAGAGAGTATAATAGGAGTCATCCTAAGACATGGAATGAAAATTTGGTGTATATAAAGCATTCTTATAACAATGAAATTAATTATTTTACAATAAAAAATCCATTTAAAACTTTTTTTGGTTACCTACCTACATGTGAATTTGATGTTGTTTTGAGATATCCATACAAACTAAATCATAAAATGGATCCAGAGGTTCAAAAATATTAAAGGTTCATTGATAAGATTTAATAAATTCACCTCCAAGTGCAAGAGAGGTTGAAGGAGTACCAAGCCAAGTAAAAATCAAGGCATGATCCACATATGAATAAGCATAGTTCCTTGTTGAAGATATGATATTATTGTCCTTGAGTGGAGAGAGGCTTCAATGAAAGACTAAGAAGCTCAAGCCACTTATGTATGGTCCATTTGAAATTATGGAAAAAGTGGGAAAGAATGCATTTAGACTTGGTTTGCCTCTTTAAATGAAGATTTATTTTGTTGTCAATGTTGAGAACTTATGTCTCTTTGAGCCTTCTATGTTAGAAAATGAAGATGAAGGGTTGTTGTTACCTTCAATTGAATACCTCACTCTTGATAGTTAGCTAGAATTGGAGGAGGATGTGATGATAAATTATGTAATTCATGTATGTAAAACACTATGCAAGATACTCAAATTGTTTATGTAAATGGAACTGTTTAGTTAAGTTGCAACAGTAGAATCAATGTTGGGATGGTCTAGAAATTGTTATATTGAAGAAGGTAATAACTTGTAGTCAGCGGTTGAATTTAAGGGTTTAGGCAAAGGTGATGAAACTACTAGTAAATGTAAGCAATGGTTGTATAACTACCTATATTTGTAGGTAGTAGTTTCATAACCGTTAGTGTTTGTAGGCAACAATTTTAAAACCATTGGACTATTTAAAGAAATGATTTTTCCACCAATCAAAACATGGGTAGAACAACATTTACAAACAATTCCTCACCTTGAAGACAATTTGTTTGAAGTCTTTGGTAGGTTTTAAGGTGTAAGGGTATAAATACAATCTCTGTTGAAGGTAAATATCATTTGAAAAATCAGTGAGAAGTCTTGAAGTTAGATTCACATTGTAGTTTGCAAATTTGGGCTCTTGTTTATGTTGTCACACTATTTCCTAACCGTGAGTGGTTATTTCAATTGTGTTGGATCAATGTGAAGTGTCTAAGAAGTGTAAAGAGGTCATGTGTGAAAACTTTGGATAATGTAGCGATGAAGGATATGTCCATGAAGTTCATGTTTGGTAGTAACTTATATAATTGGTAAATTACATAGTGTAAGGGGAGAGCAATTTTACTCACCCACTAGAATTTTTCCCACATCGGGCTTCTCTAGGTCATATAGTGTGTTAATGTTATGCTTTGTATTATCTTATGGTTCCTTATTATATTAAGTATGTTGTATATTTCATTTCCATATCTTGTTTATATTTGTTTTTAAAATGTAAATAGTCATAACAATTATCTATCAATCATATGTTGAGCTAGAAGTATAGGATGTGTGTTGATGAAGCTTAGTGTGAAATATCCACCTAGTTTATATATCACCCTCTTGGTATTGAGACGTTCTTTAATTCTTAGTTTCTGGTTATCTTGCATGATAATATACTTCTTCACTTATGAAATTATTGAGCTTATGTTAATAATTATTGATGTTTTAATGCCTTTTGTTGGGTTAGGGTCCTCCCCTAGGTAAATTTTATTTTTTATTTTTCTAAAACTAGAGAAAGTGAAAGATATGCAAGGTTTAGTGATGTATCTTTAATATCACATGATCTGGGCTCAGTCGTCAGGATCTAAAAATGGAAATTTACATCAAGAAGTAAGACAAAATTGACTCAACAAAAATATTTCAAATAGAAAATGTTGCCCAAATTGTATGAATGTTTTAGATAGTGTATAGACCATATACACATTGGACAAAATTATATAGAGGTCAAAAAATTTATGACAACTATGTTTGCTTGGTTTTGGTCTTCAAATCCCTTTCTCAAAATTCCACACCTTCGCTTCAATCATCTGCAAACCATAAAGTAATATTTTTACCCTAATTGGGCCACAATGCCTACAAAAGCACAAGGAAAAAAATGTGTTTAAGGGTTTATATTACACTAGAGAATAGTAAAACTATCTTGATATTTGTCAAGCTGAAAACAACACACCTCAATAATTGTACTAATTCAAGCATGCAAACTAGTGTCGTGCAAAATATATAACATGAACTTGAGTGTTTCAATGAATACTATATTGAATGCTTACTATATTATTTTACATGGACTAGCTAGGGCACAAACCTAAGACCTCCCTTGTGCATGCTTGGGTGTTCCACTACTAGAGTTACTAACTCTTTTATAATTGGGGATTTTTAGTAGGCTCCTTGTTACAATTTGGGTGTAGCTTATTTTCTCCAACATGTTTTTATCTAGAATGCTCTAATGAGTGCTTGTGAATGATGAATTCTATTGATTTTTACTTAGATATCTATATGAACTAGAATGTATGTGTGTATCAAAAAATTGAATTCAAATTAAGACCCTATTGGCACCCAAATTAGCCTCCGTTTATCAAAAAGCGGAAAAAGTAGGACTAAGGGATGAAATCACTTTAGTAAAAATGGACCACTCAAAAGAGTATCTGGAGCATACAAACATTTCAAATAGACCTCGAGAGCATAAAGATGCTTTGGTCAAAGGAATCCAACCATGAGAAAATCAAAAGATATTAATAAAGGGAATTGGAGGAAATAGAGAAAGGGAAAACTAATAATACTTAATTTAAATTAATAATAGATAAATAAAAAATTATATTAATATTACGAAATTTAATGATTAATAAACCATTGGGCACTATTTTTAGGCATTTACAATATTGAAACAATTATATGGGGATCCTATAAATATGATTATTATTAAATAATTTAAAAAATTAAAGGGAATTTTGTTTAAAAAAATACACTTAAATTGTGGAAAAAGCTTGCGAACTATAAATCCATGCATAAGACGCTCCCACTAAGTTGCCATCACAACGACCTTTCCTTTTAAGATTTCGTGATGAAAGTTTAAATGTAACTTTTGATCTTCAACACACCCCATGTGATGGGAAATGTTTAAATATAACTTTTGATCTTCAAGATAGGCGGCATAGTTTTCTTAGTTTTTTTTTTAATTTTTTTAGTGGGTGGGTCATATAAATTTCTGATTCCTAGATAATGTTGTGACCTTTGCAATAAGATAGTGATGGTCAAACTTTTAACGATGTCTCTAAAAGTTATATTGTATGATATTCAAATAAAAGAATTCATAATTTAATTAGGCATCGTATGTTAGAGAAAATGAGTCATATTTGAAATAATGAGGAGCCTACTTAGTCACAAAAGGATTGGTGATTCAAATGGTAGAGCACCCAATTTTTTTTAAAAAGAGATTTTAGATTTGAATTATATATATATATATATATGTTATATTGTATGATATTTAAATAAAAGAATTTATAATTTAATTAGGCATCATATGTTAGAGAAAATGAGTCATATTTGAAATAATGAGGAGCCTATTTGGTCACAAAAGGATTGGTGATTCAAATGATAGAACACCCAATTTTTTTTAAAAGGGGATTTTAGATTTGAATTATATATATATATATATATATATATATATATATATATATATATATATATATAGTATGATATTTAAATAAAAGAATTCATAATTTAATTAGGCATCATATGTTAGAGAAAATGAGTCATATTTGAAATAATGAGGAGCCTACTTGGTCACAAAAGGATTGGTGATTCAAATGGTAGAGCACCATTTTTTTTTAAAAAGGGATTTTAGATTTTAGATTTGAAATATATATATATATATATATATATATATAATGAATTCTTTTATTTAAATATCATACAATATAACTTTTATTTAAATATCATACTATATATATATTTTGTATGATATTTAAATAAAAGTTATATTGTATGATATTTAAATAAAAGAATTCATAATTTGATTAGGCATCATATGTTAGAGAAAATGAGTCATATTTGAAATAATGAGGAGCCTACTTGGTCACAAAAGGATTGGTGATTCAAATGGTAGAGCACCAATTTTTTTTAAAAAGGGATTTTAGATTTTAGATTTGAAATATATATATATATATATATATATATATATATATATATATATATATATATATATATATATATATGATATTTAAATAAAAGAATTCATAATTTAATTAGGCATCATAAGTTAGAGAAAATGAGTCATATTTGAAATAATGAGGAGTCTATTTGGTCACAAAAGGATTGGTGATTCAAATGGTAGAGCACCCAATTTTTTTAAAAGGGAATTTTAGGTTTGAATTATATATATATATGATAAATTGAATAGAGATAAAGTAAATATAGAAGAATATAAATAATATATTTATGTGTATAATGATGTAGAAGACCTATTACTAAAATTTGAATTTGTAAATATGTAATTAGAGTCAATGTGGTTAGAGTTAGTTGTTTGGACCATACACTTCATTCCATATGAATGTTTGAATCGAAATTTTAATCTAAATAATGTATTGAAAATTGAAATCTGATTTTTTGGGTTATGTTCATCAAGTTTTTTCCTTCGCTTCCATATCCTCAAATATTGCATTGCAACTCCTACATACTTGCAATATGTGATTCATTTCTACCATAAAGTGTTAAGGAAACCAAAGTGGATATAAGGGCATGTGATCAATGGGATTGATTCGTGCACAACTCATATGTTGCATATAAACCTCTCCTACACCCTCCTACTATGTAGTCCTGTGCTTTCCTCTACATTGAGCTTACTCTTAGTCTCGTGCACTAGTCTCACACTTGTTTGCATACCTACATGCCCAAATGTACTAATTCGTGTGATCTAGGAACTTGAATCAAGAGATGATGGTTAGTATGGTGTTAGTTCCAAAATGAAAACAAGATGAAATAAACACACTAATAGCAAAACATCTCTAAGCCTAGACACTAGAAAGATCTTAGTTAACAAACATAACTAAAAATTAAGGAATCAAATACAAGAATTCCTTCACCTTCCTTGGATGCTCCAAATGCCTTTGTAGTGGTGGCTTACTCGGCTTGTGCTCATGAAGTCTTCATCAAAGGAGGCTTGGCTATCTCCTCTTCTCCTTGGCACCTTTGGCTTGTGGCTTAGCTTAGCATCAATTTGGCATGGTAACACTAATTTATTGAAGCTTTTGGAACCAATTCGGCATTATAACTTTGCATCAAAAAGCTTAGGAATGATGTTGTTAGGCCTCTTATTTATAGATTTTTGAGAATGTCTAGAATCAACTTGAACCATCCATCTCAAGATTGGGATGTGTGGTTGAAGATTAATTCAATTTTTGAAATTAAGTTTGTAATTATCCTCATCATGACATTGGAAGAAGGGGCAATTAAGAGGCATGGAGGGCATTTGGGCATTGATGAGGCATGGGAGGCATGAATCCTGATATTTGTGGCATTTATGGCCTAGGGATGTCTTTCCAAGAAATGAGGTCACTTGATGATGCAGATATTCAATATTCATTTCTAAAAACAAGTATTCAACAAGTTTCTATAGAATTATTAATTATGCCTTGATTTGGGTTAATTAGCTCTTAAGGCATGATTAAACACTTTGTGCACAAATTACTCAAATTGATCAGAATGCCTTGTTATTGGTCCAAAATTTGACTGGATTGGAATTAGAAGGCGATGTCAGATGCGTTGGAACCATATTTCCATTTAGAATGTTTCTAACAATAAATAACAAAGGCACATGTCTCGTGTAGAAGATTTGATAGGAAAGAGCAATCCAGAGCACTTAGGTGCAAATTTGGCATTTTGACTCAAAATGAACTGATCAAAGTTAGTTGGCCCATAAATTGCATTGTCCCATTTAGGGATACCCTAGCCAAAATTGGCACTTGAATATGTCAGTTTCACATCATTTAGCGTGTTTTAGTGTTTTTACGCTAAATTATGCATTTTGGGTGGAAATTAGCCAAAAGCCCAATTGGAGGTTATCAATGGCCAGATTTAGGTGTCTAAAATTTGTAGTTCTACATGCTTTTTTGAGCCATGCTCACTCAAAATCATATGCAACTCACTGAAACTTGCTCACAAACTCATACACCTATACTTGTCTCAGTTCTAGCACATCCATGTGTCAACCTAATCTTACTATGTGGCTTATCAAGTGGCACACTCTAGCCTAGAATCTATCATTTATCCAATTAGATAGTTAGTTGTCATATACCTAGAAGCTCAATTGTTGCCTAACAAGGAAGGTGAAATGAATTGTAACTATCTTCTTTGTAACTTACAATTGTTTTAATTACTTCTTGTATTCTTCATGTATAAATATATAATACATGCATCTAGCCAAGGTTTGATGCCATACACATTCTAATGATAGATAAGATGCTTTGCATATATACTCTAGCATACATGCACTATATCACATTGTACCATTTTCTTATTCATTTATATTGAATAAAAGTTTCATTTCTATAAGACAAGACTTTTGATCTATTTAAATGTCTGATTAATTGATTATATATGAATTATTCTATGAGCATTCCGTGTTATAAATATGAGTTAACACTAATACAAGGTCAACATGCAATGTAAGATCTTACATTATTAGTTGATTAATTGATAGATTTCATGCTTACTTATTAAGAAAGACATCTTGCTTGTTGACCTTACATTATCATTAAGTTTTTTTTCTTGAGTCAACTTTCAGTTATGTTGGAGTCTATTTTTAGTTAACTTAGTTTTTAAGTAAGATCTTAATTTAGCATTAACTTGTCATGCAAATTTCTTATAATTGGCTAGTTTTAGCCTTTCTTGTTAATAAAATATTGTGCACTAGTGTGGTGCAATAGTTATTCTTGGAAATTATATTTTCATATTGTTAATCCTTAATTTTTATTTTACGTAATCAAAAGGTAAAACCAACAAGCATATGTATTCTAATTTTAAGTTATTCCATTATAATTTTTGTCAACAATCACACTTACAATACTACTAGATTAACAAATAGTTATTTTGTGACATATTGCTTCATATATAGCTTCGATTTTAGAGTAAATCAAAGCTGATTTACAATACTTCCATATATCAGTAACTTAATTTTGTATCAGATCCTAGTTCAAGAAAGGTTCAAAAGGGTTTCAAATGATTATTAAGAGTATCATGGCTTATGCTAATTCTACTTCTATGAAATTCTCATTTTCAAAGATGACAACTTTGAATATTAGAGAGATAAATTATAAATAATACTTATTTGGAAGGGAGTTTTGGATAACATTCTTTATGGATACACAACACTTATAGATTGAAATACTTTGACTCAAGATCAAAAGAAAACAAAAAAGGATGAAGAAAAGGTTGATGCACAAACTTTATTCTATCTTCAGAGTGCTATAAATCCAAGCATCTATCCGAGAATTATTGGATAAAAAATTACCATGAAACATGGAATAAATTGGAAACTTCATATCAAGGATCTATTAAGGTAATAAATGCAAAAATACAAACTCCCAAAATGAATTTTAAAAATTTAAGAATGACAAATAGTGGAGTCAGAGAATATTGCATAAAGATAAATGACTTAGTGTAGGCATTATTTTATGGATTATATAGCACCTCAATCTTGTAAACTTGGTAAACTTTGACTTTGGTTGTTCTTCTCAGTTCTGGACCTTTCCCACTTTTAGAAGTCTTGCATTTACTCTATCTTATGACCCATGGCCTATCTCTTGCCCTGAACCATCTTATGTTGATGACCTATACCTCTTATCTTTCCTAGAATGATTAAAACATACTTATCTTACACCTCTACAAGTTCTGAGTCTATACCTACTTTCTAGTTCCATGGACACTAATGTCTAGGATAGACATGTGTTGATAAAAGTGTCTATTACCCTAAAGTAATCTAATTTATAAATAAAATGTATCCTAATGGTTAGAATAAATTATTTAATGTGAGTTACTTATCCAAAGGGATTTATATAAATACAAGATCAACCCTCATTCATTTCAAACCTACAATACCTAGCATAGATAAAGGTAACCTACGAAAAACATTCAATCAAGTACTTGATAAAGTAAAACTTCCCTATTTTCCCCTATTTTCGTATCAATTATAGGGATAAAACATAAAAATCTATGAATTACTAAAGGAAAAACCCAAGAACCTGATTTAACATGCTAAAAACTAGGTCACAATCGTACTTGCTATACACATACTACATGATTCACACACAAGTAAACACATAAGTGATAGCTACATCAGTATGAGGCCCTCTTCAAAGAAATGGATATGTAGGCAATGATAATTAATAGAGGGGTATTTAGGGCCATTTATTGGCATATTTTAACCTCCAAATAGATCTATTTAAAAATTCTTCAAAGATATTTGCTACTCAGGTTGGTATACTAAAAAACCTCTTTTTGCTCACTAAAATTTGGTATGAAATTTTCAATTTTTATAATTTAATATTTATAATAAATATTGACATGCAAGGTGAATGGTGTCCTTATTTTGAAATTAATTTTAGGTTATATCAAAAATAATATCTTATTCCAAAAACTATCTCAGATTATAGACACTATATTTTCATACTCTAGAGATGAGTAATTAGGTGTCATAGGTCCTATTTATTTTCCCCTAAAGAAACCCTATCCTAAGGTTTAAATTATTTACCATTTACTATCCCAATAAATAACCTTTAATTTTACGTCTTTAACCCTTCCAACCTTTTAAAACCATTTATAACCTAGTAATCTACCCCTGTAACCAATTTACCCCCATGTGGAATCATTACAGACAACTCCACCCATCCTCAAGCTATTCTCACCCATGATTGCAATAGAGGCCCTATTTTGGATGAATTGGTGATGATTATCTTGATATCAATGCCAATTCTTTATATTGGAATCAATCCATAAATATGTAGCCTACCTTTGCATTCAAAGATAAAAAAATTAGAGCCTCGAATCGCTGTTAGAATTCCTAGAGATTTTGGTGATATTCTTAATGACCATTTGTTGGATTTTCATAGTATTGATTCACATCCTTTGTGTATCTTGGGCTACTATTTGTGCTTGTGTAATAATTCCATTCTTCTCACAATCCATTCAAAGGTAAGTACCACATGTTGTTTTATCATTATATTTTAATTAGTATCTCATTTATCCATCTATTTAATCATTAAAATACCGTTAGCACCTCTTTGTATCCATTTATAAAAAAATTAAAAAATCCATCTCATTTCTTCTCTATATTTTATTAAACTTATAAATAGAAGAGAATCGATGTCGATTCATTCTGAATTGGCACCATTTCTACCGATCGACATCGATCCTATTAGGATTGGCATTGATCTGCTCTGTTTAATACATAATATCTGAGACCTTAATCCTAATCTTCTATTTTCAATCCTTTTTTGATTATTTTTGTTTGAACATGGATTTCTACTTGTAGATGAATCTACCTTGTTTAGTTTATGATGTAACCAACATCATTGATCTCCCCATAGTTTATCAACATTTGTTTGTAGATCAGAGTGACATAGCCTTTGAGCTATCCCTCTGTATCATCGTCTACACACACTCTTGTGAAGCCTAAGAAGAATCATTAGCTATTATTCAAGATGATGTAGATTTTGCTTCTACTTATTGGGAAGAATATTTCATTTACATTATTGAATTAATTGAGAAAGAAAATTTGAATTAGCATTATTATTGCATCATTTATCTATTATAATTTCTTATGCTTTTTATTTGTTTAATTGCATAAATAATGGAATGACATCCATCTAAGGAAGTGTACCACTTCTTAGAACTGATCTTTGATTAGGTAGTCCACTAATCTCTTTTATTAATCTATTTTTGTTAAGTATTCACATGTGTTCGGGTTAGCCTTCCCAACCAAAGAGGAGTTCTCACTATCACTGAATTTAAGTAGTGCAAAGCATTTTTCAATCCATAGGTATCAACATAAACCCTATTTTATTTTGAGTTTTTAGTAAGCCATATTTTAATTTAAAATAAAATGAAAAACTACTTAAACACAAATCTCTAAAAACAATTCCTATTTTATCAAAATTATTGATTCTTTATTGGAAATATTCTAAGGTTTTGCTTGTGCTACATTCCATATTGTTTGGCCAATTTATGATTCATAATAAATCAAATTTAAAATTTATTATAGGTTTTTCATAATTATGTTGATATAGACAAAAAAAACTGGTTTTCCAAAATATTGTATGGATGTTTAAAATTTAGCATTTTAATATTTCTAGTAAATTTAGACCTACAAGTTGTACATTGTACTTTGATTTCCCTATTTTTTTGGGTTCATCTCATTTCCTATTTTTTTCTTGTGTATGCATCCAAATTTTCTCACCTTCCCCAAATTTATAATTTAGACACTAATCCCATCTAGTTTATCTTACTAATATTTCTAGTCATTTTTATAACACTTCCTTTCATTATTCATATCATGCACTAACTTTACTAATATCTCATGCTTGATTAATTCATCTAAATCCCCATTATCCACTAACAAATCTTGTCTTATCTAATAATTAAGAATTTAAAATTCCCTCCCACCTACCCTAGCCTATGAGTAACCTCTCCTACATCCCTAGTCCCTAATCACCCATCCAATTACCTCATCTAACCACCTGCTAATCTTGTTTAGCTCCAAATGGATTATAGAATTCTCCAATTCTAGAATCCTCCCCTATTCTCTCCTCTAGAAATTGGTAAATTTAAAGTCTTCTTGGGAATTTTTAATTCCCATTTAATCCCCCCACTCCTATTTAAACCATGACACCTCTATGTAATGAGTCAAGGGTTTTCAATGCTAAATCTATGATATTAGAGCTTCTATAAAAAATATTTGAAACATTATATTGTTGAAAATTTTCTCAATTATCAAGCTACCATCATCCATTCCTACTATAAAATAATATGAGTTTATGATAACAATCCTCCATCTATAATATTTAGTTTTTTTGTTTTAATTTTGATTGGGAACATTTATATTTAGATTAGAATATTGTTTTAAATGCTCATTTTATTACATTTTGGTCTAATGGTTCCCAATTTTGAAGTGGATTGGTAATTTGAGTTGATTTTAGCATAATCTAATCAATTGCTCAAATTTATCATCTCACACTTAGCGACCACAATGGGAGCCATCCATTTGAACTAAATTTTTGAGCTTGGAGTGCTTGATATTTGTCTTGTAGGTTAGATTGAATATGGATTGTGGCTCAAAAATTCAAAAATTCATTTTTTAGGTGAGTTATGACTTTGCTCTGTAAATAACAATTTTGTACAAGCAATTTTCACCCTGACAGTCATGATTTTGAACTAATAGTGAAAGCTAACCGCTAGCCATTTAGATACCTAACTATTTCATTTTGGTTAGTCAAAATAGCTTTTATGTAGTTGCAATTTTGATTTTCTAGTTAAGATTTTGAAATATTGAGTTATAATTTTGACCATCAATAAATTTATAAGGTTTTTAATTTATAATATGCTTATTTTTTTCTATAAATATCACTAAATATCTAGAAATATATGATCTCTATTTTTAACTTCTATTTTTTGCAGGGTTGACTTAAAAATTTAATATTAAGCAAAATCACAACTCCCTAGTTGTAATTTTAAAACAGTGTTAATTTAATCTTGTTTCAATCTTGAAAACTATTATAAATACCTTAATCTAATAAGATAATAATTAAACACATCTTAAGTACTTTTATTTTCTATAAATTTTGTAAATATCTTAGTTTTTATCTAGTTTTCAACTCACCTTTAGGTAGTTATGAACTTTATTTACAATTTAAAATTTTGAACTGATAATCATAATTTTGCCTTAGCCATCAACAGTATATTTAACTATCTTTAAATATCACTTCTCTATTATTGGTGATTTTTACCTATTATATATGATTTTGATAATCCATTTGTGATTTTTCTCCTCCTAAATGTGTGGTTACTGTCATGATCTACATAATCACTTATTTCCATCTGTGATTTTGACATTTTATTTGTGATTTTGAGTGATATAGAAGTATAGGTGTGGTTTACTATAACCAAGTGCAATCATGGGATAACTCCCTTTACACTCAACATTTAAACACTTGACTACACTGGCATCAATCCACATAAAGCACATGCTTTATGCACTCACCTAAAGTACATTTGAGAAGGAATTGGTGCCCACATTGGGCTAGTTATGCCATGGCATGAGGCTTCAGTAGGGGGACTTAAGCAATGCAATAAAAATTTAACTTTGGGGTAGATCCATAGGCATAGGCCTTTTTCAAGTTAAGCCTGGGGTCATATAGGTGCTTACCTATCCTACACATGCAAATTAAATAGGGGTTGGGTTCACTAGCATATACCTATACTCATATTCTATGTAAAATGATGATGACATCAAGAAAATTATAGTGAATCCATTAAAGTAGCAAAACCAACAAAACACATGATCATCAATTCACATAATTAATCAAAAGTAAAACATCACAAAACACTTGCATTTAATTAACAATACTATAGACATACAAACTAGACACACTTAATTACATTTTAAGGCAAAATAATTTTTCATTATTCAAAGTCCATAGCAAGAGTTTATATTCAAAATCATAATACTAACAACCCAGAGGCTCAAAGATGAGCTTGGGCACATACAATTGGAGCTAGAGTGGCCTCCATTCTATTTCTAAGCCTTAATGGCCACTAGAGCAAAGTTTACATAACATGGTTTTGAAGTCATTCCTTCAGAGCTTCACTATAGTTCCCTATTTCTTCTTTCATCCTATGGTTTGAGCTCCTTATATAAGACTATTCAAAAGCATCTTTACCAGGGTGGAAGTTGCATGTTGAGTGTGAAGATGGAGTTCTATCATCATAACTACTAAATTCATGACCCCACAATCCCCACACTACACTTCCCACATTTATTTAAATCTTCATTGATGCCCAAAACAACCAGGTGATGGTTATCCATCAACCAATTGGGACAATATTTATGCTGTATCCTCCAGCTAGCTACCAAAATCATTAAGTGAACCACTTGCCAAAAATATCTAGACACACCGAGGTGGATGTCAAGTTGGTGTGAATACTCCACTAATGGGTTAGGGGCCCAACATTACCCCATAAAAAATTCCTTAATCCACCCTCAGACTAAATCATCAAACTCTTGAGAGTTCAAAATTTAGGTGCATTCTTTTGGGGTTCTATGTTGAAATCCTCAAATCCATTCATGGCTATATTAATTTATTTTATAGTGATATTAATATCAGATGATGCAGTAGTGAGTGAAATTGTATTTATTTTATCTATCTCTTTATGTAAGGCTTCTACATTGGCTTGTGCCTTTATCACACTTCCATTTAAGATATCTCCTTGCTCACATGCCTTAATTTGTAGAGTGTAGAAGAGTTATTCTAAGGTTATTTACTGGTCTTTGATCTAGTTGCTCAACATGTTGATGTTTCTCATGATCTGTGACATTTCACCTTGCTTATGGAGTATACCTTGCCATCATCTACTCCTTCTCATCCTTTGATTTCTTTAAGCATGCATCTATCACTGAGTCTTGGTTAGATAAATTAAAGAAGATTGCATCTGCTACTTCCATTCCCTCTTTTAACTTTGTAAAAAAATCCTATACTTCTTGTAGTTTGTCCTATATCTCCTCTTTGGTGTGACACTAGGGGTACTCCTCTTCTTTTTCTTCTTGCATCAGCTTGGGTTGTAGTCTTGGAAGCATTTACTCCACCAATACACAAATCTTATTGACCTTTGAAAGGTCTAAAGTATTGACGCTGACCAGAAGATGGATCAACTACCTTCATTCACTCATAAAGCTATTGAAACGTGAACCTATTATCATGCACTTCTTCTTTAGATTCCTTAAGGAAATTCTTAAATTTCCTCACCTTACCATCCTTTATATTATTCTGGTGTGTTACTTCTATGGCCATTTTTATTAGTGCATTTTCATATTAGACTGGGTTTATGGTGTATGGGTCAATAAGAAGGGATTCTTTCTCTTCCTTAGAATATTATAGGCTTAAAGTATTAGCCTTTGGTGCCTCAAATTAGGGCTCATCCATGTAATGATATAGCACAAATGAGATATTCTTGCGCATACTTGTCATGGTGGTTTGGGGGAAGTTTCATATAAGTATAATATTTGTCCCCCTAATTCTTCTATGTCATTTCCCTAATGTTAAGGTTTGTATCATCCTTTTCAATGAAAACCTTCTCTATGCACACGTCTTTCTCTTCCCTAGCACCACTACTCTCTTTGTCATACTCCTTTGAGGAGACACTTATATGGTCCATGAGGGTTGCTTCAAAGGAATTATCCCCTCATCTATTTGTTCATCTTGGGGATTATCAATATTTACCTTAAGGGTTATTCATTTGGTGCTAGGGTTTCCTTTTTTCTACTGGTACTCTTTAGCTATCTCTATTTATTGCTCTGAGGTGCTAGTATCACCTTATTTTTGTCTGGACACCCCTTTAATACTTGGGCATTCCTTTGCAGCTTCCTCTACTTGTCAAGTAGGGTCACTTGGTACCTATTTGACCACTTCTACTTATGGTCCTGCACTCAAGGGTACCTTTGGAGCCCTCTTTTACAACATAGCCTTCTTCTATTCCAAGTCAAGTTTTTGATTTTATTTAATCACCAAACCCTAGTTTATATCTTCATCACTGAATACCATCTTCTTCCAGGTCACTCTTTTCTCCTCAATAGTTTGAGGGACCATTGAGGAGGCCTTATCCTTGGATGTTGGTGTTGTTTTATTTGGTGGGATCTTTAGAAAGGTTTCATTAGAGATAAGTCTCATCAGTTCTTCTATTACTTTTAACATGGTAGCCATGTTACTTTATAAGGCCTCTTGAGAATTTCTAGTGTCAATCTCCTCTTCACCTTCCTCTATTTTTAGGATATAAGTCCCTATCATATCTTCTTCAGTCTCTTCTTCAATTATGGGCACTAAGGCCACCTCTCTTTCCATATCCACAAGGGTCTTGGTAGGGAATGTTATAGGTCCCTTAGTCTTTTTCCTTAGATGTCTGATGGAAGAAGCACCCTCTTATTTGAATGCTACATGATTATTTTGGGAAGGTGGCATGATTTATTCCTCAGAGGCTATTTTCAACTATATGCACTTCATAATCTCTTCTAATTTCTCACCTCGCTTCTTCAGGAATGACTTTGCCTAAAATTTTGGTGCATCATTTCCTTCATCACCAAATAAGAGGGGGAAATCATCATACTTACTAGGATCTCTACCCTTCTTGCATGACTTCATCTCATAGTAAAGGCTGAAAATTCTTCCATTTATTATTACCCTTTGGAGGGGATGGACGTCATGCTTGTCACTATCATTTTCTTCATCCCTGGTTACCTTGGCTCTAGGGCACACAAATTGGCACCTCATCATCCATCTATCATAATCCATAACCTTGGCTTGGATATTAATTTATTTTGCATTTAGGATTCTCTTCAGCATCAGCATAAAGTATTTGGATAAGAATGCGTGAGGTAATTAGAGCCAACTTGATAGATTTCCATTTGTGAGCACTAGGCACACCACATAGAAGTGTTGCATTATAATGAAAGTCATCATTCCCATGATTTTCTGAGGGATTTATTATGGGATGCACCATTCCTTTCCAAAGGCCTCAACATATCTATCAAACTACCCTTACACTCTTATTTTGTATTTTTATGAAAAGATGGGGGGGGGGGGAAATGAAGTCCTAGTACTTAATCATTGGGGACTCATGGTTTGGTGGAGACACCCATAGGTGGTCATCATCACCATGTAACACACCTATCTCCTCCATCACCATTAGGATAAACATGTATCCCTACCAAAAGGTCTCACATAACTGATGGCATTTTTGCAGATTCTTTATGATCTCCTTTGCGATAAACTTGGAGATGTTAAACATTTTTCCCTGCACTATATGGTGGGTAATGTAAAAATCCATTTTAATTATATCTAACCACTAGATGCTAAGGCAAAGTCTGGCACTTATTAGGTGCATTACTGCCCTTGTGCCTAGGTCTTAGATGTCATTGATAGGGAATATAAATCTTGACTTGTAGTAGCCTAAGAGCTTTGCAACCCTCTCTACCTCTAGATCATCATCCATCATCTTTCATATGTCCACTCCTATGCCAAGTAACCCTATGATTATACTTATGTGGCTTGTCAAAATCCACCTGCAACATCTAGTAAAATAGAATAGGTCACCATGCACCCATGAGATAAGGAAATTTACCAAGTCGTATAGCTTACCAAAGCTTGAAACATTAAAAATTTGTGTTGTGCCTATGGTTTTTAACTTGTCTTTGATGGATACATTAAAAATTATAATGATTGCCTTGGTCTTATTTCCTATCTCCACCATCAAGTCTTTGTTCAACTCTTGCATGTTGCTACCTATCTTATGGTTATAGCTTTTTAAGTTACATACATGGGAAAAGGATACCCACTTTTCCCCCACCATGAATTTTGGTGGGTACTCCATCTCTCTATAGGTAAGATTTATGCTCATGAATGGATCAACCTCCATAATGATGAATCCCTCTACTTATTTTGCCTCAAATTTTGTGATGGTTTCTTCCCTCACTAATTTCACTTTATTTGCATCCCTATGCACTTATAACTCTTTTGAGCTTAGTCTTTTCTTTCTCATATTGAACTTGCTACTGTTGAAGTGTAGTTGATTCATCTTGTCAAATCTCAAAATTGTGTTTGGTCTACTTTATAGTTTTGGGAAATGTAATTTTATGTCTAAATATTAATCTTCTTGCCTTGTTAATGATGGACTAGTTATCCTGCTGAAATATCTACTTTTTTGTTTTTTTTCAACTTCCCTTTTTTTTCCTCCTCTTATCCTTAGGGTAAATTGAAATCTCCTACTTTTTCTTTTGTTCATATTTGGGGAGGATATGGGGAATTTATTTCCTCTCTGATAGCATTTTCTCTTTTGGTGGCTTCAATTCCTTGCTTTGTTCTGATATCTTAAAAATGATAATAAACCTCCAACCTTTGCCATCTCTAGTTTTATACGCTATGTTCATCTACAAAATTGATGGATAATGTCATTTAAATCTTCAAAATCTACTAAAACCTACTAAAATCCATCACCATCTATTCATTAATATTGATCTTTATTCTTCTATCATCATAGTATTAACTCTACTAATGGTTTTTTTGAGGAAGTGATAGGTAATTCAAATAGTCATTTCTTGTCAACTAATGGGTGTGTGACAACTATAAAAATAGTCACTTTATTGTGATTTATTCATCATGTGACCTTTACCTTCCTTATAGTTACCTAGGTACAATGCTTCATATACACACAATTTATCCTCCTAGGTTCCATCTCTTCTTTGGTGTTGTATTTGAGTTTAAGTGCACGTCACTTTCTTGGCCAATTTCTCTATACTTTACTATCTCTTTCTTCATCCTCCCCTAGCCATTACAAATCCTTGCACTAGTCTTTCAATGCCTCATTATCTCCTCATGGTCTCTTACGCATGAACACCTTGTGTGCTTTACACCTCAATTTGTACTTATAGTTTACTTTGCGTATCAGACTTCACACTCATAAAGAAACTTAGGTGTGTAGCCTTAGGTTATTAAAAAGCCACTGAGATCAACTCACTCCATTGGATTTATATAGGTATAAGTTATAAAAATGTTCTACTTTGGGCCTAAAAGTACCACACTTATTTAAATAGCACAAAATAACCAAAACCAAAAGGAAATGATTTGGACAGTGCTAATTTTATTATGGTCATAAGATAAAGTGACCAAATCTTGATTAAAAAGCTGGTGTTAGATGGTGCATGTGTTTCTCTTAATTTATACTCATTTCTTAATTTTTGAAGATAAGAAACTAGTAATAAGGGTGTGGTATAAATACTTGTTTATTGATGCACACATAATCTAGACAAGTATGGAGATATCCTCTTTGTCTTAGAAAGAATAACTTGTAGATAAAAAACACTAACAAAAGGTGTTGTTAGTAAGATAGTTAAGTGGACTACAAGCATGAGCTTACTAAGAGACTATCAATCCACTCTTTAATAAAAATTAAGTTGGAAATGATAAAAGAAAGGTACTTGCATCAAATAAAAAAAAGTAAGTTGTTCCCAAAATCTGTCACTTGTTTTTGTGGACAACATGTCGACCATTTTCGGTCCTGCAGGCCAAAATAGTCTCTTTCTTTCTTTCAAAATGTTTTGAGTAGTTAAGTTTTTCAAATAATTAATCCTTTTTAGCTAAGGAAATCATAGGTTCAATAGGCGGGCTTTCTCAAAGGGAAGTTCAAAACACTTGAGGCATTTGCTAAGTGTTTTGAGGATGGTTCAACACCGAGATTCAATCAAAAGACTTAGTAGTAGGGTTCAAAGAATTGGAATGAACCATTGAACTATTGAACCATTGAACCCCACTTTTGAAAGGTTCAAAGGTTCAACAAGTCAAAAGGTTCAATGACTTCGATGAACTCAAAAGAATAAAAAAGATTCAAAGAATTACAATGAACCATTGAACCTTGAACTGAAAAGGTTCAAAGGTTTAACGAGTTCAAAGGTTTAAAGAGTTCAAAGTTCAAGTGGAAGCTTCGAGAAAATGGATGAAGTGAAAGATTCTAGAAAATGGTTCAATCGAAGAAGAAAACTAAGTGAACACGGCCCTTTACAAAACATTGAAATGCTGAACCATTAAACCGTTGAACCATTAAACCATTAAACCAAAAGAGTTCAAGGTTCAAGGTTCAAAGTGGATCAAACAATCCATGACATCCCCACATATGTCAAATTTAGGGTGATGGAATAATCATTGATTTTCAAAAGATTGTAGACCTGAGAACAAACTCAATGACCAACCAAGAAAGGATCTGAAGGAGCCAGCTGAAAGTGAGAAGATAGACCTAAGAGCTCAAATCACCAAGAAGAGACAAAATGTAGCAAAGAAAGAGGGAATGACTAAAAAAAATCTAGAAATATCTATAGAAGAGTTATTCCATTAGATGGAATAGTCCACCAGGTAGACCTCAGAGAACACAAATATTCAATGGCATAGCCTATTTTTATTCATTAAGTAAAGGCGAATAGATAGCCGTGTAAGCATCATAAAGAAGACCAGGCAGCCCATGCTTAGGAGGAGACATTTGAGATGATTTAGAATGCCAAAGTTAAGGCTGATAACCTATTCTAGCATGGCCCTTTCATATAATATTCAATGCAGCATCAGCCATTTCATGAAAACAAGTGCCCAAGTCTTTCTTTGGATGCTATATATTGGAATCTCTCATTTTGGATAAAGAGATATCTTTGTTATTAGAAGTGAATATCTACTCAAATTGAAAGGCATTCTTGAGACTTTGAGCTCAGACTGTTAATCATATTTTGTTAAGTGAATGAGAAAGCAAGTGACCTTTCAGACTTTGTGTTGAACTAACTTGTGTTATCTAGGAAATCATTCTTATGTCTTTTTCCTAAATATAGTCTTGTCCCTTTAATCAAATAAGTAGAATAAGTGGAAATAAGCTGGAAGATGTCTTGAAGTTGACTGTGGGAGACTTTGTGCTGCCATAATTGTCTTCAGTCTATGTTTTGTGTAAAGGATACTGGAGAGACTTTGAGCTCCCCTTATCCTTCGTAGTCTTTTACTCAATTGTAGTTTTAGGTAGAGACTTTGGGCTACACTTCATTCTATAGTTTCCTTGTCCTAAATCAGTGGCAGAAGCAATGAAAGACTTTGTGCTTTCATGGGGTTCTTATGGTTATAGTTACTACCCAAGAAGAATTCTTGCAGTTTGCCGAATATCATTTCTGAAAGAAGAGAAGTGCCTTCAGTAATTACACCAAAATTCTCCTCTATTTTGTGAACATAATCTCTAAAAAAAGAGAGATGGATGGTATGATTTCACCCCTGTGTCTATTTTTAGCTTATATTAGTATATCATAGATTATAAGGAACCTCCCCTTGCTGAGAGGAGAGATTTGTCTCATTCTAGCTATGATCACCACACCTATTTTACCATATAAATCTCTTTGTGCTATGGTTGAAGTACCCATTTTGCCATCAGTTAGTTGATGACAAAATATTTACCCAACTATTTTTGGTGACTCAGTTGGGGAAGAACAAGTAGTTTGAAGCCTCAAGCTTCAAATTGAAGCATTACCAGTTCTTTTCCATTTCCATTTCACACTTTGGCCAATCCACCATACACACGAAGCCAGAGAGCTCAATGTATTGTTGACCTTATATTTGAGTTGGTGCAGTTGAGTAATTTTGATCTTTTTCCTCCACCATCTCACCTTCAACGAACCAAGATTTTTCCTCCTACCAACATCAGGCCCCTAATACCAGGCAAAGCTTCTCTTTCCTCTGCTAGTAGAGCTTTGTCTATACATATCCCATAGAGATTTATTATCCCTCCTTTCACCATTCATATCATGGTAGCTCAAGGCCCCTGGGGTAATACTTCTTGTCCTCTGAATCTAACCCCACCTTTACATGAGCTACCAAGTAGTTCAAGGAAGAATTTTTCCAAGTTCTATGGTGATGGAAAAATTCATTCTGATGAACATATTAAAGCCTTTTGCGTAGCTTATGGTGTGATAGGAATTGAATATGAAGACATAGCAGTCAGACTGTTTGTGGAAACATTACAAAGTGCTATCGCAAACTAGTTTTATCATCTGTAAGCACAAACTGTGACTGACTGAAACACTCTCAAGGCCAAGTTTGAGGCTAGATTCAAACTTGTAAAAGATGCACATGCCTGTTAGCTTAGCTTATTCAAATGAATAAGGAGCCTCATGAACCTATGCAAGACTTCATTTATAATTTTGACAAGCTGAGGAACAAGATTCATACAATTGCTCAGTCGACACCTGAAAATCTTAAATTCTTCTTCATCAATTCTCAGCTTCTTGAAGTGAGTTTCCTGTTGAGGTGGGCTAGCCACATAAATATTACTGTAGCTCAGATTTTGGCCACTAAGGTTGAAGATGATCTTATCTTGGCAAGAAAGATAAGAAGAGATCTTAACAAAAATAAATCTTCTTCATCTTCTAAAATTTTTTCTATAGGCACCACTGATTTTATTGTGCAAAAGCTAGCAAATGAATTGCTAGATCTAAAAAAGCAAATGGCACAAGGGATGTTTGCTCCTCATTATTAGGATATACCAAGGAGGAAATTTCCCAACCAGTCATATCAAAGTAATGCTACCAAGAATCAATGGCAACCAAATCATCTTCCTCCCCCACATGGGAAGCTTGCCATTGAAGCAGCACTAGCTAACTCACCAATTACTTATCATGAAGCTAAACATGATTTCTCTTTCCAACATGAGTTGGACCAAGAAGATGATGCTGATATCTTCATAGAAGGTGAAGAAGAATTAGCTGGTGACTCCAACATTGGTTTCTTGAATTATCAGGATGAAGCCAAAAGTAAGGGAGAAGTGTTTGATGGATCATACGTTGTATTTACCAGGTCCCAAAACTAGTCAACTCAACAAGCTGATAAGGAAAAAATAGGGGAAGAATCTCAACCAAAAATTTTAATTGCTAAATAAGGGACTTCACTACCTTTCCAATCAAAGGACCTAGTGATCAATAAAAAAGTAAGTACCTCAAACAATCTTGCACCTTCTGCTTCAATTTCTCAGACCAGTACCATACCCAATAAAACCTAGAATGATGGACTTCCTTCCTCTATTTTTAGTTTATTTTAGTCATTCGATATAATTGACCATACTAGGAAGACCAAGATCCAAATGTCTAAGTTTGAATATTTGCAAGCCAAGCTTGAGCAATTGGATAGGTTAGTTGAATGCATCAAGAATAAAACCATCCCTTTAGGACAAGATGTTTCAAGGGTAACTCGTGATCTCCCAAAGAAAACATCTAATTGAAATAATCTTGTCATTACTCCCCCTGGGAAGACAAAACCTCTCTATGTTTCCCTACTGATAAATAGTCATTAGCTGAATAATTGTATTATAGATTATGGTGCCTCTAACAATGTGATGCCCACCAAGGTGGTAAAATCTCTTAGCCTCACTCTGACCAAAAACTTTAGGAGATGTTTATCCATGGAAAACAAATAAGTGCCAATTCTAGGACAAATCAAAGATACCCAATTTGCATTCATGGCCTTCCCAGATAAAAGGATTAAAATGATAGTCCTGGTGGTCGACGCTCTAGCCTCCTACAACATTCTACTTGGGCAAAATTTTTGCAAGGATGTTGGTGGAGAGTTGAGCATGGACCTATCTAAGGTGAGGATACCTATCAAAAGTCATGCAAAGGCTACTTCCTGAGAAGGAGTCAAAATACATTGTCACCCAAACATTAGCCCCTAAAGCTCAAATTCTATTTGAATCTTTACGAATGGGCAACTACTTTCTGTCTACTGAAGATGTTCCCATTTCATCAGATGAAAGTTTAATAGGTGAGAATATAATAAATTTAGATGAGACATCATAAGAGTTGGTGGAGCATAGTTCAAACAAAAAAGAATCTTCCCTTCCTAATAAAGAAAAATCTGATAGAAGATCAGATTCTAATGATGTCTAGATTCTTGAATTTGATGGAAGCAATACTTCTACTAGTTTTAGAGCTGAGATTATTTTGATATATCCTCAAGGAGATATTTTTCCCTACTCATATAAGTTGTAGTTAAACAACACTAACAACACCATTGAGTATGAATATCTATTGCTTGGATTGAAGGCTGCTCAAACTAAAGGCGTCAAACTTCCTCATGCCTGGGGAGATGCAGAGTTGGTGGTTTATCAGGTGAGAAATCTGTATCAAACCAAGAATGAAAGAATGTGACATTATTGCAATTTAGTGTGGGACTATCTTGAAAATTTTGAGGCTTTCAATATTTTTGTGGTGCCCAGAGAATTCAATGATCGAGCAGATTCCTTGGCCGCCTCTACAACTCTCATGGTTCCTCACCAAGATTTCAAAGAGCACAAGTACACTATTGATCTAGTCTTTTGACCAAGTGTACTTGATAATGCCAACTATTGGTAGGTGTTTAATGGTGACAATAAAATCATGTGCTAGACTAAAATAGAAGAGCAATGAATTATGGTAGTGGACCGCATTGCTGCATATCAATACCAAGTAAAGAAACTCTTTGGCAAGAGAGCAAAGATATATGGTTTCTAGATTAGAAATCATGTCTTATTAAGGGGCAAGAAGAGAGAACCAAAAGAAATGCACAAAAAATTGGATTTTTGGTGGAGAAGTCCATTCACCAATCATTGATTCTAGGGTGAAAATAGTTTCTCACTGATATATCAAGATAAAATGCCATTTTCACTGCCTCATAATGGGCAACATTTGAAGTACTTTAATCCTTGAAGTATCAAATAAGTCCAATTGCATATTTGTATAGTCTTTCTTTGTTTTGTGTTGTTTATTTGTTTTTGGCACCTTTATTTTTGGGTAAGCATGACTCTCAACTGATGGAAGTTCCCCAACTGGAGCCAACTGTTGTTCCCAAAATATGTCACTTGTTTTATGGATAACATGTCAACCATTTTTGGTCTTGCAGACCAAAATGGTCTCTTTCTTTCTTTCAAAATGTTTTGAGCAGTTAAGTTTTTAAAATAATCAAGCCTTTTTAGCTAAGGAAATCATAGGTTCAACATGCAGGCTTTCTCACAGGGAAGTTCAAAATACTCAAGGTATTTCCTAAGTTTTTTGAGGATGGTTCAATGCCGAGGTTCAATCAAAAGACTTAATGGTGGGGTTCAAAGAATTGGAATGAACCATTGAACTGTTGAACCATTGAACCCCACCTTTGAAAGGTTTAAAGGTTCAACGAGTTCAAAGGTTCAACAACTTTGATGGACTCAAAAGAATAAAAGGATTTGAAGAATCAGAATGAATCGTTGAACCATTGAACCTTAAATCGAAAAGGTTCAAAGGTTTAATGAGTTCAAAGGTTTAAAGAGTTCAAAGTTTGAGTGGAAGCATGAAGCAGAAGATTCTAGAAAATGGTTCAAATAAAGAAGAAAACTAAGTGAACGCAACCCTTTACAAAACATTGAAATGCCGAACCATTAAACCATTGAACCATTGAACCATTAAACCAAAAGAGTTCAAGGTTCAAGGTTTAAAGTGGTTCAAGTGACTGGTGATGTCCTCGTGGATGTCAAATTTAGGGTGATGGAATAAATATTGATTTTCAAAAGAACATAGACCTAAGAACAAATTCAGCGACTAGCCAAGAAAGGAGCCAAAGGAGCCAGCTGAAAGCGAGAAGATAGACCTGAGAGCTCAGATCACCAGGAAGAGACAAAATGTAGAAAGGAAAGAGGGAACGACTTCAAAAAATCTAAAAATATTTGCAGAAGAGTTATTCCAGTAGGTTGAACAGTCCACCAGGTAGACCTCAGAGAACACAAACATTCAATGGCGTAGCCTATTTTTCTTCATTAATTAAAGGTGAATGGACAACTATGTAAGCATCATAAAGAATACCAGGCAACCCATGATTAGGAGGAGATATTTGAGATGATTTATAATGCCAAAGTTAAGGCTGATAACCTGTTCCAGCATGGCCCTTTCATAGAATATTCAATGCATTCAATGCAGCATGGGCCATTTCATGAAAATAAGTGCCCAAGTCTTTCTTTAAATGTTATATATTGTAATCTCTCATTTTGGATAAAGGGATCTCTTTGTTATTAGAAGCGAAGGTCTGCCCAAATTAGAAGGCATTCTTGAGACTTTGAGCTTAGACTGTTAATCATATTTTGTTAAGTGAATGAGAAAGCAAGTGACCTTTCAGACTTTGTGTTGAAATAGCTTGTGTTATCTAGGAAATCATTCTTATGTCTTTTTCCTAAATACAGTCTTGTCCCTTTAATCAAATAAGTAAAACAAGTGGAAATAAGCTGGAAGATGTCTTGAAGCTGACTGTGGGAGAATTTTTGTTGCCATAATTGTCTTCAGCATATGTTTTGTGTAAAGGATACTAGAGAGACTTTGAGCTCCCCTTATCTTTCGTAATATTTTACTCTGTTGTAGTTTTAGGTGGAGAATTTGGGCTACACTTCATTCTATAGTTTCCTTGTCCTAAATCAGTGGGAAAAGCAATGAAAGACTTTGTGCTTTTGTGGCGTTCTTATGGTTACAGTTCTTACCTAAGAAGAATTCCTACTATTTGTTGAATATCATTTCTGAAAGAAGAGAAGTGCCTTTAGTAATTACACCAGAATTCTCCTCAATTTTGTGAACATCATCTCTAAAAAAAGAGAGATGGATGGTATGATTTCACCCCTGTGTCTATTTTTAGCTTATATTAGTATATCATAGATTATAGGGAACCTCCCCTTGCTGAGAGGAGAGATTTGTCTCATTATAGCTATGGTCACCACACCTATTTTATCATATAAATCTCCTTGTGCTGTGGTTCATGTACCCATTTTGTCGTCACTCAGTTGATGACAAAATATTCAACCAACATAACTGAAATGAAATACAAGAATAAAGTCAATGATTAATATATAAAATGACTAAATATACCAAAAATGGGTCAATACTAGTGCTAAAATAGATTAGGTCAAGTTAAAAAAATTAGGCAAGGGTTTGTGAATAGGTAGGGACATAGAAAGTTAGATTTGGTTTGGGGTAAGAGGGTAGAAATAACTTGTTATTATCTCATGCCATAATGACCATCAATGGTTGGGATGACCATTGGTGGTTAATCTAATAATCAATGGTTATGGGTGATTTTCAATAGTTGTGCTAACCATCGGTGGTTGCCTATGGAATTTTTGAGGTACTTAAAAAGATTTGTAGACTAGATCAGTGATCAGGTAAGGGTCTATTTAAGGGTCTAGTTAGAAATGGGAGGTTAGAAGATAGGTTCAAAAAGGTTTGATGGGAGAGAGAGGTTAGAAACTAGAATAATAAAATATAAGTATAAATATACCTATTGCTTGCTAAATGGATGATGGTTAATGACTAAAGCAATTTTGGAAGAGTAATGGTACTTTGCCTTGAGAGAAATTTTAGTAGATGTTTGGATCTCTATTATTATTTTTGAATTGCTAGAAGAAGACTAGATGGAAACCTTAAATACATGTGTGTAAGAAGGCTTGTGATGATCTTTTTTACCTCCTACTCCACTCCTTTTATAGGAAAATAGAGATGGAGGATAGAAGGTTCCCTAGTAGGTTGGCCTATTGATTTCAATGCTTGGGAGTTTGTTAACAACAATCAAGGTAGGATATATTTAATTATGCCATGTTATTTTGCACAACTAGTATTTGTGTAAGAATAAGGAGGACATGTCCATCGATGGTCAGCCTAACCATCGGTGGTCAAGCTGACCATTAGTAGTTGAGTGTTAAAAAAAAAGGGGTCAAAGTGAGTTAAAAGGGTTGGGTTAAAGTTAGTTTAGTAAGTCAGTGAATTTAATTAACTAAGTAGCTAACTAAACTCAAGGTCTAATGATTTGGCCAGTGGGTCAAGAAGGGTTAGGTGGTCCCTAAGGTATCCTGAGGCATTTTGACATCTAGTATAGTTTTAGAGTGTCTACATTTTGCCCTTTTTGTTATGTAGCTTTAAATTAACAAGTTCATAAACAAAAATGGATTGATTAGTCAAAGGTATTTTTGCCTCAAGTATGGGATGAGGTGTTCCCATTCAAACTGAGAGTCGATGAGGTGAAATCAAAATTGAGTCAGGTTTGATAAGTAGTGTATAATGAGTTAGGAAGTTGGTGATAAAAGGGTAGTTGGGCATTTGAAACACAAACATGCACACAATGTGACTAAGTGTGATAGCCAAGATCACACATAAACCAAGGTTATCAATATTGGTAAAAATAAGGTTAGTTTTAGAAGTACAAGTGATAAGGTAACCAGTCCATAGCATTAGTCATAGATGACTAGAGAACTCTATAAGTCTCCTAGATAAGGTCACTATTTTTGTAGGTATCCAAGGTAGGAAGTGATCCTTTGAAAAACACAAATGGTTTGGTTGTGCATTAGGTGGTACAAATTCAAATGTTCAATATGGAAAAGTTGGTTGGTATGGTCAAAAAGACAAAATCAAGGTTGTCATAAAATATGTGATAGTTCAGGTCAAAAACAACTAACATCAAGGTGGACATGGTCTAATGGTTGGTTAAAGTAGGGTAATCTCCAAAAGTTTAGGTTTTAGTTTGTGGAAGAAATGTTACCTCTAAAAATTGGCACTGAGGTGTAGGTGCCTAAAAAATTTAAATGTGATACCCTGACTATTGACAGTCAGGGGTTTTAAGGTTGACCATTGATGGTCAAGGGGAAACCCTAAAAGGTTGAGGATAAAAAGTGAAAAAACAAAAGTCATTTTCACTTTTTACTTATTGAATATGAGCTGTCCATGCATTTTTATGATTAGGTGATTTGAAGTTTTGTTGTGAAAGGTTTAACTAAGTGGTTATTGACATGGTGATTGCCAATTAGGTGGAGGCATGTGTTTAAGGTGATCTAATGGGATTGAGATATAGGGTAGATGAGGACGTGGTTGAGCAGCTAGATGTGGGATTCATCCTCGATAATGGTCAAAGAATGAGGTAGGTGATGTTTTTAATTGATAGTTTAGTTAATTTAGTTATTTCAAAGTTGAATTTATGTTTTATGGTTAGATTAAATAAGGTTTTGGGGGTTTGGACCTAGTTTTAGTTTTTGATTATGATTAGAAAAAATAACTAGTGAAAATTTGAAATTGATGGAGTATTTGGGTTAGGGGTAGGTTATAGGGTAGAATTAGGTAGTTATTTTATTGAAATTTTGTTGTTTTGAGAGTTTTTGAGAAAAGGTAAGGTTAGGTGATTTGTCATCTGTGGTCATACATAATGATCATCGATGGTTCAACCTGACCATCGATAGTCAGCCTAGACCATCAATGATCAACCATTAAAGTACCAAGGTGACTTGACCATTAGTGGTCATAGTGACCATCAACGGTTGAGTGTGTAGGGAAGGTGGGTTGATAGAAGAGTTAGAAAAAATGTTCTAAAAAAATGTTTTAAAGTGTTAAAATGCCAAGTGTAGGCAAGGATAGGATGATTTCCAAGTAGGATTGATGTGTTAAAATGGTTGTGGGTTAGGGCTAGGTGTTGGTTTGAGAGGTTTAGGGAAGGTGTTGAAAATTTTAAAGCTTAGGGTAGAGGTTTTTTGATAAAAGAGTTAATTTTTTTGTTTGATAGGCTAGTGTAAGTGTTAAAATTGGTTGGGGGTAAGGGTTGCTTGTAAGGGTTAGAGGTAATGCTGTAGAGGTAATGGTTATGTGTTAGTTTGGAAATAGTTGATGTAAGTTTTTTTAGGTTGATAAAGAGGTAGATTTGGGTAGAATGATTGAAATGAATGGAAATGAGCAATGACAATGGAAAACTAAGTGTGCATGCTAACTTTGATTTTTGAAGGTACACGATTAGATCTAGATGAGGGATCAAGTTCCTAGGATCTTTATGGAGGTCCATGGAGGGATGACTAAGGATGATTGGACATACATGGGGGAGGTCAGCCTTGGGTCCATGAGATACTATCAATGCTTACTATGAGATGCAGTGATGATCGTGGGCCTCATTGAGAGATGTGATCTAGCCATGAACACCTTCTTCTTGTCAACATGAGAGATGACCATCCTACTAGAGGATATTCATAGGATTACATACATGCCCATTTGAGGGTAACTAATATACCATATTAAAAGTGAGGAGAAGGATGAGTAGATGGAGCTCTTATATGGTGAGGATCAGGTCCTTACTAGGTGGTATGTCAATGGTTTTGGTTATGGGCCATTGTGTTGTTTCTAAAATCAAATTAGCCTATTTTTAGAACAACCTCGTACGAAACTTGTCCGTTTCATCTTTCATCTAAGTTTGTTTTTGAGACAAGTTCTTCTCATTCTCATCTCAGTCTGACTGTACCTTCTGATAATCATAAATCACATCTTCCCCAAAAAGTGAAGGTCATTACGGTCTTGATGTGTCCAGGGGACCACGCCTGGCTCTTTCAGAGTTGAGTTTTTCTTCTCTTGTTTCTATGCATGAGCGACAAAATTTGCCACTGATGCATTTGCCCTTGAAATGCAAGGGCAGCAAATTTTTCCGCCCCTGCATCTTGACTTGCAAGGGTGACAAATTTTACCACTCCTACATCTGAACTCACCCAAACATGCAAGGGCAGCAAATTTTGCCACCCACACATGCCTTGATTTCCATGTGCAACATTTATTGCTGCACATGGTGGGTGGTTAGGGGCATTTTTTGCCCCATTTAAACCAATTTGAGCTCATTTCTTCTCATTCTTCCTCCTCTCCTCTTGATTTTTACGTCTGGGTGATCCAGCGAATGAGTTAAAGTGCATTTTTTGTGGATTTGGTCTCGTGGCATGCACGGTTTTCTAGGTAGGTCTTGTTTTTAGCATTTATTTTTATTTTTTTCCTCTTTCTTTTCCTCATTTTTAGTTTTTTGTAGTGTTTTTCTTTTTTTTCCTCGCTCCTGCCTATGCGTCCCCAAGCTGATCTTACTAGGATGGCTAAAAATTGCCGTCTCTCCCTGTTACCCTCGATCTTCTTAGACCCAACATGGGCGGCGAATTTCACTGCCGACACCTCTACCCACGGGTTTCCTCCCAAGACCCGCATGGGCGGTGAAAAATCGCCGCCCGTGCCTCGGCCCCAACTCTTTACTTGCATGGGTGGCAGATTTTGCCGCCCACGCGTCCCCTTACCGGTGCGTTCCAAAAATGCAAGGGTGACAAATTTTGCCGCCCCTGCCTTTTTTTTCCTGACATGCAGGGGCGGAAAATTTTTCCACCCTTACATGTTTCTCCCTTGATTTGCATGGGCAGAAAATTTTGCCACCCGTGCAGGCCATCCCTGTAGGGGCAGCAAAATTTGCCGCCCCTACCTTCTTCCCGACTTGCAAGGGCTACAAAATTCACCACCTGCACAGGCTGATCTTGCATGGGTGGCAAATTTTGCAACCCTTGCATTCTTCCTCCAAATTTTTCTAACTCTAGAGGATTTTCATCCTTTCCCTTTCTTTCTCTTTCTTCCTCATTTTCTACCTCTTTTTTTGACCTGACCTTTTTAAGTGACCTCCATTGACCATGATCACTTAAAATGCATTTTCCCCAATCCGTCCACTCTCCCCTAATCTCATAATCATGTCTGCAGTACCTTCAGAGAACTCTTGCTCGTCAACACCCGTCTGACCAAGACCAGTCCTAATGTCAGAAGCATCTCCTAAGAAGGCAAAAATGATGAATTACAAATACCAGGTCATCTTCCCACTTACTTCAGTCACCTCTAATGTCGATGACATCTGGGACACCAAAATTGGCCACGTGCATATGGCCAAGTTTGTGGTACGAACAAAGGTGACAAACCCAATCACTGAAATAAAGAGGATCATCGAAAGCAACATCCACTTGGTTGTCGCTTTCCCAGTGGCAACACATCATACCGAGTTCATCCTCTAATGTGCCCGCTTTTACAACAAAGAGACAAGGTCAGTCTCAGATGCCGGTGATAATGTGATAATTTGGTTGGATCCCGAATTCATCAACAAAGTCTTCATGTGCCCTCCATCTACTGAAGTAACCAAGATTGACTTCGTAAATGCCCAGAAAGAATACGATAAAGACCCTAAAAGGGGAAAGAAAGTGATGAACTACAAATGGCTGAAGACCCCCAGGACCAACTTATCCAGATGGTCGAGAAACTTTCCAAGGAGCGATTTTATTGAAGAAGTTGGTGACTTGATCACCCTCCTCATCAGAGTGCGAGGCTTCCCGTCTTCCTCACAGTTCCATGAATGGATGTACCCATTCATCAAGATCATCCTCCAAGGCAAGTGGGTCATCTTTTGGGGAGAGTAGATCAGCAACGCCCTTCATGAATAGCTAACCAAGGTGTAGACTTCTTCTAAGTTTTATATGACCTCGTACCTTGTGTACATAGCTGCTTCGATGCAAACCTTCCCAAGTTTGACAAATAAAGGAGATAGAAAGACCACCCCTATCTATTCTTATTACTCCCATTTGACACTTCAAGTATCAACCTGACATTTCAAAAGGGTGAATGATGCATTCTTTGCCATATTTCTATGCCTCTTCGACCCTCAGCTTGAGCAGAAGAGAGTATCTAATGAAGCTTGGACAGTCATCAATGACTACAAGTGTATGTTCCTACAATTTCCCACCTTTTGCTATCTCTGGGTTGGATTTTTCCAAGGCTACCCCTATATGCTCCCCAAGTTCCCTTCTAACAAATTAGTTCTAATGGAACTTTGCTGACAATTGGTTGTCATGCACACTAGACAAATGGAGCTGAAAAAGCCAGGTTTTAGGTTTCTAATCAAAATTGGCAGGTATTCCATTGCAATAGTAGCCAAAGCTAAAGTAACAGAAACAAAAATGTAGATGGTCACCCTAAAGCAGTTCAAGAAAAGAGATAAATTTGACTACAGGGGAGTCAAGGACAAAATCAGGCAGAAGACTCAGTTCGATGAGCCCATGATCAAAGATATTTGGATCAACCTGAGGATGGTCAAAGAGATCAAAAATATGGATTATTTTAGGCTAACCCTAGAGTAGATTTAATATCTAGGGCTTGTAGAGATCCCCTCCAGTCTGGCTGACGATGGGAACATTATCAATAGCAGATACTTGGCTGAAAAGGTTGCTAGCTCCCCTCTTCTTCCAACTCAGTGGTCTCAGAAAGAACTAACTTCTCTGAGAAAAAGATTTGAGCCAATATTGGCTAACACCAATGATTGGTTGGAAGCTAAAGGGATCGTACTAAAAAAATTTATCACAGGATCAGAGGCTGAGTACCAAGCAGAGTTGAAGAGGAAGGCAGAGAATAGAACCAAGAACAAAGGTGATGTTCCTTTCCCTTCTAAGCCTCATAAGCCTAGAATCATTTTTGTTTCTAAAAAACTAAAGACTACTGAAGAGCTTAAAGTGGCAGCTAAAGGAACTAAAAAATAGAGCCCTCAAACATATGCAGCTTAGCCAATGGAAACAGATGACTAGCCATCATGACAACCAAGCAGTGAATCTCTACCTTCACAGGGAGAAGCACAACCACTCAAAAGTGTCTCTCCTTCTCCACCTCAGTCTCTTGTGGCTTCCCCTTCTCCTCTCTCTCCTATCAGTGTTCCTTCTTCTGGAGCTGCCTCTCCTTCTAGATGTTAGGTTGTGGAGCTAAAAGCTTCAACTATTGCATACATGGAGAGGTTGCTAAAGTTCTAGAGGCATCGGTGTCAGCAGTATGACTGACGTCAGTCACATATAGTGCAGAAGGCAACCAACATCGACAGGGAGTTGACCAACATTGGTCAGCACTAGGTAGATAGGGACCGATGTCGGTTGCCTATGTGTTCCAAAACTGTTTGTTACATGAACATTTAGTTAGTTGAACGGAGTGTTTGCATGTTAAAGGGCTAATTATAGTCTCGAGCTATGTGTCTAATTATTGTAATTAAAAGTCTATTTTTATATGCATGGGATCCTATTTAAAGACCCATGAGGCATGTATTGTAATCAAGAAGGAAAGTAAAAGCATTAAAGCAAGGAAGCAAGGTCAAGGAGATCTACAAGGTGTAAGGTTAAGGAGATCAGCTAAAGCATTCAAGGAGGGGATAACAACTCAGGTTGTTGAGTTGGTTGTGGTTGAGCAAGAGAGAGAGGGAAGAAGTCCTTGAGGTGTGGCAAGCCTTTGAGGTGGAAGAAGAAGTGGCATCTTCTTTATTGTATTTTCTTCTAAGAGTATTTAATACAAAATTGTGTATTGTCTCTCAAATTCTTTGCTGTTTCAAGTTTCTAGTTACTTAATCATTCTGGTATAATTCTGTGTTTAATTGCTTATAATAAAAGTAATCAATTGTGATTCCTTGGAGGGGTTCCTAACAGTTGGTATCAGAGCTTAGGTTGTAGGGAGTAGGTTATTGTTTGCTTATAGGTCATTCACAGGGGTTTCTATTTGAGTGGGAGTATATCAATGGCAGAAGAAAGTAAGCTATGAATGGAGAAGTTTAATGGCAAGAATTATCAACATTGGAGGATGCAGATAGAGGATTATCTATATCAGAAGGATTTGTACTTACCATTGGGTGGGGTTGCATGCAAGCCCACAAATATGAAGGATGAAGAATGGAATGTTCTTGATAAGAAGGCTCTGGGATCCATAAGGTTGAGCCTTGCATCGTCTGTGATTCCCAACTTATCACAGTGCAAGTAAACGAAAGAGTTGATAAAATCTTTGGCAAATTTATATGAAAAGCCCTCGGCTTCAAATAAGGTATTTCTTATGAAGCAGTTATTTACTTTGCAAATGCAGGAAGGTGGATCGGTACATACTCATCTTAGTGATTTCCATGGTTTGGTCAACCAGTTAGCTTCAGTAAATATTGTTTTTGATGATGAAGTAAAGGCTCTCTTAATTTTATGCTCTTTACCTAAAAGTTGGGATAGTTTGGTTATGGCAGTAAGTAATTCTACGTCTGATTCTAAAATCTTAAAAGTTGATGATGTTTTGAGTGTAATCTTGAATGAAGAAATATGCAGGAAAAACACATATGAATCATCAGAGAATGCTCTAAGTGCAGAAAGCAGGGGAAGGCAAAGAGAGAAGGTTGAGCAAGGGAAATCAAGGTCGAAGATGGGAAGGAGATCTGAATCTAGAGGTGTCACCTACTGGTTTTGTGGAAAGAGAGGACACACAAAGAAAGAGTGTTGGTTGAGGGATAAAGAAAATCAACATGAAGGTAATGAAGAAGCAAAGGATGCAGGTATTGTGGCACAGGATGCTCTCATACTTTCTTTGGAAAGTCAGATAGAATCATGGGTTTTAGATTTTGGTTCTTCTTTTCATGCATCCCCAAATAGAGATTTGTTCTATGAGTATGTCCAGGGAGACTTTGGAGTGATTTATTTAGGGGATGGTACGCCTTGTCAAATAGTTGGCAAAGGGAAAGTGTAGCTGAAATTACAGATGGATAACACATGGGTGTTGAAGGAGGTTATGCATGTCCCAGTTTTGAAGTAGAGTTTGGTTTTTGTAGGAAGGTTGGGTGATGAGGGATGCATAGTAACCCTCATAGTGGATTCTGGGAAGGTTACCAAGGGTGCACTTGTTTTAGCAAGAGGTAAGAAAGTAGGTACTCTTTATCTATCTACTTGTATTACTAATTCTACTTTTGGTTTATCTACTTCAGCTATAGGTTCGAAGATGTGGCTTAATAAGCTTGGTCACATGAATAAGAAGGGAATGGACGTTCTTGATTTAAAAGGTATGAGTTTAGATTCGGAAGGCATAGATCAAGTTCATTACAAGAAAAAAAAATTTGATGCTTTTGACAAGAACATGGAAGCCTTGGTGTTTATGAAGGAGATGAGGGACAGAGATCAGTCACAGGGGCTGAATAATTCTAAGCAGGGCAGTATGGACATGGGTCTGATCCAAGATGAGCTCGTGGATAAAGAATTCATCACTTACAAGAATACACAGACACTAATGTCGGTCACTTGGAACCGACGTTAGTCAGGTAGATATCGACATCGATCATGTGCAGACTAGTAGGGTCGATAGAGTCAGGCAGGAGAAGTTTGACGTTGATCAGACAAGAACCGACCTCGATAGAGGGGACATCGGCATTGGCCAGGGAAATGACGTCGGTAGTCAGGGTTAGTGTAGGGAACTGACATCGATCAGTTGCAGATTGGGAGATGGCTGAGATCGATCACTAGAATGGATGTTGGGTAAACAACAAGCTGTCAAGGAATCTCAAACACCCATATGGAGGTCAGAAAGGGTATGTGAACCTCATATTCATTATTCACCTTCTTTATTTTATTTATTGCTTACTGATGGTCAAGAACTAGGAAGATATGAAGAGGCAATGCAGGTAAAATCCAAAAATAGTGGGAGCTTGGCATGGATGAGGAGTGTGAGTCCTTGGAGAAGAACCAAACAGGTGTTTGTTGGTGGAGTTGTCAGCTGGAAGAAAGCACTGGATGAGGGATGGATTCCCATATTAGAGAAGAGAGTGGATGGATACGTGAGATAGAAGGCTAGCGTATATGGTCTTGATTAGGCTGTAGGATAATGGAGGTTTGACCATTGTATTTATCTTTACCAGGTTGGATAATATTAGCTACATTATCTTGTTACTGTATTGTGTTGCTTGTTACAGGGTTACATATATAGGGAGTTGCTGAGCTAAGGGTAAAGTTAGTTCAGAGGTATGTCATGAAGAATTTGGGAGCAGCAAAATTCTTTTGGCATAAGAGACATGGAAGATCACAGGCTGATTTTGTCTCCAGTGAGAGTTGTCAGAAAGTTCAGATGTGGCAAAGGACTTGGATGACAGGTATAGCATCACAAGTTTTGTGGTGGTTGGTCTTCAAGAGTGATTTTGAAGAGGGATACAGAGCCAAGGAAACAAACTAGATGGTGTACAGGTATAGGTACAGTTGCAACTATTTATCTCCAAGTGGGAGATTGTTAGGTTGTGGAGCTAAAAGCTTCAACTGTTGCAGACATGGAGAGGTTGTTGAAGTTCCAGAGACACCAGCATCAGCAGTATGACCGACGTCGGTCACATACAATGCAGAAGGCAATTGGCATCAGCAGGGAGTCGACCGACATCGGTCAACACCAGGTAGACAGGGACCGATGTCAGTCACCTGTGTGTTCTAGAACTGTTCATTGCACGAACAGTTAGTTAGTTAAACAGAGTGTTTGCATGTTAAAAGGCTAATTATAGTCTCAAGTTGCGTGTCTAATTATTGTAATTAGAAGTCTATTTTTGTATGCATGGGATCCTATTTAAAGACCCATGAGGCATATATTGTAATCAAGAAGGCAAGTAAAAGCATTGAAGCAAGGAAGCAAGGTCAAGGAGATCTACAAGGCGTAAGGTCAAGGAGATCAGCTGAAGCATTCAAGGAGGGGATAACAACTCAGGTTGTTGAGTTGGTTGTGGTTGAGAAAGAGAGAGAGGGAAGAAGTTCTTGAGGTGTGGCAAGCCTTTGAGGTGGAAGAAGAAGTGGCATCTTATTTATTGTATTTTTTTCTAAGAGTATTTAATACAAGATTGTGTATTGTCTCTCAAATTCTTTGCTATTTCAAGTTTCTAGTTAATCATTCTGGTATAATTCTGTGTTTAATTGCTTATAAGAAAAGTAATCAATTATGCTTCCTTGGAGGGGTTCTTAACACCAGAGTTATATTTGGTGATCCTCAGGGTGCTTCTATAGGTACTCCTTGCTTCTCTGGGTCCATTCCAAGTTTGTCATCTCCCTCTTTCAATCTGGGGGAAATTTCTACCCGAGAGCTAGAATTAGTAGTTGGTACAGTTTTGCTTGTTACTCTAACTGCTACCACTATCACCACTAGCAGTGTAGAAGCTACCGTAGTAACACCAGCTGAGGGAACTATCGCTATAGTGGGTACTTCTCTCCCACCTTGGATGTCAACATTCACACCCAAAAGAAAGAAGTTAACCATCTCTCCAGATGACTTTGATTTTGGCAAAATAGTGCCAGTGAAAGCTAAGGCTCCGAAGAGGCCAAGGATCCTCTCAAAATTGGTTGAGGAAAAAGGACAGAAATTTTTGAAAATTGCCAAGCCTCCACAGGACGTAACCCTTGAGGGTTTGAAATGAGCAGCTATTCCATCTCTCTTGTTGAACTTGGCAAAGTTACTCACAAAGGTGCGAAAAGTGACCTTCAGTTTGTTATGGGCATTATGGTCCAGAAGTTTGACCGAGAAAAGAAAATGAAAGATTATTACAAGGCCAAGATAGAGCAGCTGATGGCAGTAATAAGGAGGTTTACTCTTCCTTCTAAAGTGGCAACTCCAGAGGCCTTCTCCATAGATGATCCTGTCATTCAAAAGGTAGAGAAAACTTACTTGAAGGGGAAGGTCTTGGAGGATTATATTGAAAAAATGCATACTCAGGGAGTTTTCTTGCTTTCAGAGGTTGCAAAAAAGATAGGCAAGATGAGGAAGGTGAGGGCAGAATTAGATGACCTGGTCTCTCTTATCTCTCAGGAGGTCGATAGTTCAGAGAAGGATCTTAGTAAATGGAGGGAGATGAAGGATTTGAAGAAGAGCACCTTGATATCTATTAGTGTCATCTCTAGCAAAGACTCTTGCATTGAGATCAAAGAGTCACTGATCTTCAGGATCTAGGTACTCAAGGACTTAATTGAGGATCTTAAAGCTTCTAGAAATGCTAGTGAAAAGAGCGACACGGGCTTGCTCAATAAACTGGAAGAACTGCCCTGCAACCTAACTTTGAGAGATAATCAATTTCTCTCCGTAGAAGAAATGATTCAAAGTTTCAAATGGATGATTCAGAGAGATTTTGAAGAAAAGGCCTTCTCAATGACCTCGATGGACAATATCCTGGATACTCCGCTGACTCTAGATAATCTAAAATCTGGGTTAACTGGTCATGCTAAGGCCATCACAGCATTAAAGGATGCCTTGATCAGAGCTAGATTCATCTCCAAGAACACGGTTGCTTCAAACAACATAAGAATTCAGGCATCTATTGCTATGTACGATGCTCATATGAAGAAATTTGGCAGCAAGAACTGAAGTTTTTCCCCCTTCTTTCTTCTTCTTTCCTTATGCACTTTTGTTTTTTGAAAAGTGCATGTAATTTTGTAATATGTAATTACATGTAAAAAGTTCAAAAAAATATCTCAAAGTCAAAGATGAATCATCTTTGACTGAGATATTTTTGTATTTTATTATTTTCTAAATTTTGAGAGTTTCTCCCTATATATAGTGGAGACCTCTTTTGTAAATGATCTTGGAAAAATTAAGAGCAAACACTCTGCCGAAATTGAAGCAATTTTTGAGACTTTGTGCTCAAACTTGTAAATCATATTTTGTTAAATGAATGAGAAGCAGGTTTATTTCAGACTTTGTGTTGAAGTTATCTGTGTTGTCTAGGAAACAATTTCTTATGTTTTCTTTCCTGATAATCTCTTGTTTATCTGATTTAATAAGCAAAATGGGTGTGTTTATATTATCAGAGGGTGCTTCTAAAAGGTAGAGGATAGACTTTGAGCTAATTTTATCTTTGAGATTCAGTTATCTTTTGTAGTTTCAGACGTAGACTTTGTGCTTTGTTTCATTCTATGGTTACGTTCATTTTGAATCAGTGAAGGAGGCTACAGAAGACTTTGCACTTACGTGAGTGTTCTTGTGGACTTTGTTACTTCAGGTAATTTTTTGCTTCCCGTTTGATGCCATTCCTAAAAGAAGAGGAATGTTATTAGCTAAGGACCAGGATTTCTCTCTTTTGTTCTTTATACATTACCTCTAAAAAAAAGAGAGGTAGATGTTGTTATACCACCTCATGTGTTATTTTTTGCTTAATTATATATATATATATATATATATATCCAGTGCATAAATATTAATAGGGAACCTCCCCTTGATGAGAGGAGAGATTTACCTCATCCAGATCTAGTAAACCCACACTTCTCATGGTGTAAATCTCCCTATGCTGTGGTTGATATACCCATTTTGTCATCAGTTAGTTGACGACAAAATATTCACCCAACACATTATACCAGAGGGCTCTAAATGAGAGGCATTTGATGATGATGATGATGGTAGTGTCCTCCTTTACATTTATATATTTGAGCAATGGGTATTATCCTTATTTGCTATTGAGAGTGTTGGTAAAGATGTTGCTTGGTAGGATAGTGTTCAGGTGGGCACTGGTTTTATTGGTTTAGATAAACAGGGAGCTCTGGGCATTTTAAGGTCATAAGAGGTACAAAATCAACATTAAGTTTGTGCTTCACTATTGGGCATATGAACATATTAGGGTTCTAAGATCATTGGGGCTATCATGGGAGGGCTACGCCTTGATGGACTTCAGAGTGGGTTTTATGTGATGAAGGGGAGATTATGCATTTATAGGAGCTAGAGGAGGGGTGAGAGATATTGATTGGTTTAGGGATGCATTGGATGGTTTGGTTGTGGGTGATGTGGTGTGGAGGCCCTATGTGGGTTTTTTGAGGTGAGCCCTCTATAACCATCATACATTATCTTTATAGAGCTGAAGATGGATCTATGGGAGGAAAGAGGGTGAGACTAAGCTCATCCCATTTGATAGAGTTAAGAGGAATTTTGGACTAGTGAAAGGGATTCTAGGTGCATTCTTAAGGTACAAGAGGGAGGATGTTGAGTTTTTGTTACCCAAACCATAGCTAGACGAGATGGTCTTAGATCATGAGAAGCTACTAGTTAGAGTAGGGGTTGATAATGCTAATGTTGTCAGTGGGTCTACGACATGGTACCAAGCCCTTTATGTAATGACTAATTTTGGGTAAGATGATGGGGGCTAATAGGCCATGGATATGGATCTAAATGGTGGGGGTCCATAGGTATAGGTATAGGGTGGATAGGTAGGAGTAGCATTGGATGTTGCACAAGCATAGATTATAGGTTTACAAGGATAGGTAGCCACATTGTAGGGCCAAATTGTGACTTTATAGGGTCATATTACCACCATTATAGGTGAGAGAGATTAAGTGAGGACCTTCCTAGGTATTTTGACCCAGGAGAGGAACACCTTTGAGACAGAGGGTAAGATTAGTGATATCACTGATAAGACCACCAGGTACTATCCCTATGACGTGATACTTGGCCATAATAGAGGAGTTGAGGTATTATAAGGCCATAATTCTAGCACAATGTCTTGAGTAGCCCTGATGGGGTGATTATAGAGCCAATTTAGTAGGTGGGGTATTCATGGTGACTCCAAGTCAGTGGGCCGCATCAGTGAGTGGACAGATAGGCATCTTAGGAGGACTAGTACTAGATGGAAGTGGTAGTGTAGGTGTAAGAGGGGCCAGTGGTATTGGTTTCTTAAGGGCATGGTATATGATATGATATGATATGATATGATGTATATGATTTTTATACTAGCCTTTGTGTCGATGTAGTGAGATGTACATGCTTTGAGAGAGAGAGATGATATACATTATTACATGTATTTATTTATTTTGATGAGATGCTGTATATGATGTTTATGATGTTCATGATGATGTATATATGTTTGGATGTCTATGGTTCATAATTTACATGTTTTCATGCTTTATGTTTTACGCTTATGAGATGTAGACTTAATAGCCCAGGTATGTGATGATTTATGGATGATGTTATGTTGTGTTCAAGGATATGATGTTGATGATTATGGATGGTTTGATTATGCTTATTGATGTGATTTAGATATGATGTTATGATGATGATGTTTCATTTCTTTGATTATGGATGTAATGTTTGTTTATGGTTATAATCTTAACACATAAAGTAAGTTAGATAACAAAATTAATGTGAGAAAAGAGATGAGAATCATGGGACATATGTTTACATGAACTAATGATAAGAAGGTAAGGAAAAAACACAATGCCTTTTCATTGCTAAGGACAAAATAAAAACATGAAGTTTAGTTGGATTAGGGAACATACACCTTTAAAATACTTTGCATTAGCATGCTTTGGTTGATGAAAATGTGTCTTGATCACATTGTGTCAAGTAAGCTCATAATCCCTTGATTTGTAGAGGGTATAAGAGGGAGGTAGGTGATAGGTGAAAGGTAAATGGGTTGATAGGTAGGGTAACCCTATGTGGGTTAGTTTGAACCTTCTATAGGTGACCTAAGAACCATATTAGATAAGGCCATGTCTTCATGTAAGGTATATACTGATCAATGCAAGAAGTCTCCTAATGCTAGATATAAAAACTGATTACAACTTTCTTGGGATAGCTTATTCTGATTTTGATATAGGGTCTTTTGTTATTGCTATTATTTAGATAGGTTTGTGAAGTTAATTGATGTGGGAATATTCAAATGATCGCTTTGACCCATTTAACTTAACCATCCTTCAAGGGAGTGGTCTAAGTTTGGGTTTGTATATTTTGGTAGTTTTCCTTCAAAGGAGCAGTCTATCTTTCAAGAAATTTAGTTTTGGGTAGCTGTCTTTCAAGGGAACAATTTGCTATGCTAGAGATATATGACCCAAGTGATATTTTAGTATCCCAAATTTTTTTGATGCTAGGCTTATACACATACAAGTCTATATAGGATTAGAGGTTTATCTTTATGAGGGAAAAATGTTTAGCACAAAAAGGTGAAAGGAGTGGTTTTGAGAGACAATGACCATGGGATTATATTTGATTAGAGATGAAAAGTATCCATGAGAACCATGCTATGGGTAGAGCCATGGTACCTGTTGATGCAGAAGATTGCACCCTTGGTAGGAAGCTGAGCTTTTACCTTCTTGATGCAACTATGGAAAATCCCCTATCACCTGTGGGACTGGCGAAGTTGGAGGGGAGAGTCTCTAGATAAGGGCTGGCTCCCTTTGATGCACCATGTTCATTCTAGTACATGCAAACACACATATATATATATACATATAGGTATATAATGGGGGGGATGAAAAGGGAGAAAAATTGCAGGGAAACAAACTACTCTATGGAGGTGATGCACCAAAATAAGTCGACCTTCTCACATTCACACTTTAAATTAGACATACGCATACATACGCTTCAAACTGGTAGAAGGACCAGGCTGTAAGAGACTAGACAGGGAGGCTTTAATGGAAAAATACAAAAAAAATAGAGATTCACCAAAGGTGTCGTGAAATGCACACTGCAAGTAATTTTTTCTATTTCTACACTTTCAGATACTACTTTCCTTGTCACCTAAAAAAATGGCACCTTATAGACAATAGATATGTTGGTGTTGGACCTGTGAAAGCATCAAGAAATAATGACTAAACACAAACTAACACTCAAGACATACACAAAAATATCTATCCAAGATAGAGGTAAAAATGCGTTTATTAATTCAGGTGAAATTTTGCCAGGGCTATGCCTTACAAATGTGGAAGATGATCTCTCAAATGACAATTCTTCAATATATAGGAGAAGAAAGAAGGCATTTTGGCACCCCTTTTTACAAGTGGCTTATTTGCATCCCCTCATTAGGAAGAGTAGGCTACCTAAAAAGTAAATGCTGTGTCGACCCTGGCTTTGACTTTAGGATTTTTTTGACATGGCCGTGCTGTTTCCTCATTAATCGAGGTTGCTTCTTGAAGGCACCTATGCAATTTATCTCTCATAAATATAAAATGAGAAAAAAGGATTGCACAATTGGCTATTCACATCTTGTAATGGTCAATTTGTAGCCACTATTTCACCTACTAGAGTCACTTCTCAAATCGGTGCTTCCCTTCGCCACTTAGACTATCTACCTGCTCCATGCTTGTCACTTTGTATTTTTCCTATCTTGTCTCTTCTAGCTCCTTCAGCCCTCGAGGTGATCTTCTAGCGGGTCACTACATTTTTGGGCTTCCTTTCATGGTTGGCATCCTTTTAGTTTGAAAACAAATGGCTATTTCATTGTGTTAATTTTGACATTCACGGGGCCGTCATCGCTTTGAAAACCAATAGTTAATTTGATTTCTTAAGGTTGATGGCTTTCTAGATGTCACCATCCCTGGAAAAATGTCATCAGTCCTTCGTGAGCTTTTCTTCTTGAAGTCCCTTCTTAGCACCTTCTCGAAGGGAAGGTGACCCTTCGACCTTTGCTTTGAACTGCTCTATTTGGCCGAGAGTCCCCTACAAGGGCACTTGCACTTCGGGGTCCTTTGGCAAGTCGCTATGATCTTATGGGTTGTTTCCCAAGTTTTCATAGGCTTTGGGTCCACAGACATTTTCTCGTGGACTTTTTTCTGCAGACATCTTGTCTTGGCCTTTGCTTTGAACTGCAGCCCTTCCCCGAATTCCTTTGAGCTTTTTATCTGAAGGAATTCCTTCAGAAAAAAAGTCTGAAGGAATTCGGGACTTTGCCTTAACTAAAATTCTAAAATTTAAAACTTCCCTTTGAAATGCTCCATGCTCTTCAAAAGGGCACTTGCTCTTCGACTTTGTGGATGCCTCGTTAAACTTGCCAATGAGTCGACTGATCAAACTAGGCCGATTGAACCAAGGCCGATGAACCAAGTGGTCTATTGAACCAAGTGCTAAACAATTATGTTGAACCAAGTTGAAGAACCATGACACTAAACTTATGCAACCTAGAATTGACTGGCTTCGAATAGCAAGGGAATAAGGGGACCGATTTTAGCCTGTTGGGCAAAAATGGTCCACAAATTGGTGACTTCTAGGGGAAGCATGCCTGCTATGCTTAAAGACCAATTGCCTTGTAGTCCATTGGGTACGGAGTTAAATGGTAACTTAAAAAAACTAGCAATAGCTTTGATAAATCTAGAACCAGTCACGTAGATTTACCTCTAAGAGGAAAATAAAAAACACACACAAAGCTAAGAAAACTACTACCTGTGCAACATCACTTAGGGAAAATAGGGAAAGAAAATAAGGGAAAATATATACAGATAAAAGGAGACTCAGTGGTAGTGATTTAGATGTATCCCATTTATTGGGATATGTAGTTTCGCACCATCCAACCTAGAGAGTTGGAATGCATTATGCTGCTTGCATTGAGTGATTATGTATGGGCCACTCCATAGGGCATCAAATTTTGCATGATTTTCAAGCTTAGCTTGGTCTTCGTCCCATTTCAAGATAATGTCTCCTTCAAAGAAATATTTTGATAAAGATTTCTTGTCAAAGTGTCTCTTTGTTTGCTGTTGGTAGCTGGTCATAGAAGCCATAGCCCGGTCCCTGGTCTCTTGGAGCTCCATAAGCTCACACAGCCTAACCTCCATGCTATTTCCTCCTAATTATAGCTGGAAAGTGAGGTCCAATGCTAGAAATTCAAGTGAGATGGGAAGCCTAGATTCCCTTCCATAAACAAGCGTATATGGAGAATTTTTGATTGCTCTCTTTGGAGTGATTTGATCAGCCCACATAGCTATTTTCAGCTTGGCATGCCAAGTCCTCTGATTTTCTTCCATGGTCCTCTTTATGATCTTGATCAAATTTTTGTTGGTAGACTCAACCAGCCCATTCCCCTATGGGTAATATTTGGATGAAGTGCTGAGATATATACCATAACTCAATGCCCATTCACTTGTTTTGGTTCCCAAAAAAGCCAAGGCATTATCTGAGATTATGGTGGCCGAGACCTTGAATCTTGTCACCAGGTCCTCATAAAACTCCAAAACTACACTTTCATTTGCCTCCTTCAAAGCAACATCCTCTACCCACCTTGTGAAATAGTCTGTGGTAGTTAGGACCCACTTGTGTCTATCACTGGAGGGAGGATTGATTATCCCTATGAAATTTAGGCCCCACTGCATGAATGGTTGTTCAACTTGAATGAGTTGTAGAGGCATGGCAGCCAACCATTGTTTCCCATCAAAAAGGGCACACTTCTGGCACTTTCTTACCCAGGCATGGGTTTCCCTAAAAAGAGTAGGCCAAAAATAGCCAACTCTCATTATCCTTGCTATAGTAGTTCTAAGGGTGAAATGACCGCCTGCTGGCCCATCATGGAACTCAAATAGTACCTTATCAGCCTGGTTTGGGTCAATGCATCTTAGAAGGACCCTAGAGAGATCCTTCCTAAATAATAATCCATCAACCAAAACATAAGGGAGAGACTGGACCCTAAAGTACCTTCTTTTGGTCTTATCAAGACTTTGTGGGCACTCACCAATGAGAGGGAAATGCCTCAGGTCTGATGTCCAGTCCTTTATGATAGCTAGTTCTTCTGCTATAACTACATCATGAATTAATAAGCTATCTTCCCCTTTCTACTTGAAGTCCATAGTAAGGTATTCACATAGGCCTCTTCCCCTCACCAACTTGGTGATCTTGATGTCTACGTCATACTCCATCACCTTAGTGATCCACCCCACTCTCTTCTCATTCAGGTCTCGATTGGTCAAGAAATCCTTGATGCCAAGATGTGGAACCATGAGGTGAATCCTGCTGTTGGGTAGCATATGTCTAAATTTCTTTAGGATCTGCACTACTACCAGGACTTGCTTCTCTACATACATGTATTTAACTTCAAAATCCTCTAGGCCCTGGCTAAAAAAAGTAAGTGGTTACTCGAGGTCATCACCATTTGCTTGGGTAAGCATGGCAGAGATCACCTCTTCATTGCAAAAAGTGGAGAGGTTGAAGTCTTTATTGAAGTTAGGGCTGATCAAAGTAGGAGCCCAAGTTATGACCTACTTGATGGCTTCAAAGCTATCCTTCCTTTGTGTTGTCCACCTGAACTCCTCACCCTTCCTCAACATAGAGGTCAATGGCTTGACTATCTCTACAAAATTTGGAATGAATCTCTGAATAAAATTTATCCTGCCAAAGAAGCTCTGCAGGCCTTTCTTGTGATTAGGTAGGGACATCTCCAAGATAGAATGAACTCTCTCAGGGTTAATGGATAAGCCTTCTCTGGACATAATGTGGCCAAGGAGTTTCCCCTCATGAACAGTAAACACACATATCTTTGGGTTAAGAGAGATGCCGAACTCCCTACACCTTTCAAAAATCTGCCTGAGGTGTTTCATGTGTTGGCTCGCTTCCTTGGAGAACACCATCACATCATTGAGGTATACCAATACATTATTGTTTATCAAGCTTCCCAAAGCCATGTCCGTGGCTCACTAAAAGGTAGCACCAACATTAGCCATCCCGAATGGCATCTTCTTGTAGGTGAACGTTCCCCCTTTAGTAGTGAAGCCTATTTTGTGCTGGTCATAGCCTTGCACCAAAATCTAATTATATCCTGAATATCCATTTAGGAGGGAGAAATGCTTGTTTCCTGTTACCTTTTAAAGGATCCACTCCATGCTTGGGAGGGGGTAGTGGTCTTTTAAAGAGACTTTATTAAGGTCCCTAAAATTGACACATAACTTGATCTCCCCATTCTTCTTTCAATTAGGAACAAGATTGGCCAGCTAGGAGGAATGTTTGATTAGAAATATAATCTCAGACTTAATCAATTTGGCCAGTTCCCTCTGCATGAGAGGCTCAATCATCAGGTTGATAGGTCTCTACTTTTGCATGACTAGCCTGACACCTTCTAATTCGATGGTGTGCTGGGTGAGTCTTGGGTCGAAGCCCTTCAAATCACTATAATCCCATGCAAAAACATTGGCAAACTCCTAACACAACAAAATGAAAGCCTACCTTTCTTGAACCATGCAGACTTTTTCAAGCACAAGCAACTTATCCTTGAAGATCTCAACCCTTTTGTAATTTTCCTCCTTAGTTGTGATGCATGCCTTGTCGTTTCTCAATTGGTCATCTCCATTGAAGATGCTCTCAAGAGTGACCAAACCTTTAGGGAGCTTATTGTTTTTCAATTGAACAATTTGGTTTCCATATTATTATTACAACTTTGCCTAGTTTTGTGTTGTGAACTCAGCTTCTTCCTATAAGAAGAAAGCTATTTGCTAGTCATTTTTGAAAACCTGCTAGTTTTTAATGTTGTCGAGGACAGAGGGCCAAACTACCACCTTCAAGTAGCATGAACCATAGTCTCGACTTATCTCCCTGAAAACATTGAACTAAGCACCAATTACTGCTAGCCTATCCACTTTTTTGTTCTGCTCTCTGGGAATGGAGGTGATATTGAAAGCAAGGAAATCTTCCACCAAGTCCTAGACCCTATGCTTGTATGACTTTAGTAAGGAATTCTTGGTCAAATTATAGCCTTTCACTTGATTTACAATCTGCTCACTGTCTCCCAAAACTTGCAACTCCTTGATCTCTCTTTTTCTTGCCCATTCCAGACTATGGATAAGGGACTCATATTCTGCAACATTGCTTGTGAAAGAAAATTAGAAACAAAAAGCTAAAAAGTACCTCTCCTTTGAAGGGGATACTAACATCACTCCACCACCATCTGCCAGCCTACTTCTAGAACCATCAAAGTACAGCTGCCATACACCTAGGTCCTCTTGGCCTGCCTTCATTATATTTGGTATGAAGGCACCCTCTTCGTGTATGCAGTAGACTCCAAGGCCTACCTCCTCTATGAAATTATAAGGATCATGCTCAAAGTTATCATTTCCCCACTCATTCAAGAGTAGGTGTGCAACTCCTTTAAGAGCAGAGGATGGAGATTGGTCTCTAGGACTCTTTTGGGTCGATAATGGTGTAACTGACATTCACTACCTTGGGTGAATATGGTTCTAGATGGTCCTTGTAGAGTGGCTCAGATTTGATCTTTACCTTGGTCCGATACTTAGTTCTAAAAACTAGATAGGACTAATTCACTACTAGATAGCCACTTATCTTTGATGTGAAGTCCCTGGACAAGTAAATTGTGAAATAAGGAGGAACATCTGCTACCACTATATCATGGGGAATTGAAAAGGTTGGGCAAGCATGTAATGTCAAGCTTAAACCCTTCAAAATCCCAACTATTTTTGTAGGTGTCCCATCTAGCTGTAGGACTTCCTTATTCATCTCTTCATATTTCAATCCCATCTTGTCAGCTATGCACTTGGGCATCACTGAGGTACTAGCCCCACTGTCGATGATGAAGTTGTGCACCAAGAAATCCCCTATAACCAAGGACACATAGAAAGGGGGAATTTTCTCTTCTTTCTTTACCTGACCTAAAGTGGAAGGCTGTCCATTCATCATTAAGACATTATCGATGCTTGCTGGGACAACTTGTTGATCCAGCTCATGTAATTCCCTTTGTAGCATGTCTTTTTATCCTGGTAGAGACAATGAATCTCATAAGGAGATGTTCATATGTAGCTTCTTCATCTGGTCCACTATATTGACTTGAGGGCTACCTCCCTTCAAGTTTTCCTTGGGGCTACTTCCAACCTGAGCTGCAGGGTGAGGGGCTGAAGGTATACATAGCTATATGAAGTTTGAGGCCCTTTGATTTGAGTGTGATGGAGAAGGTTCTGCTACTGCTTGGGTGGTAGCCTAGGCTTCTCCTAATGCTCTTCTCTTGAATCTTGTGTTGGCTACAACATAGTCAACCTGATTGTCTGTATCGCCCACATAATTCACTGAGTAAAATTCCCCTTCCAGATGATTCATAAGAGTAGAGTCAGGCTGACCCTGACTACTACTTATGCTAGGTTACATTAGAGGTTTGAAGACTTGGGGTTGAGTGGCTACCTGATTGTCTACATTTTGGAAATAATCCATCATCTCATTTGTGTAAATAGCCTGTTCCTAACCATATCCCATGGTCAAACAACTTGGCTGTTCCTGTACCAGATTGTTCAGAATAGGCACCATGACTTTAGATGATGAAGGGGGGCTTGGGTTGTAGTTTTGAAATGGTCTAGTCTGAGTAAGCTGACCCTATCCTTGATTATAGTTTTGGAAAGGGGGTCTAGAGGCTTGACCATAATGCTGGTATCCCTGATTTGGTCTGTTGCTTTGAGCTTGCTACCTTTTAAGAGCTACAAGTTCATTTGACATGCTCTGTAATAGACTCTTAACCTCATGAAGCTCATTGGATGGAACAATAGCTAGTTTCTCTATGCTAGGTAGAGGAGCTAATGTGGGAGCAACAGCCTGAATTAGAGGTAGCATTTTTGGGAAAAGTGGCATGTGAGGTCTAGGGGCTATTTTCCCAGCCTGTACTAAGCAATTTTTAGCTGTCATGGCTGCGTCATAAGTCACAGGTAGTATATGCCCTCCCATGGATTGTATCATCACAATAATATCACTATTTAATGCTTTTAAATAATACAAGAAAGCATAGCTAGGAGTAAGCCTTACTAGAATTGAGATTCTATCCCAAGTCTTTTGAAACTGCATGTTGAAATCCTGCATATATTTATGTGGGGCTCTTTTAATTATCGTCAGCTACTCAGAAAGAGAGAGGTCATTGCTCTTTTCCCCAAAATGGTCTATCAACTGAGTACCCAATTCATTCCAGGAATGGATTGAATTTATAGGCAAGGTCCCATACCAATCAAGAGCCTTGCCTTTGAGAGAAAATACCAGCAATTTGATGGCGATATTTTCTTTCATGACATTGTGAATATTGTAGAGGTTAGCAATATTCCTAATTTGCTTGACGACCATACTGGGCCCCTCTCCATTTAAAAAAGGCACATTTTTTAGGGCTATTCCTAAGATTGGATCATAATGTGGGAGATTCAAGGGGCTCTGACCATGAAAAGCCGTAAAGGGCAATGCCATAGCTGGGATGGGATGTAACTACAGCTCTGCTACATATGCATCCCTTACAATAGGTCTAGGAGGGTGGCTTGTTGAATAAGGATGGGTCTTCTCAAACCTTAGTCTTTTTGCTGAGTTTAAAGGCAGCTCAATGAAATTGAAGGGAACCCCTTTAGAAGTAGACCGTGTGGTGACCTTAGGCATAGAAAGTTAAGAAACTGGTCTTGATTGGAAAACTGAAGCTCTTACCAGTGGAGTCACTAGATGCTAGAAATATTTGATTTTCTGTAATAAGACTAGCATCAATCCTGAAACCTTACTGAGTTGTAAAACTATGGTCCCACTAGGTGTGCCAAAACTATTGATGTAGAAGATTACACCCTTGGCAGGAAGCTGAGCTCCTGCCTTCCTCATGCAACTATGGAAACTCCCCTCTCACCTATGGGACTGGCGAAGCTATAGGGGAGAGTCTCTAGATAAGGGCTAGCTCCCTTTGATGCATCATGTTCATTCTAGTAAGTGCAAACACACACACACACACACACACACACACACACACACACACACACACACACACACACACACACACACACACACACACACACACACACACACACACACACACACACACACACATATATATATATATATATACACATATAGGTATATAATGGGGGGGATGAAAAGGGAGAAAGATTGTAGGAAAACAAACTACTCTATGGAGGTGATGCACCAAAATAAGTCAACCTTCTCACATTCACACTTTAAATCAGACATATGCATACATACGCTTCAAATTGGTAGAAGGACTAGGCTGCAAGAGACTAGATAGGGAGGCTTTAATGGAAAAATACAAAAAAATAGAGATTCACCAAAGGTGATGTGAAATGCACACTGTAAGTGATTTCTTCTATTTTTGCACTTTTAGATACTACCCTCCTTGTCAACTGTAGAAATGGCACCTTGTAGACAACAGACATGTTGGTGTTGGACCTATGAAAGCATCAAGAAATATTGACTAAACACAAACTAACACTCAAGACATACACAAAAATATCTATCCAAGATAGAGGTAAAAATGTGTTTATTGATTCAAGTGAAATTTTGCTAGGGATACACCTTACAAATGTGGAAGATGATCTCTCAAATGACAAGTCCTCAATATATAAGAGAATAAAGAAGGCCTTTTAGCACCCCTTTTTACAAGTGGCCCATTTGCGTTCCGTCATTGGGAAGAACAGGCTACCTAAAAAGTAAATGCTGTGTCAACCCTGGCTTTGACTTCAGGCATTTTTTTGACATGGCCACGCTATTTCATCGTTAACTGAGGCTGCTTCTTGAAGGCACCTACATAATTTATCTACTCATAAATATGAAATGAGAAAAAAGGATCACACGATTAGCTATTCGCATCTTGTAATGGTCAATTTACAGCCACTATTTCACTTGTTAGAGTCACTTCTTGAATCAACACTTCCCTTCACCACTTGGACTATCTGCCTGCTCTATGCATAGTACCTTGTCTTTTTCCTATCTTGTCTCTTCTGTCTCCTTCAGCCCTCAGGGGTGATCTTTTAGTAGGTCACTACATTTTTGGGCTTTCTTTCATGGTTGGCGTCCTTTAAATTTGAAAACAAATGGCTATTTCATTGTGTTAATTTTGACATTCATGCAGCTGTCATCCCTTTGAAAACCAACAGCTAATTTATTTTCTTAAGGTTGACAGCTTTCTAGACGTCACCATCCTTGACAAAATGTCATCAATCCTTCGCAGGATTTTATACTTGAAGTCCCTTCTTAGCACCTTCTCGAAGGGAAGGTGACCCTTCAGCCTTTACTTTGAACTACCCTATTTGGCTGAGAGTCACCTACAAGGGCACCTGCCCTTCAGGGTCCTTTGGTGGGTCGCTATGCTCCTCTGGGTTGTTTCCCAAGTTTCTACGAGCTTTTGGTTCATGAACATTTTCCCACAGACTTTTGTCCATGGACATTTTCCTACAGACTTTTGTCTGAAGACATCTTTTCCTAGCCTTTGCTTTAAACTGTGACCCTTCCCTGAATTCCTTCAAGCTTTTTGTCTGAAGGAATTCCTTCAGACAAAAAGTCTGAAGGAATTCAGGACTTTGCCTTAACCAAAATTTTGAAAGTTAAAATGTCTGAAATGCTCCATGCCCTTCGCAAGGGCACCTACTCTTCAACTTTGGGGATGCCTCATTGAACTTGCCAATGAGCTAACTGATCAAACTACACTGATTAAACCAAGGCCGATGAACCAAGTGGTCTATTGAACCAAGCACTAAACCAATGTGTTGAACCAAGCTAAAGAACCATGGCACTAAACTTATGCAACCTGGAATTGACTGGCTTCGAATAGCAAGGGAAGAAGGGGACTGATTTTAGCCTATTGGGCAAAAATGGTCAATAGTACCCATATTTAATATTAGGATATAACTGTGATGGTTAATCACATGGTTCTATGTTGTAATCAGTTATCCTCAAAGGGATAGTGATAAGTAAGTGAAGGTGAAAATATTATAAATGGAGGGATGAGCTTAATTTAAAACAAGAAGGTGAGTTTGATCCTTATTTTAATAAAAGGACAGACATAGATGCAAAGCATTAAGAGGCTTAGGTTTTGGTTTTCCTTCGAGAGTGGATAAATGGTAAGCTCCTAATCCATACTTATGGGTTATGATGTAGGGTCTAAGCCAAGTGAAAGCAAACTTGCCTCTTTTGCTTTTATCCATATTGTTTTTCCTTTAAAATGAAATATCATATATTTCTTTCTCATTCTTTTAGGTGTTTGTTATAGGCACACTTGATTCACTCTTGATAGACATGAAGATGGTTAAGTGTAGATAGGAGATGATCGTCAAGTATCCCACAACATGCTAGATGTTCTTGATGATAATCTCTCTCAAAAATGATGTCTTGTAAGGATATGAAAAGAGAAGGAATCTAGAATTTGAGAGGTAAAACTACCTCTACTCCAAATACTAGAGAGAAAGGGGTAGCACCTGTAGAAGTTCTAATTCTAGTGCGATAGGCCCATAAAGTGAAAGGGATGTGAAAGTGCCAATCTTGACTTGAAGCACTAACTAATTTGGTCAACATTTCGTTAAAGGCTTCCACCTATCCATTTTCTTGAAGACACTAAGGTGAGGAAAATCTTAACTTGATTCTAAATACATCACAAAGACCTTAGACTTGCTTGTTCATGAAATATTTTCCATTATCGGTGATGATCTTATGGGGAACACCAAAATGATAGATGATATGATGGTTGATGAAGTCAACTATCTTGTCATATTTGGTTGAGATTAGAGGAATAGATTCCATCGATTTGGTGAAATAATTGATAGTGATGATGATGGATTGGTGTCACTATGAAGAATGAGGATTAATTTCCCCAATGAGATTAATCCCCATTGTGAGAAGGGCCAATAGTATTTGGATACTTGAAGGCCATGGGTAAGTGCATGATGTAAATTATCATGTTATTGACATTTAACACACTTTTTTACATAATCACAGTAGCCTTGGTTAAGGGTGGGACAATAGTAGCCAAGGAAAAGGATATGTTTAGCAATAGCTAAACCACTAAAGTGTCCCCTATAGATTCCATCATGCATTTCCTTAATATCATAGGAAGCTTCATGACTATGTAGATAATGGATAAGGAGGCCATTAAATCCATGCTTGTAAAGGATTACCCCTAGTATGGTATAATAAGAGGTACTCTGAATAAAATATATTTGGGCATTCCTAGAGAGGTTGGGAGGAATGATGCTAAGGTTGAGGTAGTTATAGGTTTGCTCATACCATATGTTCGATGGAGATGATTCGACACTAAAAATGGTAGGAAGGTTAGAATGGATATAATAGGGTATGATAAAGTAGTGGATGGTAACAAAGAGTTTAGAATTGGTAGGTTGAGATGGGATTTGAGAAGCAAGGGAAGCCATTATATTCATGAACTTGTTAGTAGATTGTGGAATAGACTAGATAAGGTAATGATTAAATGATGCTAAGAGTACATATACTAGCTATTTATATTTTTATAAGACATCAGTCTTACATTGGTAGGATCCATTAACCTGGTTGACCATAAGTTGGGAATCACCAAAGACACTGATGGTCTTAATACCCAAGACTAAAGTAGTTTAGAGACCTATCACTAGGGATTCATACTCAGCCACATTATTGGTGTACTTAAAATAAAGTTTAAAGGAAAGGGGAAGAGGTTCACCATCAAGGGGAATGAACATAACTCTGGAACCCCCACCGTGTTATCATTTTGAACCATCAAAGAACATGGTCATTTGGTAGGTGGGGTTCTCTTGAGAAAGAGTCATGATGGACTCATTAGGAAACACAAGAGGAAGTAGTTGGTTGTCTAGTAGAGGAGCTTTAACTAATTTATCGACAATGACTCACCCTTTAATTAACTTCTACTAGAAGAGCTCAAGGTCAAACTCAGCTAAGAACATGAACCACTTAACCATACATTTGTTTTGGTATGGTTTAGAGTGCATGTACTTGAGGGGGTCAATGTTAGTGATGATGAAATTTTTATGAGTGATAAGGTAATGATGAATTTTGGAAGCCATAAAGACTAAGGTGAGGCAAAGTTTCTCAGAATGGGTATGCCAAGTCTCATACTCTATAAGTGTGCAACTTATGTAGTAGATATCTTGATCTTTATTTTTTTCATCACGATGAGTGAGCATTGCCCCTAAGGAATGGTTAGTGGTATAAATATAAAGGTATAAGGGTTGGTCCTCTTTATGAGGGGTAATAAAGGGTGGAGAAAGAATGTATTATTTGAGTGAATCAAAGGCTTATTGGCAGTCCTTAGTCCACTTAAAGATGTATCTTTCTTGAGAAGATAATGAAAGGGTTGACATCTATCCAATAACTGAGAGATGAAGTGATGGATAAATTAGAGCTTCCCCTATAGGCTATGAAGTTGCTTAATGTGGGTTGGAGGTGGCATCTCCAAAATTAATCTGACTTTGGTAGGGTCTACTTCATTTCCTTGAAGAGAGATGATAAATCCAAGAAGCTTTGCAGATAGGAACCCTAAAATGCATTTCTTGGGGTTGAGCCTGACATGAAAATGGATTAGGCATTCAAAGATGATGTTGAGAACGGCTAGATGATTCTTGCAATGTTTATATTTCCCAAGGAGATCATCTACATAGTCTTTTATAATTTTATGGATGAGATCATGGAAGATGTAAGTTATCACATGTTGGTAAATTGCTCCAACATTTTTTAGACCAAATGAAATGACCCTATAGCAAAAATTTTCCCATGGGGTGATGAAATAAGTTTTATGATGATCCTTTGGGGAAATCAAGATTTGATTATATTCTAAAAAACCCTCCATGAGAGATAACATCTCATGGCAAGCTATAAGATCAATAAGTTGGTTGATGCTAGGTAAAGGGAAGTCATTTTTTGGGCAACCAAAGTTGAGGTCATGAATTCAATATAGAGGCAAAGTCCCCTATAGGTTTGGTAATGAGAATGATGTTAGAAAACCATTGAGGAATGTCAATAGGTTACATGAATTTTATAGACAAGAGATTTTAAAAATCTTACTTGACTAGAAGGGCAATACAAGGGTGCATCCTATGAAGCTGTTGCCATAAAGGCTTAGTGTTAGGATGGGTGACAATGTTGTGGAGGGATATAAAAGGATCAATTTTGAACATATTTTGATAACACCAAAAAAATTCTATGCTTTGGTCATGAAGGAAAGAAGGGTAATCTTGTTGCTCCATGGAATCTAAGGATTGACCAATCTTTACCATGTGAGGGTTCTCCTGAGTATCCAAGTTAACATCGATAGTGGATTATTTTAACATGGTTTGGTTATTAGGAGGAAGGGATTTATGGATATAATATTCCATTATACTAAGGTAAGTGAGAATGGGATCATCTTTATAATGTTGGATGGCATTGATAGTAGGGGAATCATTTTCTACCATTTTAGGATAGATGAAAGGAAGGGTCTTAGTTCAGTCATCCTTTTGATAGGTTAGGGGCCTAAACTAATAGTATTGATAAAAAAAATTAGGAGGAATGATTTTTAAATCCTTGTACTTTGAAGGAGATGGGGTTGGTGAAGATGAGATATTATCCTCAATGGTGAAGATGGGTTTTAGTGAATCAGTTGGTACCTCTGGTGGTATGAACCCAAGGCCAAATAGATAATGAGGTTTCTGGGTTTTGATGAAAGGTAACTCATGAGGTCCATATTCATAATGGACAAGGACAAATCCCTTTCAAGCACACCTATGAAGCTATAATTTGGTAAATGCTAGTTTGTCGAGATAGGAGAAGTCAAAGGCAAATGTTTATATGATAGAGGTAGTAGTGGAAGAAAGAAGTAGATGATCAAGTCCTCCATAGATTAAGTTAGTTTGATGCTTAGAAGGCCCAAAAGGGATGATGGTTCTAATGTTAGCATCCTAACTAGGATCATGGTTGAGGTTCTTATACTCTTAAAGAGTAGGAAAAACATCTAAGGCTAGATGATGATACTCCCCTAGTGAGAGATGTTAGAAGGTGGGTTCTAAGGGGTACTCTATGGGGATCTGAGAAGAAGGGATAGATGAGATAGTTTAAGATTCATAATTGGTAGGGGTGGAGTTGTTTTTGGTTGATGGTGAGATAGATGATGGAGGAAAAGGAACACCATTGGGTTGATATGTCATGTTTCAAGATGTAAAAGGACTAGGTTTAGCTTTTATGGTAACAACTTGACCTTCATGTTTAAACTTGATACATTAGTGTAAGGTAGATGGGGCACAAATCATGATGTGGATCCAAGGGCATCCAATTCAGATATCTTATTAGAACTTACCTTATACAATGTAATAGATTTCTATAATTGTGTAAGATCCTGAGTGAATGTAGAGGACGACTATCCCCAAAGTAGTGGCTATAGTATCAATGAAAGAGTAGAGGACTATTGTAGTTTTTCACATGATATTTTTAGGTAGTTAAATTTGGTCATAAGCATGAGAGGATATAATGTTAGTACTATATCCTTCATCAATCATCACCCTTTTGATGTGGGTTTGATTTATGTATGTAATGATAAAGAGGATAGGATCAAGATTTTTAGAATGAACATAAGGTATTTTTGAATCCTAGAAGGTGATGAAGGTAGAAATTTGAAGAGATTTGATAAAGGATGCAAGAGGTTGAGGGTCTTCTGGTTGAACCTCTATTGAATTTATGGCCTCTATCAATGCTTGGCAGTGATGGGGTGAGATATTGATTAGTTCATAAAGGCTCATCCTCACTGGTGTCTGGTGAAGCTATTTTAGAATCACTCATTGGATAGATTCAAAAGGGTTATAGGGAGAGGCACCCAAAATGGATATTTTGGGTTTTGTGGAAGGTGAAGGTAAAGGTGAGGCTACTTGGGTTCAATTAGAAGGTTGAGGGGTGGAAGGGTATGTCCATAGTATAAACACTTTGGATTTTACCTTATCCTTTTGTTGGGTCCTAGATCAGGTAACCATATGGATAGTGTTGATTAAGGGAGGTGTTTGGGATAGATGGTTGCTTCAATTACTCCTCACTTTCAAATGAGAGTGGAGGAGTAGGTAAATTTTGGGTAAGTGGTTGGTTTGGTAATGAGCTTAAGGGAGGTTCATATGATAATAGATCATCCTTATCCTATTGGCTATGGATAAGTGTTTGGAGAGCTTTACAATTCTTCATGTTGTATCCAGATGTCCTATGGTATAAACAAATAAAATTATCATTGAACCATGATGGTTTAGGATGTGAATGGTCAAAATGTTTGATAGGTAGTAGGTTTAAGGAAGAGGTTTATAACAACATTTATATAATGGTCGAATAAGATTCAAGCAAAGGTATTGAGGGTGTTGTGTTCTTGGTTTTAGGAGTTGTAGCCTTCTTATGAGTAGGCTTCACCATGGGAGTTTTTGGTGGTGGAATGGTTTTTGTAGGTGTTTTTGGTTGGGATTTTTGAGGTGGAAGATTTAGAGGTGGATGATAAAGGTTTGGTAATAGGTGGGAAGGTAGAGATAGATAGGTTAGTTAAGAATGATGGGAGTATGATAGATAGGTTAGAGAAAAAGGAGAAGGTTTATTAGATGAGGAATAGGTAGTTATAGGAGGGTTCATCTTCTTTATATAAGGATGAGATCCTATGATGGTAGAAGGATGGGGTCCTAAGATAGATGGTAAGAGGGAAGGAGGTGGTATGGCTCAGGTTCAAGGTGGAAGTTTGGGTAGCTCCACCTTCTTAGTTAGTTTGGTTAGGGTTTTCTTTAGTGAACTAGATGGAGTTAAGTCCAACTTCAAATATGGGTGAACAAGGATAGGTGTAGGAAGTATTCATAGATTCTTGATGGGTTTTGATAGAGAATCATAAGGTGATTTGACAATTTTATATGGAGGTGGGTTGGATTGTTCTCCTATGGTTTTAGAGGAAGAAATGTTTGAGGAAGGGGTTCAGGTATTAATAGGTTTGATGGTGGATGCAAGTGAGGTTGAAAGTTCAAGTTTATTTTGGTAAGGAAGCCTAAGATGATGCCAAAAGGTGGATCTATGTAGGTTGGGTTGAGAAGTAAACTCTAGACTTTGGACCAATCTAGAGAAAGGTTTGTAAACAAGTTTAATTCCTTGGTCATTGGTTTCAAAAGTTAAGCCCATGGGTTGAGGTATGGGAATGGTTTCTTCACCTATGTTCTTGATAGAAGGTTCCATGATTTAGGAGGATGTATCCTCCATGGAAAGGGTAGACAAGGTAATCTCTTCTTTTGGGATGGTTCCCAAAGAGAGAATGGGTGGCTTTAGGATAGAGGAAGAAGGTTTGATGGTCTCAAGTGAAGGGAAAATGATGGTTGTTTCTTTTTTTTGGATGTCCAAATGAATGGTAGGTAATTCCACCACTTCAATTATTGGAGTAGAGAAAGAGGTAATTTAGGTAATAGTTTCCTCCTTTGGTATTTCTATCAAAGGAGATGTGGATAAGTTCATGGTCTCATCAAGTAAAGAAATAGGGGTGGTTTCTTCCTCTGTTTGGGTGGCCAAAGGAAAAAAGGGTGAGTCCACCACTTTAATGAATGGAATGGAGGAAGAGGTAGTTGAGGTAATGGTGTCCTAAATAATAGGTTCACTAATAATGACATTAATTGTATGGACCTCATGAGTGTGAGATGATTCCAATTTATTATCATCATAATTAGTGGAAGGGGCATGGTTAGGAAAAGGTTTACAAAAGATATCAAAGGACTGATTTAGGGTACATTGGGACTATCAAATACAAGTTCTACCTTATCAATAATGCTTTGAACAATATTTTTAAAGGTATTTCACCCTACTAACATCATGTCTAATGACGCAATGGAAAGCACATAAATTGTTCTCATTGTACCAACCAGGTATAGGGCAAGAAGCATAAAATTATTGGGGAGGTTTTATGGGAGGAAGTTGTATAATGTTTTTGCTTTGAGTAATTTATCCAAAACTAAAGTGTAAGACTCCCCTATTGGAGTATATTGTTTTGGGCCAACTCAATTTTGATTTCAGTTTGGTTGGTTAGAAGAGTTAGAGGAATTAGTTGGGTTGGGTTAGTTGAAAGTTGGAGGTGGAGTAATTCTAAGGACAATCGAGTTTGTGGATGCCTTTGGTTTGGTATTGGGATGGTTAGTTTTATTGGTTGTTTTGGATGAAGAAGGATCATTGGATTTAAAACTAGAAATTTTTTTCCTTAGTTTTATTTTTCCCTCATTAATGGCTCTAATTTCTAATTTTCATGCCATGGTGAAATCCTCATCAAAAGTTATGAAAGTTTAAAGTTGAAGAATAAGGGAAATATATTTGGCACAATATCGAGAGAAGATTTAAATCAACTCGATTAGGGGTAAGAAGAAATAAAGTTGGTTGATAAGACCTCTCCATCTAGCTATGAAATTGGTAATTGATTTGTCATCAAATTAACTAATGGAGTAGAGGTCGGTAATAGAGACCTTTTTAGATATATTGACTAAGAAATGATATAAAAAGACTTGGGCAAGTTGGGAAAAGGAAAAGATGGAGTGCTTGGTGATATCACTATACCAATCTAGGGTTGGTCCTGATAAAGACATGGGAAAGGTATGAAGGAGAAGAGCATCATCATATGCAATCAAAAAGTAAGAATGGAAAATTTCTCTCAAGTGTTGTTGGGGGTCCTCTTTGCTTTAGAACTTGGAAAATATTGGGTAGTTCCCATTGAGGAGGATAAGATCAGATAGGAACACATAGGTGAATGGGTTCATTACATATTTGATCATAAGATAAAAGGTATAGATGACTCTAGGTTGGTCATTTTATCCATTAACATTTTGACCAAATCTGTTTGAGGTTGGGAAGTTCCATAATTGTGTGGTAAATTTGGTTGAGGTTGGGTGGAAGTAATATATGGATAAGTGGTGGAAGGTTGAGAAGGTACTACATATTAGTATGTGGTCATTGAATGTTGGGATGGTACCACATAAGGGTTAATGAGCACAAAAGGTTGGGTAAAAGGTGTTATGTATCCTTATGGATTAGGAACATATTGGTAGGATGCCATGGGTATTTGTTGAGGGATTGATATGGGTTGTTTTAGAGGTATGAATGGGTTGGTAGTTAGTTGGGGTTGAGTGGTAACTCTTGTGATAATAGGTGGAAGGGTAGGAGGTATGGAAAGTACCAAATTTTGGAGTGGGGTGGAAATGGGTGGATTGGTGGTGATAAGGGGAATGGTATAAATAGGGGTATAAGATAACCCCATGGTGGATGAGGTATGGGTAACAAGAGGTGAGGTTACCCCTATGTTAGAGGTATTGGTTGGTGTAGGGGTGTTTAGATATTGGTTGGGATGTTGGATTGGGTTTGGGTGGTGGTAATGGATGGGATATTAGAAGAAGAAGATGCTTGGGTGATCATAGGTTGGGTAGAGGTAACACTAACCATAAGATGGGGAGGCATATCATAAGGTGGATCCATATGAGGAATCAAAGAAATAGAGGTGCAGTGAGCTAAGGTTTTGAGGTAATGTTGGAGGGCCATGGGATTGCTATCAAGGAAGGTAATGAAATATGCATCACCCTCAACAACTATCTAAGGCATGGTAGGAGGGGGAGAAAGATGAAGAGAACTCTCAACATCCAAAGTATACTCCATGGAAGAAGAGGAAGATGGTGGTTCTTGGTTGGTTTTATTCCTTAATTATTGTCTATTAAAGACCATGTAAGGAATAGAAAATAAATGATGAAAATCTCACAATTCAAACACAAAGCAAGAAAAAGGAAAATAATATCAAGGAAATCCAAAACATACATTAATAGTGCATTTAAAACTTAGGATTTTTTGTAGATCACTTTTGGCTTATGCCTTAGAAAGTGTGAAGAGGAAATTTGGTTTATAGAATAGGTACTAAAGAGGAAATCTAAGGTTAGTTTTAGGTATTAAAGGATCTCAAAAAGAATCTATATTGAACGTCAATAGGTGGCTTGATATTGGGGCCTACCTCCTCACTTCACACACCATAATGATAATGGTGTCAAGTGCTTTGCCAAGATATACTAAATTTCAAAGTTTGTATTCAACTAGAGATCTAAGTTGGTTCTCCCCTTAGTAATGACCTCCAAGTAGGATTGCTAGGAAAGGGTAAGGTTACCGCTAGGTGCTGAAATCCTAGTTGGTCTATGTCTCAAGTTTTGTTTTGATGTGTTGATTGATTATTTGGTTTGGTAAAGTGTGTGATAACAAGATTAAAACTACAATTAATTACTTTTCTTTGAAGTTAACTAAATAAACTAAAACAAACAAGTAATCAATGTATACAAGGTTTATTTTAAGCCCAAAAGAAATTTCAGATTTCATTGTATGAGTATAGAATAAAGGAAGAAAGGGGTACCTAGATGATGGTAGAGTCCCATCAGGCATGCCAAAATGTTTCTCTTAATTTTTGATCATTTCTTAGTTTTGGAAGAAGATAAGAAACTAGTAATAAGGGTGTGGTATAAATAACTGGTTATTGATGTACATGCAATCTAGATGAGTATGGAGAGCTCCTCTTTATCTTGGAAGGAATAACCTATAGATAAGAAAACACTAACAAAAGGGGTTGTTAGCAAGATAACTAGGTGGACTGCCTAGCATGAGTTAGATCCAAGAAGTGTGAACTTACTAGGAGGCTATTAATCCAATCTTTAATAACAATTAAGTTGGAAATGATAAAAGAAAGGTACTTGCAACAAATAATAAAAATTAGATGAAATGAAATACAAGAAGAAAGTGAATGATTGATAGATAAAATGACTAAATATAAAAAAATTAGGTCAATACTACTGCTAAAATAGATTAGGTTAGGTTCAAAAAATTAGGTAGGGGTCTGTGAATAGTTAGGGACACAAAAAGTCAGTTTTGGTTGGGGGTAAGAGGGTAGAAATAACTTGTTATTTCATGTCATAGTGACCATTGGTAGTTGGGCTAACTATCAATAGTTATGTTGACCATCGGTGGTTAGGTAACCATCAACAATTGTGGGTGACCATCAATGGTTTTGCTAACCATCAATAGTTACATGTGGAATTCTAGAGGTAATAAAAAAGAGTTACAAACTAGATCAATGATCAGGTAAGGGTCTGTTTAAGGGTCTAGTAAAAAATGGGAGGTTGGAAGATAGGTGAAAAAAGTTAGGATGGGAGAGAGAGGTTAGAAAGCAGAACAACAAAACAAAAGTACAAATATACCTATTAATTGCTAAATGGCTAATGGTTGATGGCTGGAGAAATTTTGGTAGAGTAATGGTACTTTGCCTTGAGAGAAATTTTGGTAGAGGTTAGGATCTCTATTGCTATTTTTGAATTGATAGAAGAAGACTAGATGGAAATATTGAATACCTATGTGCAAGAAGGCTTATGATTATCCTTTTCACCTCCTACTCCCCTCCTTTTATAATAAAATAGAGATGGAGGATAGAAGGTTACCTAGTAGGTTGGCATGCTGATTTTGATGCTTGGGAGTTCATTAGCAATAGGCAATGTGGGATATATTTAATTGTGTCATGTTATCTTGCATAGCTAGTATTTATGTAAGAATGAGGAAAACCCAACCATTGATGGTCAACCTAACCATTGGTGGTCAAGCTGACCATCAGTGGTTGAGTGTCCAAAGGAAAAGGGGTCAAAGTGAGTTAAAAGGGTTGGGTTAAGGTTAGGTTAGTAAGTTGGTGAGTTTAGTTAGCTAAGTATCTAACTAGACTCAAGTTTTAATGGGTTGGCTAGTGGGTCAAGAAGGGTTAGGTGGTCCCTAAGGTATCTTGAGGAATTTAGACATCTAGTACGGTTTTTTAGTGTCTAAAATAAGCACCATCCTAGAGATAATATAATTTTAATTTCTTACCATTAAAATGCATAGGTAGCATTTCACTAGTCAACATGCATAGCTTGCATGCGCCAGTATCCAAGATGCTATGGATGATATAAGGTCCCATCCATCTGATGTGTAATTTGCCTAGGTGCCTTAAGTACTTAGAATAATATAATATAACCAAGGCACCTTTAGTGAACACCTTGCATTTGTTATGCTTATCATGTCATGTCTTTTGGAAAGCCTTTTTTTATCTATTGGCTTCATTGTACTTAGGTGTGTGTCTCATCCAACTTCTCTAAATCTTCTAGGAATGTGCTTAAATACTCTTGGTCATCCAATTGACTAATACACATCATTCATAATGAGGGAACTAAGAACTCTATAGGTAAAATAACTTCTATGCTAAACATTAGTTAGAATGGTGTAGCCTTGTTCAACACTTGTATATTGTGTGATAGGCCCATAATACTATTGACATACCATCATCCCAATCCTTATGACCAATGTCACATATTTTTATGAGGCATGTCCCTAATATTGTATTGAATGATTCTATAGTGCCATTATCTTAGGAGTGGTAGGGTGTCATTTCATGGTGCACTAGCATATACTTGGATAATAAGATTTAAACTAATTCATTAATGAGATGTGTGCCATGATCGCTAGTCAAGTTGAACGGGAACCTATACCTAATAATAATGTTTTCCCAAATGAATCTTGATACTATGGTAACTATACAATCTTTGGTTGGTATTGCTTCAACCCACTTGGTGAAGTAATCTGTAGCAACCAAAATGTACCTTGCACCTGTTCACCTTGCAGTGAGAGTAATATGCCCAATAAAATCAATGGCCCATTTTTTAAATAGCACCTAGACGAGGATGGGGATGAGGGGCATTCCATCCTGATGGTTTGGATTTTTATTACACTAAAAGAGGTCACATGTTTTGGTGTATACTTTTGCATCATGAAACATGGTTAGCCAACACAAGCCTAATTAAATAACTATTTGCACTATACCATCTCCATCATAATGGACTACAACAATACCCTTATACACCTCTTATAGTACTAAGTTTCATTCATGATCTAGGACACATCGGTGCATGATACTACCATAACTCAATTTATACAGTCCCCACCCATGAGTTGAAAAGGGTTAGTGTGAACTATGAGCTACTTCTTCTCTTTAGTAGTCATGGATTGAGGTATAGATTTGGAGGTCTGAAATGCAACAATTTTTTCTAAGTCTTTCAGGATGAATTGGATCACATAGAGTTATACGTTAGGAATATCATCTTTAATTTGAATTACCACATTTCTAAAGTTGATTCAAGATAGATGGTCTGGGCCCAAGTTTTAGTTTTCATGTTTGATTATAATGGAAAATTAGAATTTTTGAAATAAAAAAATCCATTGGCAAATGTTCCATGCAAAATGGGCTTGTTTACCAGGTACTTAAGTGCCTCATGATCAATAAACAAGACAAATGGGCTTGCTATAAAATATTATCTAAATGTTTATAGGGAATAGACCATGGCAAGAAAATCACACTCAGTCATAGTGTAATCTTATTCTGCATTGGTTAGCTTCCTACTTGAAAAAGAAATAGGATGATCTATTTTCTAGTTGCCTAGTTATGAAATAATTGTGTTGATTGAAGTACCATATGCATCAAAATGGATATGTAAGGGAGTCATTTAGTCATGGATTTATAGTATCAATGCACTAATTAGATTTAGCTTTAGGGTCTCAAAAGCATCTTCTTGTACTGCACCCTAATAAAATGGGCCATCCTTTAGCAAGAGTTCTTATAGTAATGCCAGAATCTTGACATAATTCCTTATGAACTTCCTATAATACCTGTAATGTCCAAGAAAGGCTTAGACATCTTTCTACATTGATGGTGTTTGAAGCTAAAGGATGATTGCAATCTTGGAAGGATCAACAAGCAGACCATCCTTATAGATGATGTACTTGAGCAATGTGCCAAATGGCTTCGTGAAAATACACTTCTTAAGATTAAAAGAGATTTATAACTATTGGCACCTTTCAAACATTAGACACAAGATATCATAGTGATATTTTACCAATCCATACACTATAAAATTGTCTAAATATACTTGGAAGAACTTATGAATGAAGTGTTTGAATGTGGTGATCACCACCCAGGAGAAAATTATTGACACATTATTTAACACAAAAGGCATTACATTATATGAGAAACATCCCCATTCAATCACAAACGTGGTTTTAGGATTATCCTTCTCCTTGATCTGGACTTGATGGTATTCTAAGAATCCATCAATAAATGTGTATATTTTGTAGCTTACGATGCCATCCAATACTCCATTGGTGAATAGAGTTGGGAAGGGGTCGATTATGCAACCAATGTTCAACATTCTGTAGTCAACATAAATTCAAATGTGCCCATACTTTTTGATTTTGATGACCATAGGGATGAACCATTTGAATTCTTACACTAGGTAGATAAATTATATGGCTAGCATGTCATAGATCTCAGTCTTAACCTCGGTATGAAGATTTGGGTTCATTTTGGAAGGCCACTTCTTAACAAGTCTCCCACCATTGACTAGTTTGATGCTCATCCTCTTAAGGGATGGGTGGATTCCTTTCATATATTTATATTTTCATAGGAATAATTCTTAGAATTATTTTATGAGATCAACAATATATTCCATTTCTATGTCAGACCAATAGGCACCTAGAGTGGCAATTTTGGGTTCCCCCTCTGAACTGATATCTACTTTGGTAAATTTTAATGATGCTCGATAGGGTTCATGCTTCTCCTAGTGTGAATCATTAAATTGTCTGCTACCCTCGGTTGTAAATACTCAAATATGGGTAGGGTCTCCTTCTTCTTCTTCTGGGTCACTATCCTCAACTTGGTGCACTAACTTATTTTTCCCTGCTAAATTCTTCCAGTTATGCACTCTCCATGTGCCATCATCTTCATTATTAGAGTCACTATTTAAACTTTGTTCTTTAAATAAGGTTGGGAGTTTTAACCCTTTTTAATTGAACTTGTCCCTTATGTGCTCTTTTAATATAGTAGTGTCTTCAAACATTGACCTTCAAAATATTTGTAATAGCTCAATTAGTTCAAGATTTTGTGAATAAAATGAGAAGGTATGAACAAACCACTCCTTAAGGGAATTCTAGTCTACTATATTATAACACATCTCATTTACTTTGTACTACACCCACACCTAAGTATTTAAGGTTTTGTATAAGGATTGTACCCATAGATTTCTTGGGGTATTTTTACTACAAATAGTCCATGTTTATTTACAAAGATGTACATGTACTATGAGATCAAAATCACTAGACTAAGCTAAAATGTCTAGGTCCTCAATGTTTTGTCCAAATATAGTGCAAATGGATGCCTTTACATCCTACCAAGTTAGAAATTTAGGCTTCTACATTTCCCACCAATGAGGGATAATGATTTTTAATGTGTACACTAGTGCACCCATTCTATCCATCTATTTTGGGATGCATGACTCAATATCACAGACGTAATCTTACACAAGATTTCTTCCTTCATATCTTGGGAGCAAAACAAATTTTCCCTTACTAAGGAAAAAATTATTTTTCCCCTTTTCTTGGTGTAAGGGGCCCATCTTTTAGGAACATGATCAATATGTATCCAACCTATATTTACTAATTTTGGCACCTTTGCTTGCAACAAGTGCTATCGTCATCCAGTGGTCTCATATGATTCCTCAACCCATCAGTTTCAAGAAACATATGTGGTGTCTAAGGCTAACTATTCATCTTCCCAAGAGATGATTCCTTTAATATTTGGCTCTAAATACTCCATGCCTTGCACTATGATGTTATAGATATGGCTGATTCCATCCTTAATGTCCATGCTTTCGACATAAGGGGTCCTTGGTAATTTGAAAGAGGTATAACTACCCTCTCCTTTCCATTCTCAAATGTCATCTACCACCTTTTGAAATGCATATTTACATTATTATCATAAAATCATGGTATTTTTATAAACATCAGGTAGTTGTCCTACTTTGCTAACTCTATTAATTCAAAGTAAACCCAAAATTTGGTGCCCATGATATTTACAACTATGCTCTTCAAAATTTTGATAGGATGTGCCTAGGTCTTATTGGCCATGAAGAACACATGAGGGGAAGGTCTCAAATTTGGGCTACCAATTTTCTCCCAAATAGTCTTGGTCAACATGTTGACCTTAGTACATGTGTCTAACAGAACCTCACAAATAGACCATCTATCAATAGTGGCATCCACCAAGAAATCTTGGTGATATTAAGCATTTTGAATATTTTAGACTTCTTGAAAGTTTTGGATTATGCTCATAACCTATTGTAGTACATCCTTCTAATGCATTAGGTCTGGGTATGGTAAAATTTTTGGTTTAGGCATTGTTATGCATTCATTTTGACCCTTATCTCCATAATCAAGGCATAACTTAGGTAATGACACACATGGTGAATGAGTGGTGAACCCACTATGAGTAGTTTCTTGCACCTTGAATTTTGCTATGTGTATAGGCTACACCTTTGGGGTTCATTTTTATATCTTATATTCATACCTAATCATGCTTTCACCCTTGTCTATTCCAAGCCTGCCTTGAGTCAAATTTTTGTAAAGGTTAGGGCATTCTTCAATCTTATGGGGCCCTCAACAATACCCACATGTGGGATGCATAGGGTAGTCAAATTGATAATGCTCTATTGAGCCACACTTATAACATGAAAAGGATGGGAAACTTCTACCACCATGTCCTCTACCTAGCCATCTAGTGCTTCAATCTATCCTAAAGCCTATATTCTATTAAATGTACCTATCATTCCCTTGGTTTACTTTCCCTCCAACTGCTACTATAACCTACCACACACCCCTTTCCATGTTTTTATGCATTTTGTCAATTACCTAACAATTATTAGTGGTATGGGTATAATCATCACACAAATGATAATAGATGGCTATTTTGACTTGGATGGTGCATTGCAACAAAGGATAGTTTCACATATCGTATGCTTCTTGGTAGACTTCCTAGCTTAGAGGTAGAATACGCACATTTCTCCATGGGTAGTTAGTTATATTATGGCCTTATAATTCATAGTTAATGCACTATCATATTTAGATTTAATGATAAGATTTTGTAGCTGGTATGCCATAAATATAATATGCACCTCCATAAATGGGCTGATCCCAATGTCTACTCTTCTAACTACCTCAACTCTGAGTGTAACTTCAAGCATTTCTTGAGGGTCTATAAATGTATTCATATAAAGTACTCTTTGAAAAGGCATGAACAACCCCCTAATGAGCCACTACACATATTGGGAAGGGTGAATATCATATGGGAGATTTGACATGAGAGTTTTAAATTATGCATCGTACAAGTGCACACTCTTTGAGAGTCCTTAGGTAATTTTTTTAGTACATAGATGCTCTGTTATTCCAACTATGGGATGTCAAACTCATTTAGGGTATCATATTCAACTATGGCCTATTTGGGATCAAAATTTAAATACCACATGTAGGTGTAATTAAGTAAAGTGGTTAAAAATTGAGTAGCCTTACATTTTAACTAGGTTAAGCCTCACACGTGCCACTATAGTTCACACTTTAGCATATGTTCTACAAAATTTTCCATGTCATGATACTCTATGAGGTTCATAAACATTTTAAGTAGATCTAATATAGGGGAAGATGATACTTGTGGTCCTTATCCCCCTAATGCCTATCCTAGTAATGGTCTTCTAACTCCTCCAGCCTTGAAAGTAGGTATTGGTCCTGTCATTCTTGCTAGTGTAGTTGATGTTGTTGGTTTTGCGCTACTTATTTATGGTGCTAAACCACTTCCTACAAGTGGTTTCCCACCTTGAATTATTAACATCAAGTGTGTTGGTATGACTGTGTTCAAGTTATATTATGGTGAGATATCATTCAATGGTCTTGAGGTAGTTGCACTCACCTCCTTGTATGGATTAATCTGTTCAATAACAAAGTCACAATATAAATCTATAAAATGTCTAAGATATGATGTGTTGGTAGGGTCAAAAATAACTTATATATTATATTCAAATGAGGGATCCAACATGTAATCATGCACCATAGGTTCAAAGGGGATAGGCACATCAAGTATATCTTTAATCACCAATTTCTATAAGATCTTAGTGAATTCCACACCTATAAAGTGTTGATCTTCGTCCATCACTTCATTATACCTCTCTTCTCTATGTTTCTATTTTTCAAGGTATCCTTCCCCATGCCCTTCCTATTTAATATAGGTCCTCTCCACACTTTTAGGTTATATATCCTCCATCAATTGGTGTCATCTCTTAGGCTTATCTTCTAAGCTCTTGGGTGTCAATTTGCTCATCTTCTTTCATTACTCCTTACCTACACATTCCCCTCTTCCACTTTGTACATATCATATAAGAAAGGATTTTATCCTTCCATCACCAAAGTTTCAAAACTATAATCAACCATTAAATTCTTGAGCTTTATGCCAAACTCCTTCATGAACGTGATTCTAGGGTCATGCAAGAACTGGTACTCCACTTTGTCAGGGCATGAATAAGTTGATACTAAAAACTCAGGTATCTATTCATAGCTCCTTGCCACTATTTATCCACCACTCTAGTCCAAGTAAAATATAGGGTTATAAGCCTCTCTAGGTGCTCTTTTGTTCACTCATAACATCATTCATAGCTTCTTCTTCTGTGGGTTGAATATGCAACCAACTACTTGTACATATGATTAGGTAACTTATAGAAAAAGACCTCATACAAAACATCATATAAGTTTTCCTGAACCCATTTTCTTGGCTTTTGTATTTTACAAGTTAGATGTTTCTACACAAAACTATTTTCCACCTATTACAACCAGTGATTGATCTTTTTGAGATAAATTTGGTACATAATTTTGTCACACTATCATAACAACAAAATTTAACATGTGTCTTGAAAATAGAACCAAAATGTTGTAGAAGTCTAGGGGTGGTTTACTGTAACCAAATTTAAGCATGGCATAACTCCCTTTACTCTCAACATTTAAACACTTGACTATGTTGGCATCAATCCACGTAAGGCACAGGGCTTATGCACTCAACCAAAGCCTAGTTGAGAAGGATCTAGGGCCCGTGTTAGGATAGTTGGGCCATGGCATGAAGCTTCACTAGGGGGACTTAATAAATGCATCAAAAACTTAAATCTAGGGTATATCCATAGGCACATGTTTTTCTTAGATTAATCACAAAGTCATATAGGTGCTTACCTATCCTACACATGCAAATTAAATAGGGGTTGGGTTCATTAGTGCAAACCTATACTTATCTTCTATGTAAAATGATGTTGACATTAAGAAAATTATAGAGACTCCATTAAAGTAATGAAACCAACAAAACACATGATCATTAATTCACATAATTAATCAAAAGTGTAAATCATAAATACTTGCATCCCATTAGCAATACTATAGACATGCAAACTAGACACACTTAAGTAAATTTTAAGGCAACACCACTTGTCATTATTCAAAGTCCATAGCAAGAGTTTATATTAAAAATAATAATACTAACAACCCAAAGCTTCATAAACGAGCTTAGGCACATATAATTAGAGCTAGGGTGGTCTTCATTCTATTTCTAAACCTTAATGGCTGCTAGAGTAGAGTTTATAGAGCATGGTTTTGAAGTTATTCTACTAGATCTTCATTGCATTTACCCATATCTTCTTCCATATTTTGGTTTGAGATATTTATATAATAATTTTTAGGATCATATTTTCTAGGGTGGAAGTTGTACGTTGAGCATTGAGCTGGAGTTCTATTATCATAACCGTCGACTCCATGACCCTATAAACCCCATGCTACACTTGATATGTTTCTTAAAATCTTGATGCTTAGAATATCTAAGAGATGGTTAGCCATCGACCAACTGGCATAATATTTTTACTTCATCCTATAGCTAGATATCAAAATTGCTAGGCTAACCCCTTATCAAAAATATCTAGACGCATTGAGGTAGATGTAAAATTTGGTATGAACACTCTACTAATGGTTTAGGGGCCCAACATTGAGTCTCTGTATGTAATTTTGACTACCACTAATTGTGTATCTATGATTGTGATCACTATATTAGTGATTTTGTATTTCTAATTACCCTTTGTTTGCCTTAAAAATTAGATTTTTTGAGTGCCCTTTTTAGACCATTTTTGGTGAATTTTGAGACATTCTAAGGGTTTTACAAGTCCCAAATTGTCTTTAGCATTAGGGGCTTCATGTCTCAACTGCTCCCCATATCATGACAAAGAGTGCACCTAAGGTGATTCTCCTATACCTAGAAAGGGGTGCTACCCCTTTACCCCATAATGGGTTCTTCCCCTTCATACCATAAGGGGTGCTACCCCTTGACCCTATTGTGGGATGCTACCCCTAGACCCCTGCATCTTGGCCCATAATTTAAAGAGTTATAGTGTAAACCAATGATTTTTTTAATGTTTTTATTAAGGATTATTAGACTATCATTTTTTTTGGGAAAATTTAGTGGAAATTTTATCTTACTTTATTTTACCTATCAATTTAAACTAACCATTTATCTTGTAATTCACATTTTGACACATTTTTATTTTTATCTAACATCTTGTCTTGCAGGTTACCCCTCAAGATTACCATTGAAACTCCTAATTGGTTGCTTTGACACATGTAAAATATTTTGGCATGTTGAAAACCATATTATATATATTCTTGTATATCACACTTAATTAATTAATTATTCAACTTTTTTTTTTGCTTGTCTGTATGTGAGGGATACAATGGTGTATGATCTCCTCCATGCATCCTAATAGTGAAAATTAGAGGATAAAAAACCACTAATAAACCTTACCTATCTTTCTATAAGGTTATATGTGATGTGGAAGTGATTCCCACACACTTGCCATAGTATTATGGATTGGTGATGCAGATTTCATCACCATGCATTTAACCACACTCTATGTTTTAGAAGAGTATAAAAATTAGGAAAAACTATCATTAGGTCAATTGGTTGAGCCCATACAGGTATTCCATGAAAGGAAATAGTTAAATCTCTAATCCAATAAATAGATAACACCCTACATGGATTTGGGCCCCATGCACCTAGTGTATATCAAAGATGCCCTTCTAGAGACCATATAACCTAAAACATGATCTCTAATATATCAGGCAACTTGTTGTCAAAGTCAGTATTAACTCCCATAGTGACCTTTATGTTCAAATAAGTTTGAGAGGGGTTGATATATTATATAATAGGTCACTAGCCTATATCCTCACCTATAATTTATTAGATGATGCAGTCATCGAGTTACACTCTTGAGTCAGTCATTAATTCTAGGTTTGTGCCTTATTTTGTTGTGTTGTGGAGGATTATATAGTTTTCATCCCTTAAAATAAACACATAAAAAACTATTTTCCTAGTAAAATATATTCCTTAAGTCAACCATCATTTATTCTTCAGTCACTACCTAATCCTGACCATCATCATTATCCCTTGTCCTAGACCTTATCATCTACTCTTAGTCATATTCCTTGGACCTAATCACATTATATTCATCCCCTAGTATTTTCATATTCTATTCCATCTTGTCCTCTCATACCCACTTTATCTTGTCTTACTCATCCTTAGGGTCCTATTCTAAACTTGTTTCTCACCTTGTCTTAATCACACCACTCATCTTGACCTTGTCTATCCTATCACCTTATCCATCACCATATTACTTGACTATAAAACCAAATCTTAGTCATAGTCTAACTCATCCCATTGCATATACCAATCATCTCATCAATCCTATAGCCATACAATATCCCTTATATACATTTTAAAAATAACTCTTTTTATATTAGGGTCCTAATTTTAAGCTCACTTGTGTTTAATCATGACCCTGTTACTATTTTCATATTAAAAAATTAATACATGATGATCAAATCAACTTTAATCAAACAAGTGAAAATCAATAACATTTAAATCATCAACCTAATCAAAAAGTGTCTTCCCTTAGTGAAACCTTGTTTGAGGACTAGGGGACCATCAAAGTCAAAATAATCATCATCTATAAATTCAAAGATAAATCTCCTTTGGTGAATCCCAAATTTAGGCAGCTAGGGGCAGTCGAGATATAATCAAATTTGAATATAAAAATAATTTCAAAATTAGTGTCAAGATGACCAATAATCCTACAAATAATTTGATCACATATAAACTACAAAGTTAAAGTGTCTTGGATATTTTAAAGTCTTTTGTCATATGGCACCAATAAAATATGGAATACTCAACATCTCTAATGGTGTATATGACTGTTAATACCACTTCCCAATCACCCATCACACCTTATAATGATCCTAACATCCATTGAACATTATAAATCACCATCAAATCCAAACCCTAATTCCATCCATTCCATACATCACAAACCTAAAAAACATTATCTCTAGGGTGACAAATACACCTAGTCTAGATGTCTGGATGGATCTCACTCAAGAAGTAATGAAGGTAATAAATACATTAGTGAACCCAACATAAAAAACATGGTCCTATCATCACATCTAACTAGAAAATGTGTTGGATAAATATGATGAAAATGTTTGTATGCTTTATCTTTCCTACCTTTAATAAATCGAGATGTCAAAAAAAAAACATTTGTCCAATGGTGACAACTAGTCTTTTGGCACCTTGGGAAAGTAATATGATGAAAATATATTTCTCACATCATGGTAAAATAGTCTATTATCTTCAATATACCTGAACACTCAAGGGAAAAATCCATCCCTTATCAATCCCCTCCATGTCATCCTTGTCTATCTTATCACTCATTCTATTTCTCCTATCCATCATCTACCATCATATCTTTCAACATATTATGTCTATCATTTTTTATAATATTTACCTTCATAAGGGAGTGGTATATGTCTTGGGAAATGTTTTAAAATCATCTTGGCATATCCTCCAATGGACACTTGGGAAACTAGATATTTGGTTCCTTCATGATGTGGTGATTGGCAATCCCTAGTCCATTTTTTATTGGTCCTCATCCCCTTTTTAACATCATCCTCATCATTTTATTATCCCATTCATTATTTCATCCATCCTTATCCTGGTTGATAGGCTTGGTACTCCATTTTCTAGTAAGCCCATTTGTATAGTGTACATACCTATTCTCAAAAAACCTAAAAATTAAAATATTCCAAAAAACCTTAAAAATTAGAAAATTCACAAAAGTCCAAATAACTCTATGTCATCTTGTCTTATGTCCTAAATATCATAATAATATTATCTAATTTCTTATCCATCTTATCATCTTTTCATCTTGCCTTGTCTCAACATCTTAGTCATCTTGTCTTATGTCTTATATAGCCTTATACTAATCATACCCTTATCCAAGTATATAACCTTAATCCAAATTCACATCACCATGACCAAATAAGTCCAAATCATTAGCTGATCAATCATATTATCTAATCTCATTAAGATAATAGATAATACACTAATCATACCACATATCTATGTAGACACTTGTGTAGGTTACTTATAGGTTTTGTGTTGTTTGACTTGTTTACATGTATTTTATCCTATATGTATTTGCATATGTTTATTTAATTATATATATATATATTAATATTTCAATTAATCTTTCATCATGTTTATTCAATTAAGGATACAATGAATGAGTATTCTATGATGGAGCCAAAAAATCTATAATAATGTTTTTGGGTGCCCTATGTAGAGTTCATCATTTGCCTCTTCATAATCATGAAATTTGATATAACATCCTTTGGTCATACTTATATCATTGGGAATACTTCTTAGTGATATATTTACATAAAATTGCTTAAAATATGATGAGACATGTTACAACAATGATGGTTTGATAATAGATTGGACTCATCATTTCTCTTATCCTCTCTCACATGCCTAAATGTCTAATAATCTTAGTCCCATAATCAATTAGATCATCCCAATCCACTCATGTAATATCAAATAATTATTCCAAGCCATTTATCATCTCATCTATATCTTCTAGTTACTCATATATCATCTTGATAGTCATCAACATATAACATCTCATCTCCCATAATTTCTCCTAATCCTCTATCTTCATGTCTAACATATGAGTCACATATTATATATAAAAACTAACATGTCTAATAGTAATTATCATTCTCCTCATCTATTTTATCTTGTCATATATAATCTATTATAAAATATAATAGACTAATGTCTTTTCAAACTATGTAGGTATTGTTTATCACATAACATGTCTAAGGTCATCTCAAATACTCTCTCATCTTTCCCTATCATTCATTGTCACATCAATCTTGTCCTTTATCTTCCTCAAATATTACATCAATTAAATCCTTGATTTAAAATATCATTAATCCATTATTAAATTGGTCAATCCCTATCCACTCCATAATTATCTCCCTAATATTCCCATTTAATCACCTGCACATGTCGATTGGGCCTGACAAATCACAACATCCATATTTTCTTCCATTAGTCATCAATTATCATTAATTGGTCAATTTATCATTTAAAATTCAAATTTTCATCCTTTGATTGGGATATATCCAAAACTATAACTTTATTATTTTCTCTTTCTCCCTTTCATGTGTCCTTACAAGGGGCATCATCACTATTAATCACATTACGACTCATTGATTCAATGAATTACAGTCTAATTCTTCTCCTTTGTCTTTTGGCCACTTGATCATATTATTTATTCTATATCATATCTTTCATCATATAATTTTACTTTATATTTGAGCTATAATCATCATTAATCTTTTCAATAAATTATTTTATTTTGGCCTAATTCTCTCTTAGCATGTGTCCTTGCTTAGGATATGTCAAAAGCTTGTGGCCTTTATTATCTTGGTCTAAAGCTCTCCATAACATGTGTCTTTGCCTAAGTACATTGAAATATTATGAAATTTTATGTTATAATCATCGTATAATGGTTGATTCCCCCTTGGGATGTGTTAACAAATGTTACACTATCATTTCTATTCCCTACGCATATGTCTTTATTAAGGGCATCATCAATTTTTATCTTACTTATCATGTTGATTTAATCTTCTTCATCAATCCCACATATCACATCCCATGACCTTGTCAATTCATCCATATTACCCCTCATTTTTTCTTTTTGAGTATCTATCTAACTCCTTCATCTTTTCAAGTCCCCTTGAGGGGGCATCATGTGTCTATTAACTTACTAAAATTACTTTGATTGTTTTCTTTGAAATAACATTACTCCTTCCACTTCATCCATTAAAAATTCCATTTAAAAGAGGGGGAAAATGTATGCATCTAAATTTGATCACCTTCTCTGGCTTGCTAATTTTGATACTAATCCCATCTAATTTTGTCTAATTTGTCTTATTAATATTTTTAGTCATTTTTATAACACTTCCTTTCATTATTCACATCATCCACTAATGTTATTAACATCCCATGCTTAATTAATTCACATAAATACCCATTATACACTAAAAATCATGTCTTATTTAATACTAAGAGACCAAAATACATCCAAAATAACTGATTCCAAAAGTGACCAAAAGGATACTAAGAGACCAAGTAAAACCCTAATATAAATGATTAAAAAAGAAGTGATCAAATTACCTCCTCTACATCTTATAAGGATATCCAAATACTACTATGCATATCATAAAAAGCATGGACATCATACAGATTGTTGTTTTGCATTACATAACAAAATACAGTCTTAATGGTAGTGGTGTTTATATAATTGATACATCAACCAAGAAACCCACTAAAATTATGATTACCTATCCTAAAGAAGAAGTGATAAAACAACAAATATGGGCACCAAAAGATAATTCAAAATAAGAGAAAGGTCAAAATAACAAATGAATATAGATAATTTAGCATCTAATTAGTCTATTATAGAGATACTTTATCACCCTTTTACCTTAGGCTATCTCTACCACTTTAACCTTATATATCCCAATCTAGATTCAATTTAGGGTTAAAAATTTGGTGAACCCGATCCATGTGAATGAAAAATATTATAATATAGGGATTCTAAGCCTCCTAGGGTTCATCTTGTTGTGATGGGTTTTTAGATCTAAAACTTTACCCTAGCGTTACCCTCTTCTAGTCATAAGGACTTCATGTGCATATGATTAAAATTAGATTATTGATTTATTGAAACATTTTAGACTCTAAATAGATCCATTTTAAAATTCTTTAGAGGTATTTTCTCCTTAGGTTGATATACTAAAAAACCTCTATTTGGTTAGTAAAATTTGATGCATAAGTTTTAATTTTGTAATTTACTATTTTTAATAAATATTGGCATGCAAGGTAGATGGTGTAATTATTTTATAATTCTTATAAAAAATAACATTTTATTCAAAAAATTCTCTTATATATTTGAAATCAATTCTTGTTTTATCAAAATTGTTGATTGTTTATTAAAAATATTCTATTGTTTTGTCTGTGAAGCATTACACATTATTTGGCCAATTTTTGATTCGTAATAGATCAAATTTCAAATTCATTAGAGTTTTTTCATAATTATGTTGATATAGATAAAAAATAGTTTAGTTTTCCCAAAATATTATATGTATGTTTTGAATTCAACATTTTACTATTGTTATTAAATTTAGATCTAGAGACCGTACACTATACTTTGGTTTCCCTATTTTTATGGGTTCATCTCATTTCCTATTTTTCCTGAAAAAGCTATCTCATATTTATAAAAAACTCAGCCAATAGTCTAAAATTTATATATCCTTATTGTATCATAATTGATTTCTCTCTAGCATTTGCATGTCTTTCTTATCCTATTATCATCTAAATTTTAAGAACATTTAAAATGGATAAAAAGGATCATATTCTTCCTTCTAGCCATAATGAGGGTGATAAATCTCATTTTTCTAACCAAGTTTAGACTATCACTTATCCAAGGGTAAGGTGGCCCATTCTATATCTTCAAAATAAAGAAATCAATCTGAAATACCTGGGGTTTATGTTTGTGAAGCCCTAAAAAATAAAATCACTAGTATGAGAAATTTAATAAAAGAGTTAAAAAATCATATTTCATACTTACAAAATCTAATACATGGTAGTGTTAATCATGTGTTTGCATCCTAATCTATGAGTGTTTTGTAAACAAGGTTTCACATCCAAATGAAAAGATTAAATAAAATACATCCAAAATAAATGATTCTAAAAGTGACCAAAAATATAATAAGAGCCTAAGTGAAACCCTAAGAAAAATGATTTGAAACAGAGTGATTAAATTACCACTTCTGAGATCCAAATATTATTATGCATATCATATAAATATTTGACATCATACATATTTTTGTTTTGCATTATAAAACAAAATACAAAGTCTTAAAGGTAGTGGTGATCATATAATTGATATATCAACCAAGAAACCACTCACAATATGATTGCCTATCCTACAAAATAAGTGCAAAAACAACACATATGGGTAACAAAAGACAATTCAAAGCAAAAGAAGAGTTAAAATAACATTGGGGTCATCCACTTTCTTTGATTTTTAAATACAAAGGTTATATCATTATATGGTCTCTTCATTATCATATTTGAGCTCTTATTTACTTACATATGCCTTTATCCATGATCATATCTTTCACAGGGTGCTTGATATTCTATGCACTTAAATTTTGTTTTGAACACATTTTATCCATGGGATACTAGGGTATGTTTATGTTGGTTTATTATACTTTCATTTATGCACTTCCCTGAGTATCTTGCCTTGCTATTGTTTTGCTTGTTCAATATTTGAATATGATCCTTTATTTTCAACCCTCATGCCTATGTGTGGCTTATTTGACATTTAAATATGCCACTATTTGTTTTATGGACATTTTAATATGTCATCCTTGATTTTGTGAACATTGGACTAAGTAATGTCCCTTTGATTTTGTAGAATTTGAACATGCCCCTTGTTTACAGTCTCTTAGGACTATTATATGTTGACTTGATTTTGAGTGATCTTGTGTGTACACTTGATTTGCATGTTGATATTATACTATTAGTATCTAAACATTACCTATCATGCATCTTAGGCCTTCATGTGATCACATTGTTCTATGTTATTCAATGCTACATTTACTTAGACATGTTATTATATATGGTACATGGTTCTATTCATAGGTTATATAGTTATCTTATCCTTTTGAGATGAGGTAACTACTGGTTTTTATTCTTCCCTCACCTTAAAGGGGGCATATCATAGAGGAATGTTTTCCACATTTGGTAGAGTTTTTAGATTCAGTGGGGACATTCTTTAGAAGCATGTCTTACACACTTATTCAGTAAATGACACACCCATATTTAGTGGGTGTATGCTCTGGAATCATGTTATCCACACTTATTCACATTTGGAATAATTTTTATATTTAATGGGGGCATGTTTTGGAATCATATTCTCTACACTTATTTATCATTTGACATAATTTTTAGATTCATTGGGGGCATGCTTTGGAAGCATTTCTCAACACTTATTAAGTATTATACACACCTAGATTTAATGGGGGCATGCTTTGGAAACTTGTTTTCCACATTTACACAGTTTCCTAACTAGTGAAAGCACACAATTATATAATTTAGATTCACATTTGTAGCAGAATTATATACATTGGTACATTGTGATATATAGTTTTAGCATGATACATATTTAAGGTACATATGATATGAAATATGCACTTAATATTACAAAATACAAATTAGTTATAGATTTAAAAACATTCTTAGGTATTGTCATCACCCACTAGGATGTGCTTTTGTATAATGTATTGAGTTAATCTACTTTAGTAGTTGGTTCAATTTTAGTATGGTTGAGGTGCTTAAATCACTCAATATTGCCAAGTTTTTAGGTTGGAATTTATTGTATCATCCATCCTTACCAATTTTATAGTATGATTTAACTTTTTTCACTCATTCTCACTAGTTTATAATATGATTAGGTTGCACAATTGAGCTAATCTCAATTATCAAGTGACAACTCACCTTTTATCTAAATTTGGGGCATGTGCCTTCCAATCTCTCTCTATCTCATTAGACACATGTGTTTTATATATGTATATATATTTTTCTTAATCTTATTTTTAGAGACTTAAAATATTACATCTTTCAAATCAACTTGCTAATAGGCAAGGTAGTTACATCGATACACATGTGTACTCCTAAACCTTACTCTTTTAATTTAAATATTTTCAATACTTTCAATTTAAGATTATATACACTAATTATGTACTATAACATGCTATTAGTTTCAAGTCAATCACTAGAAAATCAATCAAGTTGGACTCAAGTAAAGGCAAGGTGTGTTATACACACCTAGATATACATCTATTCTCCTTTAAACTAGTAATTTCATTACTATATTAAAGGGGGAAAATGTAGACATATTTTATGGATTATATAACACCTCAATATTGTAAACTTATAAAATTTAGACCTTGGTTATTACTATCAGTTCCAGACCTTTCCCACTTTCATAAGTCTTGTATCTACTCTATCTTGTTCCATTTGGCTTATCTCTTGGTCTGACTAGTATTAAGTTGATGACCTAGACCTCTTATCTTATCCATAATTCTTAAAACATACTTATCTTCCACCTTTACAAGTTTTGAGTCTATGCCCACATTCTTGTTCCCTAAGCACTAGTGTCTAAGATATACACATGTGTTAAGGTAGGTGTCCTACTCCTACGTAAGTGTCTAATTCCCTAAATTTATATAATTTACAAATGAAACATATCTTAATGGTTGGCCTAAGTGATTTAATGCAAGTTACTTCTCCAAAAGGATTGATATAAATATAAGATCAACCCTCATTCATTCTAAACCTATAAGACCTAACATAGACCAAGGTAATGTATTAAAAGAATTCAATCAACCTATTAAAAGAATTCAATCAAGCACTTGATAAAACAAATATTCCCTAATTTCTCCTATTTTCATATCAGTCATAGTGATAACATAAACATGAGTTTTAATTATTGAAGTAGCCCAAGAGCCTAATTTTCCAAGTTACAAGCTAGGCCATTATTATAATTTATTTGCACATATTGCATGATTCACATAAAATATAATACATAGGGGTGAAATACATTAGTTTGAGACCCTCTTCAAAGTATTGGCTATTTAGGAAATACTTATTAACATATGGGTATTTGGGGTTATCTCGACACTATGTGCATACTAACCAATTTTCCTCCAAGGTCACCATGAAGATGAAAAACTAGAATTTTATAATTTCACAAGGAAAAATAATCTATAACCTAGATATTAATGCACTAGAGTAAAGGTAAAGGAAAACCTAGAAGCATCTAGGTGGTCGCATCCCTTTTGAGTAGGTTTTTTGTATATGACACCTATGTCAAGTTCAAATAGTAATGTAGATGCACCATTCTAGGATGAAACTAGTGTCTTTAGTTCCAAAAAACTCAATCTAAATTTTGGAAGCTGTTCCATAATCATCTTCTAATATACTTCCTACCTATTCTAGATTCAAAATTGTGTTATCATCAGAACCATCTAAGTACATTAATTCTTTGTCATCTCCATATCTAGCATAGTTATGCTTACTATTTTTAACATATATTAATTTAATGAATTTAACATATGCTATATCTAAGTTTAACATCTAATTAGTTTGATATAGAGAAAATTTATAACCCTTGTGCCCTAAGATATCTCTAGCCTTTAAACTTAGATGTCCCAATCTAGATAAATTTAGGGTTAAGCACTTAGTGCATATAATGATGATTTATAAATAAACAATAGAAGATAGGGTCATAATAAGGAAAAGTTTTAGATATTTGACTTAAAAATGGATGCATATTATGATCAATATTGAGGAGTTTAAGGACATGAACATTATAAGTGTTGATGAGTTAGTATATTTTCTATTATCCCATGAGGATAATATGAGAATATATACATGAGATCAATAATATGAATTTAAAACCAAGGCATGTGTTTTAAAGACCAAATAGAAAGATAAAAACTAAAATTAAGGGAGTTCTAAAATCTCAAATACAAAGGGGAAAACTATAACTAACTTCATAGGTAAAATAAAAATAAACCTTACTTGTCATTATTTTAAAAAACTATGACATTTTAAAAAAGTTTTCAAGATATTGGCAACTAAGAATCAAGCTAATCAAGAGGGTGAGAAATAGGCATTCCAAGTTGAATAAAGTGAGGTTCATGATCACTAAAATTATTGTCTCACATGTAATATGGGAATATAGGAAGAAAATAGTTTGTGGTTTCTTTATTAAAGATTCTAAAATCATATGATAAGTCACAAATATGGTTTCAACATTTTAGATGACTCTTTTAAAATCCAAGTGCAAGTGGGAGATGAAAAGTCCAACTAATTTGAAGGAAATTATAGCATGCAAATATCTAAAAGTTAAGGTAAGGGTGAAATAAAGGATTTTTTTTTAATCCAAAATATAATCATAATCTTATTAGTGTGGGTCAATTATTATAAAAGGGTTTAAATCTAATTTTTGAATATGGTGTTTTTTCTATTTTAGATAAGAGATCTAGAAATAAATTGATTGGAAAATCCTATATGGAAAAGAGTAGGAAGTTTCCATTAAGGTTCAATATGATGAATTAAGGTACTTGTTTATATACCATTGAGGATGTTAACATGTTTTGGAATTCATCATATGGTCATATCATTTTTAATAACTTACGTATTCTTGACACAAAAGTTATGGTAAGAGGTCTTACCAAGCTAAATTCAAAGAAAGTAGATGCATGTAAGTCATACATTGTTAGGAAACATCATATGGAGTCTTTCAATATTATAAAATGGAATAAAAGAACACATTTATATATAGTTCATTAATATTTACATGGAACATTGTCTATAATAAGTATTGGTAATAATTTGAATTTCATTTCCTTTGTAAATGATGCAACAAGGTTTATGTGGGTATTTATACTGAAAGAAAAAAGTGGATATTTTTAATGTTTAAAAAAATTAAATATTTTGATGAAAATAATGTGTAAATTCCATAAAGTACCTAATTATAGATAGAGGAGGTTAATTTTGTTTTAATGAATTTCATGAGTTTATGTCCTTTACAAGGAACCAAAAGGTAGCCAATTGTTCCTTACACACCATGATAAAATGGTGTATCAAAAATAAAAAAATAGATCCATAATGGAATTATCAAGGAATTTTTTAGATAATAAGAACTTGAAATTTATTTTTTGGCTTAAGGAATAAAAATAGTAGTCTGCATCATTAACAAAAGTCCTATAATGGGAGTCAAAGACAAAACACCTTATGAAGCTTGTTATGGTAGAAAACCCAATGTAGCTCATCTAAAGGTATTTGGTTGTTTATATTTTTTACATTTTCCATATGATAAGATAAAAAATTAAATCCTACAAGTGTTCTTTATATTTTCACATGATATAGTGATGAAAGCAAATCATACAAGTTTTATAATCCTACTAGTAAATCCATGTTATTTTTAGGGATTGTGATTTATTTGAAAATGAGATGTATTCTGATTATAATAAAGTATTTATATAGGTTATAATTTAATTTATAAAACTAATGAATATAATTTTAAGGTCTTATAAAATCCACATATTTGTAATTCAATAGGAAACAATACTAGATCTTTCGAAGAGACTGGTCATCCATCTTCATCAAGTCCACAAAAGAATAAATGGTCATTGAGACCACATCAAAAAAAAAAAATTTCAGATAATAAATATGAGATGATTATCACAAGACTTGAACACCAAGAATGCATTTTTTTAATGATGTTTATGATTAAAATACTATGTTTACATTTTCATCTATCGCTAGTGAACCTAGAAGTTATACAAAAGTTAATCAAAAGAAAGAGTGGGTTGATGCTATGAAATTGAGATGGATTTAATTGAAAGGAATTATACATACACTATTATTCATACTTCATCTGATAAATATGTCATTATAACTAAGAGGGTCTATAAGACCAAAGTTAATAGTGATGGTACAATTGATAAATTAAAAGTTATACTAGCTACAAAAGGGTTTGCACAAACCAATGGGGTTAAAGATAGGTAAACATATGAAAATTTGGAATTAAAAGATAATATAATAATAATTATTATTGTAACTAATAATTAAATATGGAAAAACCATCAAATGGAAGTCAAAAGTGCATTCCTAAATGGATTGATTGAAGAGAAGTATATTTGGTGCAACCATAATATTTTGAGGTAAAGGGTAAATAATTTTGTCTATATAATTTGAATAAGGGTATTTAGGGGTTAAATAAATATCCAAGATATTGGTGCTCAAGAACTGATAGTTGATTATTAGATCAATTTTTTTTTAATAATTCAATATGAACCAACTCTTTACATACAAGCGTTGGGTTCTAATGTTTTATATGTTTGTCTCTATGTGGATGGATTTATTTTTACAATAGTTATATGTAGATGTTGAATAGATTCAAGGAAACTATGAAATAATAATTTTATATTAACGATATTTGACTTATGAAATACTTTCTTGGAATGGAAATACATAAAAAGAAAGAGGAAGTATTCATTTATCAAGCCAAATATGTCCAAGACATGTTAAATAACTATAATTTTCAAGATTATAAGTGTATGAACACTCACATTACAAGTGGATAAAATATTATGAGAGATAATAGGAGTTATTTAGATGATGAAAATAATATAATCAACATTGTGGGAGGTGTGATGTATCTCACTATGACAAAAATTGATATCAATTATATGGTTTCACTAGTTTTTATATTTATGAGCTATCTATCGCTCAAAAATTTGTAATTAGTGAAGAGAGTTTTTAGATATATACAAGGTACTTATAATAATGGTATTTATTTTAATGAAACAAGTTATTCATGTCTAATTAGATACACATATTCAGATTGGGGAGGTGTAGATGCTTAAATTTAGATTTATATGTTAAACTAGTCTTGTACACATGACATATATCACTTAAAGCTTTACCTCTTAGTTCTTGACGTTAATTAGAGCCCAAAGGATAGTGTTTTCCATCACACTAGGCCTAAATTATTATCATATAGTCTTACCCTATTATTCTAATAACACAGATCACTTGTAGCTCATAATATGCTTAAATATGATATGTATCCTTCACTATCAATTACAAAACTCTAATAACCTTTTATTTTTTTAGGTAGTTTTATAAAAATTGGAAGATAACATCAATGATACTATCCATTATCCAATGCAAATATTTTTCTCTTATAAAAACTCAAATTTGTAAATATTTTGATACATATGGGTTAGCCTATTATGTTATTAACCCTTCTATGAGAATATTTTCAAAATGGGTGATATAAATACATGTTAAATCCATCTCATTATTCATGTAGCAAACACCTCTCAAGATTATAATATACTATTAAAAATTAATTTCACAACTAAGATACTCTACCCTATTCTTTCCTATTTTCATATTAATCATATGAGCAGTTATATTATAGGTCCAAAACATTCAAAGAGTAGCACATTATCCATATTTTTCAAGTTAAAAGTTAGAACACTATATGCACTTGTATATAACATGCTACACCATTGTTAACACAAAATACAACACATAGGTGATAACTACACATGTATGAGGTCCTCTTTGTAGTATTTGTTACATAGGCAACACTAATGTATATAGTGTCATTTGAGGTCAATTCAAATATATGAGGCCACTAAACTATTTTTGGCAAGGTGACAAGACCTAATAAGAAGATAATAGGGTTTGAGCTATATTATGATATTGAGATCCTATGTGCATGATTTGGACACACATCTGAAAGGAAATAGAAAACCCAAAAATTCCCAAGAGGAAATTCCAATCAATAATTAATACTTCATATATAAAAGATACGTTGATGTTAGAATAACTAACATAAGGAAATCAAACATTATTTAATATGAATTATAGTTAAATTAATAAATTAAATAATTACATAACTTGTAATAGAAATTAAATATGAAGGAAATGAATAAATGACACATTACATAAATTAATTAATTACATAACTTGTAATAACAATTAAATAATGTAATAAATAAATAAATGACACATTACACAGTTTTAATGTGGGAAAACTTCAATCAGGTAAAAAAACCAAATTTATTTCCATTATTTGAGAGACATTTACAATCCCAATAAATATTTTGTAACCTATTTCCTCTATTTGACAAATTCTTCACAAAATACTCAAAGGTATAGCCACTCGGAATAATTTACAATCATGTGATTTTATTACAAAGTTAAAATTACTTTATAAGGTGAGTGAATGGTTATAATTAACTGATTCACCTTTTCACCTAATCAAATATAAAACATAAGCTTTATATACACACAATAAGTTTTAAATACTTAATTTTATTAAATAATAAATATATTATTTATTAAATGGAATAATGTGGGCCAGAAAGGTATCCAACAAATATTAATGTTCCAACCTTGCCCCGACCCCCCACACCCCACCTTAATGTTTAATGGGGATACATGCCATAACCAAATTTTTATATAAAAAGGAATTACCATCCATAAACCATCCATGATGAGTTTAGGCTATCATACAACATTTTAAATATTTAAAAAACTTCATCATTCCAATATTATCTTTTTATACAAAAGGAATTAGAATCCATAAACCATCCATAATGAGTTTAGGCTATAACATGTAACATTTCAAGGATTTAAAAACCTTCATCATTCCAATATCACCTTTTTAAATAAAAATAATTATAATCCATAAACTAATTAGAATAAGTTTAAGATAGCATGGTTGTGTGACTAAATCTCATAGTTTCTCATGGATAAGCTTACAAAAATTTTGAGCCTTTTATAATATAAGGACCTCTATTAAAAAACATGCTTGATTATTAGGTATACTGTAAACTTATATAGGGTGAAGTTTACACAAAAATCACACAAGATAAATTTTTACAATAAAGAATAGAGGTATACAAATGAAAAGCAAAACATGGATGCTATGAGGTGACATAGTCATATACACTCCCCCTAAATGGTAATTATGGGAGGTCCAAAATTGTAAAAAACTTTTCAAAATTAGTATCACCAAGTGATTTTGTGAAAATATCTACCATTTGTTCATCTGTAGGACAAAATTAAAGATCAATATCACCACTGAAGATTTTTTATTGGATAAAATGCATATGAACTTCAATATACTTAGTTATTTTATGTTGTAATATATTTTTATCTAGAGTTATATAACTTTGATTATCAAAAATAAAATTTGTAGTTTGAAAGACACTCATATTGACTTCTTCCAATAACATTCTTAGCCACATAACTTCTTTAAGAACTTCCATGTGATATCTCATGTACCATACTTAAAACATATCCAAAAAGAGATTTGTGATATCAAAACATGGTTAAAAAATTAACCAAATATAAAAATATAAATAATGGCATATGTTTATTTGTGATAAAACACATTTTAAACAATTAATTTATGTTTTATGCAAACCAATTCACTACTTTGATTACTAAGTTAGTGACACACATAAATCATTATATGCAATTCATTATTGGATGTCTCCAACATTGACAATATGGGTGTCCCAAACCATCATATGATGAACATACAATAATTTAACCATTAATTTGATATTAAGTTAGCCAAACATTGGATATCTTATTAGATTTTTTTTTAATAATAATTTGATACTTATAAACTTTGCAAGCTAATATGATATGTTTTCCACTTTCCAATTATTTAGAAATAGATATACCAAAATATTAAATTATATAAATTCTCATATATCAAATATGGACAATTTTAACATGATATGAAATCATCTAATCAAATAGTTATGAGACTAAAATATTTAATTTCAAACATGTATGAATAGAATGTTTAGTAAAGTGAATGATAAAAAGCCAATTAATAATATAACTCCATTTAACACTTTAAATTTCATAATATATATTTTTATAAAATTAAGCATCTAAAGATCTTATTAGGAACTTCCCCCACTTATCAAATGAAAACATCTTAACAATTGAAAAACAAAAGATCCTTTCTTACTAAGCATGATATTCTTACCAAATGTAATAACTAAATATGATTATCTTATCAAATAAAGCATGATGTTATGTATAAAATGTATTTAAATATTTCCCTCACATTTAAATCATGGCCTCAAATCATTAACATCTATAAATATGTTTTGAGAGATTTTTCCCTTTACAAACTACATAATTTTTTGAAAGTAATAGAACCCTTATTTATATACATATCTTTCCTTGAGCTAACTCATATGAATTGAAACTAATTATAAATGTAATCATTTTGAAATAAATATAATTTATATATTTTATTTTATTTCTCATCTAATACCAATATATACAATAAAAAATAATTATAACTATAATTTTACAAGAATCAAACTAAATAGTTATACTAACTAATACATTGTAGTTGAGGCACTATCAATTTAGTTAGTATATTTAAATTAACAATTAAATAGTTTTATTAAAATATTATAATGAAAAATGATATGCAATGAGCATACATTTATTTTGGTGTATAAAAATAAATAATAAATAAATAAAATAAGATTATCCAAAAATTGAGTTCTTCTAATGGTTAAGGCTCATAGGTGTATCATTAGAATATAGATCTTACTAGTTATACTCATTCAATAATTGTAAATAATGAAATGAAGTATTAAGAACTAATGATCTACACCTAAGACTTTGTGAGCATACAATTATTAAGATAACAATGCTAAAATAAAATCAATATAAAACAAACATTCATTGGAAACCTCATATTTATATGTGATTTGGATCAGATGTATCTTCAAGTAATATTTACCAATGTTATTGTCCCAAAAATGGACAATCTCTCCTTGAATTTTTTGATAATTTGAGTTGGAAATTATGATCTTTGATGAACAAATTAACATGATAAAATGGCAGGGCTTCACCATGAATCTTGAGCATGCTGAATAACAAAGGGAAGGGGTCTATTTATATATTAAAAAAGATTAATGAGGACCCTTCATCTTGATTCCAAGATGAATGGTTTAAAATGAGTCATCAGAAATGCACATGGATTAACACATGGATCACTAATTTGACCTCTTCATCTTGATCAAAATGATGGGTGGAAGATGGATCTTGAAAATATCAAAGAAGGATTTATGTAAACCTTTCATATTATTTCTAAGATGAAGGTTAGAGGTTTTTCCTCATAATATCCTTATGAGAGTCATTGTGGGCCTTTTATATTATTTCCAAGATCAAAGGTGGAGAATCACTCCAAATAAATCACATGGATAACCAATGTGAACCCTTCATCTTATTTACAAGATGAAGGGTTGGGAATGCTCATAAAATATCTCACAATATTCATTAAGGGCCATTCCTCTTGTCTCCAAGATGAAGGGTGGAGAATAATCTTGTATATTAATTCATTTAGTAAATTACCTGGCTCAAAAAATAAAATCCCATAGGATCTCAAGATTATTTCTTGATTGAAGATGTTGTTTGAAAGGAAAAGGAAGAATTGTAATTACATTTGCATAGAATTATAATTAGACAAATTATTTGGAGAAGGGGAATTGATTGTATTAATTGATCAATGAATGGGAATTAGTGAATTGATTAGAGTAGAAAAATTGACTAGAGAAAATAACTAGAATAAAAATTAAACAAATCTAATAGAGTGAATTATCCTACCTAAAGATGCGCCAAGGTGAATTTGAACCTTTACATTAGATAAAAAGATGAATTTGGACTAGTTTGTATGCAATTACGAGAATTTGTTCCATTTTTCCATTTTAACATGTAAGTTATAAAAATGGTGTGTCTACATTTTACAGAAGGATTATGAGATGTATATGAAATAACATCTCAAATACTAAGAAAAATTGTTAAAAAAATTGATTGTAGAAAAAAATAATAGATGTTGAATCTAACAATTTTTGTTAAAAGTACCAAAAAAATGGGTTTAAATGTGTCTTAAAGTGGTTCTTGATAAGTCTTAGATTCCACCTCAAGGGAAGAGTCAAAAAATAATTGGATAAATAGACTTATGAAATGATGAAATAATAGTGTATAAATGTTAGAAGAGGATAAAAATGAAATAAATAAGTGAAAATGGGAAGAGAAATGGATATTGGGGATAAAAATAAGCCTCCAAAGAATTAAAATAGTACATTGGGAGAAATTTTTTTGAAATAAAAGGCTGTAAATTCACCTTGAGGTGGAAAATTGGTTCATTTTCACCCTAGATTTTCAAAATTTACCTCTATGATTTCATGCAAAGTGACTTAGAGAAAATGGCTTATAGACCACGTTTGAGGGCACTTCCAAACCATGTTCAAGAGTTTAAACAAGAACATGGAGTATTTACTTACCCTTGTTTATATGAGAATCGATTACAAAGATTCATGCATACTTATTCAAATCAAATTATTTTTCAAAATCATCATATTTAATTAATGTTATAGATATATAGACCCATGTGCAAGATTCATAAAATAAATTTATACATAGTCATCTTTGTATAAAGTTATTTATTATATGAGAATCAATTACAATCCTTTGAAAATAATTAGCATTGATTTTTAGAGAGAGGGTTTTTTTCTAAAGCTACTTATATTACTCAATTAAAAAAAGAAAAAAAACTAACAATACAAAAGGAGAGGGTTTAAGCATAGGATTTTTGACTCAAAACAAGCCCGAACCTTTTGTTAGAATTTTAGAGGTGAATCATCTCATTTACTATGGAAAACTCAGATAAGTGAATCATCTCCTTTACTCCAGATAAGTGAATCATCTCAAAACTATGATACATGTAGTATGTACTTGAAATATTTATCAATCAAAACTTTTGAGTTTTGGATCACTAGTATCAAAGCGGTTTGTCTTGAGAGTGTATGATCCCAAGGATGAGGTTAGGCTATAAGAAGCTTGGGTGGAAAACAATAGAGCTTCCAAACTATCCACTTATTTGCTCTAAAAGACTTAAAATGGTACACACACACACACACACACACACACACACACACACACACACACACACACACACATCAAAGTGAGGCATTATATAAACACCTAATTTTGGTATGGGGTAGTATTGATTGTAAAATTCCATGTTTCAAGGCTACTTGTGTGTTTATTGATTATCATTTTATATTATGATCTTATTGGAACTTTTTTCATTGTGTTTTGGCCTTGTTCTACCTTATTTTATATTCATCATTATGTATCCTCTCTCTCTTTCCTCCTTTCCCATTTTTATGGCTTTTAGTATTTGTTGCTTTATCATTTTCATAGATGGTTGTTATAGCAGTGAAATAATAGTATACAATTCAACCAATTTTGACACTCCTTATGGTTTTACACATTATTTTGCAATGTTTTTTAGTTAAAGGAGCTAGAGAAAAATAATAGTAATTAAGTTTAAAATGACCCAACATTTTTTATTTGTGATTTAATCATTTAATTACATTTATTTTTGGTAGAAGTAAGAAAAATAATGAATTTTTCATTTTTTAAATGGTAAATTTGTCCATGAAAATGGTGAATTCATCCATGAAAATGGTGAATTGGCTAATAAAATTGAGACTTAGACTATGGAAATGGTGAATTCATGCATTTAAATGGTGAATTTACAAAAACAATAAATGGTGTAGCGAAAATGCTCAAACAATGGTGAATTTGAACCTTAAAATGGTGAATTCACCATCAAAATGGTGAAAATGCCAAAAGACCTTCAATTTTTCCCAAAAGGTGAAAATGAATTTGAAAAGTGTGAATTGGATAGGTATTTATTTAAATGTATAAATAAATCGTGAAATTGATTAGGGAAAATTTGAATTCACCAATTGGTGAAAATGACACTAGGAATAACGAAAAGGATAAGAAAATGGTAAAATGGTTGGGTATAACATCAAATTCACCATTTACATGGAAAAAATGCCCAGGTCCTAGTTATAATGCATCATGAAAAATGTGCATAAAGTTTGAATCTTTGGATCTTAAACACATTCAAAACCACTTAAGCTTTGTAATTACATATCATTCTAATTTTAAAGTTATGATGCATCATGAGAAATACACATAATGTTCTAATATTTTGATTTTAAACACATTCAATACCACTTAAAATTTGGTACTACATATCATTAAAATCTCAAAATTATGATTCATCATGAGAAATGCACATAAATTTCAAATCTTTGGATCTTAAACACATTCAAAACTATTTAAGCTTTAGTATTACATATCATTCAAACTTCAAAGTTGTGATGCATCATGAGAAATGCACACAAAGTTCAAATATTTTGATATTAAACATGTTAAAAACCACTTAAGCTTGATAAATGATGAATTCACCTAAAAATGGTGAAAAAATCATAATTTCATAGAAGAATGGAAATTAATCAAGGAGGAAAAGTGAAAGTGATTTTCAAAGTTGAGCAAGACTCGATGAAATGATTGTAATAAAAAATAGATGTGATTAGAAGGTAGAAATGTGATTGTATTAGATAAAAATGATAGAATATAGTGAACTTAATTGGAATACAACATTAAGTTGATTTAATTATAGTACATGAGAGATTATCCCACATGTTGTGAAATCTAGTAGTGTGGATCAATGAGATGTGCAACCTCTTTGAATAAGTTAGTCTCCTATACGTTTCTAAGATGTCAATGATCTAAGTAGATTGAGAATTGATCGATGTGTTAATAGAGTGATGGAGATTAGAAAAATCTACATTTTGGTTATCTATAGGCAAGGTGACCATCAATTTAGAATATGTATAGTATATTCTATACCAATCAAAGGACCGTCCTTATATTTGCTATCTTATAGCCACATACATGATATGTTTGAGGACTTGATAGGGGACACTAAAATTGATATGGTTAGATGTAGGTACATGGACATCAATGAAATTGATATAGTTATAGATATGCCTTGATATGGATCCATGGAGGTTGATCTTCCTATACTAGTTATAATTAATAGGGTAGTTATTATTTTTATGGTTATTGTTAGAGACATTCTATTAGCTAAAATTATTCAATAATTATTCCATATGGGATTAGGAAGAGTAGTTAGAGACATGCTATATGTGATAATGATTTATTCATGGGTCTTGACTATATTTTCATAGTTATATCATGATCTACACTATGTTGTATATCAAGAATGATGTAGTATTGGGCCATCTACACTTCTTTAAGTCTAGGCATGGGAGCATATTTTAATTGAGAGACATGAATTGATAATAGAGGAGACCAAAGGAGATGATGGATTATGGATGATACTAGGTAGGTCTTGGGAATAAAAGGCATATAAAAGAGCTTTGATAGTAAAATCAAGATATAGATAATATGATAGATGTAGATCTGACTTATTAACATGATGGATTAGATAGGTTTTTTTTTTCATCTACTACTAAGGCCATACTGCCTCCCATAAATTGAAATTCTAGTTTTAGTTGCATGCATGAGGATGTAGATTATATGCTATATGACCATAATGTTTTATATTATTGGATGGTAGAAATATACTATACAGTGATATAGGCCTGATAGGGTGTAGCAATAGTTTGGTTTATAACAAGATATACCTATAAGATCTCATCAATTTGCACATGTGACTAGAGATATATGATAGTGGGGACCAAAAATTAACCAGACTAAGGTAGGGACTAGTTTTGAGTTGGTGCCATAAATGGCATGGATTTATCGAGGGCAATAGACATAGGTATTACTGATGCATACATGACATGGTGGGCTTAGTAGTGAACATTGATATTGACCACTCCACTAGGTGGATATCATGGATAGGTATATGGAGATCATAGAGATCAGACATAGATTTCATTACGTGTTTAATGACCTAGGTCTATAGTGATGGTAGTAGAATCCAAATTAGAGGAGGGTGGAAAGGATGAGTTAGACGAGGGTGAGGAGGGAGAGGAGGTGGAGGTAGAATATATATAATAAGTAGATATAAGCTCAGATGAGGAGATGGTAGAAGTGGATGAAGGGGGTGTAGATCATGTCATGTAGATGATAATAGAGGCTAGGTAGGTTGGTCCATCTAGATTAGTAGTTTTCTTTGATGCTAAGGATATGATTGATAGATTAAGGTAGGAGATTAGTGATAGATATATTGAGATTACTAGGTTATATACTAGGTTAGATCACCAATCACAATATTTAACCTCATCTCATAATCAAATTAGTGTTGATTATATATAAATTTCTATATTGATGGAAGAGGTGAGTTGGATGTGATAGATATAGTCCCAGTTGACCAGGGTAAATTTTAAGATCCCTTATTTGAAACCCCCTTAGGTTTGTTTAGGAAAATCTAAATCATAGCCTTCATGAATATGTAGGTTTGAAGGCAATCTTTTTTATTTCCATGTTATATGTACAACTAAATATCTATATAGTGCAGTTGGGAAACCTCAGGTGATGTTTAGTTATGAAATGCCATCGATTGACACATGTTTCTACCTTTTTACATCATATAATTGGGTAACACCTATTGTCATCTAGATATACTATGTAATTGGGTGACATCTATTATAACCCAACTACATGATGCCATTAGGTGGTAGAAAGTGATACCTAGTTGCAAGGTGTAGCTATATGACAAGTGAAACCAGGTGGTGGATTAAGTTGGTAGTAGTAGGATGGAGTTAGGAAATAAAAAGTTAATTTCAAGCAATTACGATTGGTTAATAGAAATATGCAATCAAGTGACTAGATTTGGGTGGTGGAAAGATGTTGTTAGGTGGTGGCAAGATGCAGTCAAGTGATAGAGCTTAGGTAGTGGCTATACACAGTCAAGTGGCAATAGTCAAGTAGTATATAGAGTTAGATAGTTGTAAGGATGCAACCAGGTCATGATAATCAAGCTAATGTATGGATGTAGTCGGGTACCCTCAAGATTCAACTTAGTAAAGAGGTAAATAATGAGACTTAGATGGTAACCTATGTGAACACACACACACACACACACACAAGGTAAATTAGATGGATTCCCATATAATTATTGTAAATGATTGGTGAGGTGACCCATAAAAAAATTTATATACCAAATTTTTAGGTGACTAGGTCTTATGTACTATTACAAAATTACCAAATATAATTTTCCAAAAACTTAATATTAATGAATTAATGTATTCACCACTAAAATTTACCTTGATTTGACTTAGATGGATTTTTTTTGAGTAAATTGAGATTATATACTACAAGGATAGGATAAGGTGATTTTATGTAGATACTCTACTCTAGTAGAGCAGGATATAGATCAAGCAAAGAGACAAAGCTCAGATGACTCTATAATATGTACAAATAAACATGATGATGACTTTGAGATTTTGATAGATAAGGCATTAATACAAAATTTTGAGAAGATACCTTAGGATAAGGATGAGGTTTTCTATTAAAAAATACTATATGAGGCTATAGTTCTAGTGATGGTCAAGGGTCATACCTCCTATAAGTGCATTGCATAAAGATAAACTTATAGATTAGGTAGGTCTTAGAGGACTTTGACATCAGTGAGATTTATATCGCTTTTACCTCTATGATCATCAGTCATGGTTCTTCTATCATAACTAAATCTACCATAGAATAAGATGGTGAGACCTCACCTCATGATGACCCATATGATAGATTGACCAAAGATGGGAATATCTAGAGATAATTAATTTTGAGATAGATCTTCACACTTCTTTTAACCTGTGAGATGTAAAATTTTTGCATTATATACTTATATGATCTAATATGTAAATGTTTGTCACTATTCATAAATGTGAATTCAAAATGAAAATATATACAACTTAAAATAAGATATGGAAAATCAATCTTCAAATGTAAAACATAATGCACTTAAATTAATTATAATTCAAATACACATTATTTATAACTTAAAATCATTATATGAATAATCAATACTTAGATAAGAAAATGAATGTACTAAATTAAGGAAACTGAGTAGCAAAAAACCATACCAATAAGTAAATGATAATCAACACACAAACACATAAGTGAAAGTAAATAAACATTTAATTAAAAAATGAGTGTGTGTGACAATAAGGCATTACTCTTTATGACCAAGGATATGAAAAAATAATTATGACAAAAATAAAGGGGAATAAAAGAATAAGGGGTGGATGATTTGAATCCAAAATCCCCATACAATTGGACACTGCCTACATATTCCTATGGACTTCAGGCCAAATGTAGTTCTCTTAAGGATTTTGGAAAGAAGAAAAGTGATGACAAGTTAAGAAGACAAATTATAGAGGAAAATTAGGAAAAGGGGGATTATAAAATGATGATAGTGTATAAGTAATAGGCTTGCCAAAATGGTAATAGATATGTTAACAAATTAACAAGAGCATGGGATAAGGGATGGTGAAACTAACCTCATAACATTGAGCATTATGTACATAGTCTAATTGGACTTCAAGCCATTATAGTTTTAAAAAAACTGGGCACAAAAAATAATACATATGATTGAGAGAAGATAATTTTTTTGGTGATTGAATGGTTAAACTCACAAAATGGTGAGAGCATGAAAAATGAACTTGTAAAAAGATGAGTGTAGAATTAAATCATAAAATGATGTGAGCATGGAATTAACTCACAAAATGGTGAGAGTGTGGGAATTTAGTCCCACTTTTTGAGATTATCATACTCACAAGGAGATGAAAAATCACCTATGAGGTACTTATGTATGTTCCACCTAGCTATAATTGATTGGAAATACAAGATGAGTAACATGATGAAAACTTATAAATTACATCATATTAGAGGTGGGAATAGATGGGGAAATTGTGTGATACTGATTCATGGAACTTTTTAGGGTTTTTAACAAAAGGGAATATTTATATTCTTAAGGTTTTTTGGAATATTTGAACCATTTAGGGTTTTTTGAAATATTTAAACTGTTTAGGGATTTTTGAAATATTTGATATGTTTATGAATTTTTGGAAATTTTGAATTACTTATGTATGTTTAAAATAGGATATAAATAAGTGTATTTTGACTAGAGAATAAACAAGAAATGGGAAAAAATAGCTTTAAAAACACCTATCAAAGTAAATGAGGATCATGTGTGCAATAGCTCAATAGTGAACAATAAATGTGAAAGGGTTATCCATACATGACCAATTTAGGGAGTACCACTCAACAAAAAATTAGTATAGGATATAAATTTTCATAGAAATATGAATTAGAATGCGAAGGGGGTGAATGAGGGAATGGAAATAAGAATGGATAGGAACTCAAGGGAATGATAAAATTCATACAAGTTGGAAAATCATGACACTCCATATTTTGACATTTCATTTGCCAAAAGGCTCTGACATAAACATTTTGCATTTATGATCTACTCCTACTAAGTGTTGATTCAATTCACCTATTGTACCTATATGATCGTAATATGATTTGGATGGTAATAGTAAAGGGAGATAAGGAATAGTGAAAGGAGATTCCCATAAGCAAGGGTGAAAAGGATAGGGAAGATGTAATGGAATAAAGATGCCCTTAAGTAAGAACACTTATAAATAAGAGTATATAAACTTAAGCATAAAAATGTTTAAGATTCATAATGTTCATTAGATCATCTAGTTTATAACCCTCTAGACTATCCAACCTATATTCACCAAACCTATAGTTAGATATAAAAATGAAGGGCCCCAACCAATTTGGTTCAAACCTACCTTTATTTTTCCATTCATCTTAGTATTATTTTGATTTTATTTTTAAACCAGATCACCCATATCAAACTCTCGAGAGATAATACACTTATTATAACCTTGGTGTAGCTAATTATGATAGGATTTGAGGTGATTAAGGGTGGCTAGTAGTTTCTCATCCAATATATTTAATTCTACTAATATGTCCACTCGATAGTCTTCTTCATAAATAATGTCTTGTAGTAAATTGTGCAAGGAGGGAAACTCGATCTCAAAAAGAAGAATTACTTCAAAACCATAAATTGGGAAATAGGGATTTGAACTAGTAGGGGTGTAGACATTGGTATGGCACACCTAGAAGGCTAGGAATATTTTAAAATGTTAATCACAGCTAAATTCATTGAGAATATTTTTGAGGATTTTGATAAGTGTTTTATTGGATGTTTCTACTTGGCCATTACCTTGGGGGTAATGAGGACTGGAAAAGTTATGATTAATATGAAAATCATAACAAAGGGACATTTATTTTCCATTATCTGAGATGATATCAAAAGGGATACCATAACTAAAAATTATGTGGTTTAGATTGATTTTGAAAATTTCCTTACCAGTAATATAATTAAGAGGTGTTGAATCTACCCATTTAGTGAAATATTTGGTATTAGTAAGGATATGATTGTGGCCATCTAAATAAGTAGGTTTAATGTTTCCTATGAGATCAATCTCCCATATAAAAAATTACCAAGGAGTAACTAGTTAAAGTTCCTATGCTAGAGAATGAATAATATCACCATGTTTTTGACATGCCATACATTTATTAACATAATCACATGCATCTATTTTCATAGTACACCAATAATAACTATTATGAAGGAGATTTTTAGCTAGGGCCATACCATTAGTGTGTGACCCATAAATACATTTATGAACTTCCTTTATGACCAAGTTAGATTATCCTAAATTCAAATAATGAATTAGAGTTCCATCATAGCCTCTATGATAGAGTGTGTTTCCAAGTATCATATTTTGGATAAAATATTTTGTTTGGTTACATAAGAGATCAGTGGGAATAATTTGATCATGGAGATAAGAATAAATGTTTATGTACCATAGGGAATTGGGACAAACAAGAACACATATCATCTCAGAATCTGAAAAGTCATATGCTATAATAAGAAGGTTTTCAATTAGAAATTAATACTCTTTGACAAATGAATAAATTGTAACCATGAAACCAACGGTATCTATGAGATGATAAATTTGAGTAATTTATTAGATATATGCAAATTATATCAAAATCACCTCAAATTACCAATCTCCTTTATGAAGTTAGATCCATTAGACTTTAATGCAATCAAAATAAATATATATAACAACATTATAAAATCTACGGCTAATTACTCTAAATAAGATTCAAAAACAAAAGACTAAAGATTAATGATTGATTATAGAATCATATTTTCTTGGACTACATGTGATTAGCTTGATTCAAGAATAAGATGATATCATGGACTGATTTTTCATGGCATTTTCTCATTAGATTCTCATTATTTGGAATAAAGGGAGTCATGGATTTAAATAGGCCATGGAGGGAGGCTTTTATGGAAGTAAAATTCCATGGAATTCTCTAGAGGGAGAACTCTCTAGAGAGTTAGAGGTAATTATAAATTAATTATAATTATCTAGAGAGAAAACTCTCTAGAGAATATTACATTAGGGAATTTAATGATGATTAGGGGAAGATTAAAAGAAGGGTTACATGAGGAGTAAGGAGTAGGCTTGAAGGAAATCCTAGGGATAGGCATGATTTTTTGAACTTAAAATTAACAAGAGGGTATAAGATAGATATAAGTGTTCAATGGGATGTTAATATGAAATAACCATATGATTAATAATGGATGGGAAATATGAAGGTTAGTATAGGATAATAAATATATCTAAAGGGGACTAGATTATTGACTAGGGGGAATATGCAATGTTAGATGAAATAATGATGAAAGGGATTAATTAGTGAATCATTAAGATAAATTAGTGATATAATTATCAATATGGAGAATCTAATAAAATTATTATGCATATAATATCCATAACATCAACATACTTGTTATTGGCTCTAGGAACATATTCAAATTTAATGAATTCAAATTTGAGCTTGAGTGCATCTACCATGCCTTTATAAGGCACAAGTTTTTTATCCTTAATTTGATACTGATCAATGACTTAAATGATAATTATCTATGAATAAACATATACTTTAGAATGTTTAATATTTCATTGGAATATAAGATGAATCCCGAAAAGAAAAGACTCATATTCAACTATGTTGTTCATGCATGGGAACTCAATGTGAAAATCCTTAGGAATAAGATTGCCTTATGACATGATGAATAGTATTTTTACTCCCAAATCATGAGATTTGAAAGATCCATCAAAATAGAGATTCCATTCTTTGGCATCATTGAGAATCATAAAGGACTCACTATGAAAGTGAACTATAATAGGAATAAAATCATGAAAAGGTGCTTTAGCCAGTTGATCGGCTAATACTTGACCTTTAATATCCTTTTGATGTGTATATTCAATATCAAAATCACTAAGAAACATTAACCATTTATAAATTTTACAAGTTAAAGTTGATTTTACCAATAGATATTTTAAAGGGTTTACTTTTTCAATCAACATGGTCTTATTGTTTAGTAGATAATGTCTAAGCTTCTAAGAAGCAAAAACTAATGCAAGACAAGATTTTTCTATCTGATTATAGTTTTAATCACTAGTTTAAAATGCTTATAATAAATAAACATTTATTTTACATGATCATAATGATAAGCAAAGAGTGCCCTTACAGCACTGGCAGTTGTAGAGATGTACAATAACAAGGGTTTTTTAGGCATTAGTTGAACAAGTATTGGAGGATTTTCTAAGTATTGATTAAGTTACTCAAAAGATTATTATCATTCAACATTCCACTAAAATGTAGTTCCACTTTCCAAAATATGTGTAAATGGATGATATTTATCATCAATCAATGAGATGAAGTGTCTGATATCTTATATCTTACCCTGTAGGCTATGGAGTTCTTTCAAATTAGTAGGAGGAGGCATCTCATTAATAGATTAAACTTTGGTTGTGTTATCACTTTGAGTTGAACCTTTTGATGAGGTATTTTAGGTCTCCTCACTCAATTGACACAATAAGAACTCTCTAAATTTGTGGGTGGATTATAAATAAAGAGAACCTATAGAGAGCGTTGGATCCCTTGATGTTACACCTAAAATATCACTATACCTACTCAAATTATAATGAAAATGGAAAGAGAAAGCTAAAAGCAAATAGAAAAAGGGGGTGATGCACCAAAATTTAGGCCTCTTCCTATGGTCTATGAGTTGATAACAAATCTCAATAAGGCTAAATCTAATCACATAACTTCAAACAACTATATGTCATAAGTATTTCAATATGTAGGTTGTAACTAATACATCCACTAAGAGGGGTAGTCAATAGGCATAAAATGAAGCACTAATGATAGTTTCCCACACTTAACATTTTCATAACAACTTAATATACACCCTATGACCTTCAAAGAGACAACTTACTCACAAGTAAGCAATATTGAAGAGGAAAATTGTAAGGAGATTGAATATTAACACTATTATTCACTAATAATTCACCATTAGTACACTAAGTATGAGTTTAATAAGGAAAAATTAGTTTTCATTAACTTCAAAAGCAACAACAATTATTAATTTTAGAAGGGATTCACCATACTAACTTGGAAGATCCTTTGAAAATCCATTCAAGGCCAAATATATAGAATTAAGGAAAAGAGAGAGAGGGATAGGACATGGAGAAAGTCCATCATGATTGTCATCTATCACAAAACTAGTTACAATGCCAAAAGAAAGTGGAGAAATAACCCTATAATTTATCTTCAACATGGTTCAACTTGGATTGATGATGAACTCATGAGAGGTGGCATATAAATGGATCTATATCTCCTATGACTCATCCCTCTTCACTTGAAACTACCCTTTCTCGATTGAGGAGTTACAAAAGTTGACAACTTGGCACATGGTTTGTTTGAGCTCATTGGAATTTTTCTATGCCATTCTTAGATATTTTAATGTCTCTCCCATCTTGGTGAGAATGAAACTTAGGACTTAGAATTATTCATACTATTCTCTTTACCATTAGAACCTATAAATTTCATGTCTAAGTCTTTTTGAACCAAAAGAGTGTAATGAAGACAAGTCTATCCCTCTTCCAAGGTCTAGATTTTTTATTAAATACTGTCACAACAACCTTGTTAACTCTATGTATGTCTTGTATAAGATAAAATATTTTTTTTAAAGCTTTTATACCATCTTCAAGAACTTATATACATGTTTATTATGCTCTTAATGTCTTTAAGATCATGCTTAACTTAAGACAAGGCTTCCATGAGGGTACTTAGCTAAGAATTTTTTTGGGATCTCTCTCTAATCTTATTAGAGGAAAGAATGATGTTTTATCAATACATTTACTCCTTCATTCCTTTATATTAATTATATGGATTGAATACACCTTGATACAAACCTAAGAAATTTGATATAAGGTTGTATTTGATCTTGGAAGGCTCTTACCACCATGAAGTTAGCAAGATGCTTGCACAACCATCCCTTCAACATTGCATGCAACCACTAAAATTAGATTGTATATGACTTTGAGATATATGAAATAGGTTCATATAATGTTATCAAGGATGTATTTAAGATGATCATACCCAAAATGACCTTAGGAAGGTCTAAAAAATCATCTACCACATGTAAGAAATATGATTCTTCATCTTGGATTGGTATAGATTCTTGAAACATAATATTTGCACATTGAAATTATATGTAATGGATGATTGAGGATCATTATACCTCTATCTAGGCTTGATAAGCTTCTCCAACTAGTCAGGAAAATCTCACTCTTCTAAATACCTATAAATAGGCCTAAAAGTGCATCTTTTAAGCCATTTTCATGTATTATGTTATTCACATATGCCAAATTATGGATCTAAAAGGTGATCATAAGGATTATAAATGTTAGAAAGGTTTTTTTAATAAAAATAATGTGTATTATAGCTCATTATAGGTCATTTATAATCATCAATATTTTCTTAGGGTCAAAGGGTATTTTTTAGATCTCCACCTTCTTAACAATTGTTTATAGAGTATAGGATCTAAAATAATCAATAGTTTCTAAATAATTTGAGTATAAAAATCTTATAATCATACCATAATGTAATTTTTTCCCATTAATGTGCTCCATTAACTTCTCACATGATGAAATTGACCTTTTTAGACTTGTAGACCTATAAATAGAGGTCGAGATGAGTGTTTTGAGCATAAAAGAATTTAAATTTATTTTACTTGGTTATAAATTTCCTATTTAGATATTATTCATCACTTATATAGTATATAATCACTTGTAAAAATATCTTATTCCCTCAAAAATCTTAAAAACATATTTTGACCTATAGCTGGGGTTTACAGGTAGTTTAACAATCTTGACCTTAATGGCCTCATTTTTATTATTTATTCTCTTGAAAAGGAGTCAAAACAATATATTATCCTTCATTTTGGTATTAAAAATCTATCAAAATATTATTAACCTCAAATTCAATATGAAAAATGTATTTTCTCTTTACATCCATATGTATAACCTTGTAGCATTGATTTTGACTTTAACCTTACTTGCTTACAATCTATCTTGTAATAGGTTAATTTAGGTTTTATAATTTATAAAATTATTTCCTGGGGTATTTTACATAAATAAAAACAATTATAAACTAATCCATATATTTTTTTCTTGTCTATTGAATCTCAAAGGCATAATTGTCCTTTTATGTCTCTAAAGGCCTACTAGACATTCTTCAAAGATCTTGGCTCATCTGATAGTTACTGTTAAAATTTATGACTATAAACACTATATATATATAATAATAATAATAATAATAATAATAATTTCCCTAAAACCATATATTCCATTATTTATCTTCATATTCAACACATAAAATCACGTTCTCCATATTCTTGTAGGTAGGCCTGTAGGTGCCAATTTCAAGCTTAAACCATTCCAAACTTGTTTGTTGAATTGATTCCATTTATTTTTATGAACTAAAATTATATTAAGAATATTTTGAAATAGTTTTCATGTTTTTTTTTAACTTATTAAAATGAATAAACTTTCAGGACTTGTAAAGAACCTATCATTCTAGATTACAGTCTTAACACAATCCACCTATGCATGCATAACTACATATATTTCCTCTTTTACCATTTTGATCATGCATGATAATTAAGGAATTTTGTGTATAATTAAGGTAAATAATAACTAATGATACTTAAATAGTTAATTTAATACCTTTAACAATGATCATAGGTCCATTATTTGCTTTCCTACACTTGAAACCCTATCAAGCAAACTAGACTAATGATCTTGAGCCTACCACATTAAACTTACATAAAGGATGATATTGGATGGATTATGTACTTATTTAATGATATTAAAATTTATTAAAAACTTAAATTTAATTCTATAAAACCTCATTCCAAAAGGATTAATAATCAAACATCAAATATGCTTATCTACATGATTATGTCTCTTTCACTTGAGGACTGCTTGCTTGGGTCAATATTAGAAGATCATTTTATAGATGGATGTGGGATTTTAAAAAACAAGGAAATTGGTGTGAATAATTTTAAAAATTTTATATCAATTTTTTTTGTCTTCTTTCATAATCTCAAAACCCTTCAAACAATGTCAAATAATCTCAACACTCGCTCTCTTAAAACCCTACAGACCTATACATTGATATTTGGCCCATTCAATACCCTCACATGAAAAATGTAAATTTAGATATAGTGTTATAGGAAATATAATAATTTTAAATAACTCAAACAATGCTTATCTTTCAAAAAAAATATCATAAGTACCTATGAATTGAGAAAATTGAGCCTATAGGGTTTTGAAGGGTTTAGAGAAGAGCTAATATTATTAAGGATGAATCATAAAGAATATGCCTTCAATATATAAAATCCTAATTTATATTGGAAGGGAAAATAGGTAATCTCCTTCCCATAATAACATTTTACATAACACTCTCTCTCCTTCATTAACCCTTCATCATAATTTGAGATTTCTTCACTTTGCCAATGACCTGTAAACTTGATGGAGAAGTGAAAAGGTTTTTTGTATTGTTTTGGTCGTAAAAACAATATATAAGAATGATTTGGGACTTATAAGGATTAAGGGAGTTATTTTTGGTCTCCATTCACCTTGGAACAATGTGATCACCTATAAAATGATGTTATTATACCTTGATATTCTATATAAGACTCTTGCAACTACCACTTTCACATTGAAATTGAATCAAAATACTTGGACAAGTGTGTATAAATGTACTAACCACATTTTGACCTTGGGTTTAACTTTACCAAACATTAATCACATTGGGATGAGACATAATAATGACTTCCAAATATAATTTGCATTAGGGATACCTTAAACAAGTATAAAACACATGTAAAAACTTTATCTTAACCTTTGTAAATACTTTATTTTATCAAAAATTAATTGCAACAATGCTAAACTACATTTCAAAAGACCTATTTAAATATTTTGTCATGAAATTGGTTAAAAAATACACACACATGGACTTTATCATACTAATAAGACCCTATTTAGACCTTGAGATGACATTCAACACCACAACCATGACATTAAGACAATTCTCAACAAGACTATTTCAAGGTTAAATGACTTAGTTACCTAGTTTTAAACAATCCTTGGTTATGGGTGATCAATTAGCTAACAGGTTAGATCAACTTCAATTCCCCTAAGAGATATAATTAATACTAATAATTTTATATACATAACCCCAAATACACACTTCTTAGGGTTTAACCGCACTTTATATTCATTAAGTGTTTCAAATATTCTTTTTAGAAATTCAAGATGCTCTACATGAGTTTTAGATTTTCCCAAAATATCATCAACATATTCTTCAACAATTTCATGCATGAGATCATTAAAGATAACTATCATGGCCCGTTATTATATAGCTCTAAAATTTTTCAAGCTAAAGTGCATGACTTGATAACAAAATGTTACCCAAGAAGTTGTGAATGTTTTTTTGGCTTGATCTTCCAGAGCAATCTTGATCTGATTATATCCATAGAAGCCATCCATAATAGATAACATATCATAGTCTATTGTATATTCAATAATTGTATCTATATTGGGTAATGGAAAATCATCTTTGGGATAAAGTTTATTAAGATCTCTAAAATCTATGCAGATTTAGATCTAATTAGAAATTTCTAACTAAAACAATGTTATAAATTTAATTGACATAAGGAATAGGTTTGATAAAACCTACATCAAACACGTTTTCTATCTCTACTTTGACAAGGAGGTAAATCCATGGATGCACCTTCCATAGCATTTAGTTAATAGGTTTAGCATATGGGTGCATAACCAAATGATGTACTACCAAAAAATGATCTAGACTAGACATATCGAAGTAAGCCTAAAAAATATATCAATAAACTCTATTAAAAGGGTAATAACTAATTCACATTCCTTTGGAGTGAGATATATGTCAATTTTTATTATCTTAGGATTATCATATGTTCCAATTTTCACTTTTATAGTATCATATACAATAAGAATGGAACCATCACCCAAAATTGTAGGCAAAGGAGGTAACTGATCATCTAGCTATGAATGTGGACTCTAAGATCTACCCATGTATGAAGAATTAGAATCATTCATAGGAGGTAATAGACAATGAGCTACTAAATTTGGATTCTCTAGGATCATATGCTCAAACTATATACGGTCTTTAAAATTGATTTCATATCCAAATGACAAGCATGGACTTGTGGACTCCTAAGATTCCTATGAAGGAGAGTGAACTTCACCATCCAATGGTGCATGAAATAGGTTTTCACCAATGAACTTATATTTTTATTTACTTTTTACCTAATCCAAAAGTGCCTCAGAAATGTTTTCACTTAAGGATATCAATGTTTCATTTTTATTTTGACCAAGGAATTTTGTTTGCTCCCTAAAGTAGGCCTCAAGATCTAAAGTGTATACAAATCCCAAATTATGGTCAATTATCAGTAAACCATTTCTTAGTCCCATGAACTATGAAATAACTTATTCATTTGATAACTTGTCAAGTATAATATCATATCCTTGTTTGTACCAATCAATCAGGTGGAGATAATGGAGGGTAAGGGGAAGGGATAGAACATTGGAAATAGTGAGAACATAATGGGAATCAAACACAATGGTGTTGGAAAACTCATCATAGATGATATAATAGGACTCTATGTCCCTAACAGGAACATCATCATTTAGTGTAAAGGTTGAATCAATTTTAGGATGTGTAGGGATAACCCTAGGTGATTTGTATCTAAGGCTTTGTTTCTTTGAATTCTTATTAGGAAGAATAGGATCTAGTCTACCTTGTTATTTTTATCCCAAACCTTTGAATTTATAGCATGATGGTACATAATTCCATTTGGAATGGGGTAATTTTTACTTTGAAAATAAGGAGTGAACTTCTCATTGTATAACCATGACTCATATTTTTGATTCAAATATTCTTGACTAAATGATTTCCCTAGGATGAATGGAAGAGAATCCTTAGGATAATGTTCCACCTTATTCTTGTGTTATTCCATCTTGGGCCTAACATGAGATTTGGGTGATCTAGGCATCTTGACAACATGAAAATAACTATAAATACTCTACATGCCAATACCTTTGTTATGTATATTTAAATGAGAGGAATTTAGTGAGGGAAAGGGTGATTCTAAAGAGGAATCAAGGGTACTAAAATCAGGATAATTGTACTTTGGTGGATCATATATCACTTGATTATCCTTTTTGATGGAATGATTAACTCTTAGAAAATAATTATATTGGTGACCTTCTACTTCTAGATGTTTATAGTATTTATACGATTGTAAATCCCCAAGAATAGTGACCTCTATTCTAGAATGAGGAAACTTGATACATTAATGGAGTGTTAAGGTAACTACACACATCTCATGAATCCATGGACAACCAAGAACAATATTATCTATTTAAAAAAACAATTAGATAATGAAATAAATAAATAAATGGCATATTACATAGCTTTAACATGGAAAAAATTTAATGAGGTAAAAAATACACAAATCTTTCCATTATTTGAGAAATATTTATAGACCAAGTAAATCCTTTTCAACTCACTTCCTCTCTTTAAAAAATTCTTCACAAAATACTTGGAGACATAGCCACTAAAAATAACTCATAATCCTATGATTTGATTACAAAGGTAAAATTTATTTATAAGGTGAGTGAATGGTTGTAACCAACTGATTCATATTTTCACCTAATCAAATATAAAACATAAGTTTTATATGTACACAAGTTTTGAATAATTTGTTGTATTAGATATTAAATATATTATTTATTAATTATTAGTTATTAAATGAAACAATGTGGACCAAAAATGCATCCCATAAATATTAATGTTTCAACAGTTGAAAAAAGGATAATAGCATTGATGCAAGTGTCCACAGGATGATATAAATGTCCATGATGATAGAAAACTAATATTTAGAATTTGATGATTAAATCGAAATATTCATGAAATATATATATTTACACTTGAATTACTTAGGTCTACTTTTGCATCAATGTATAAGCTAATTAAAATTTATCCTTCATATTTATATTATTAGAATATTAAATGTTATACTTCCATATTTGGCATATGCTTAGATTTAATATTTCTTATCAAAATATTAGTATAATCTAAATTTATTGATTGGCCTATTTTTAAAGTAGATTTTTAATCTTTTATTAAGTTACTCTTCTCCAAACCTTAATTTCAAAAATGGTTAAACATCTAGTGAGCCTAAACTATGAGTCGAATTGAGCCAAGTCTTAACTTGCCCTAGGGTTTCAACCTTCTAGGATTTTAAATTATAGTAATTATTTAGTTTTGATTTTAATAATCATGTTGGGGTATTTGCTATCATTTTTATGTCTTGTCACTCTTGTTATCATTTTAATCTTTGAAAAAATTAAAATGGCTAAAAATGAATATTTTTATCCTCCTAACCCTCTAGATGGTGATAACTACCATCCCTCTAATAGGATTCATGCTATCACTAATTCAATGGGTAAGGTGGTACATCCTATAGGGACAAAATAAGGTAACCACATACCCTTGATCAAACCTTTCCACCTCCCACATCTCCTGTTGATGGTGTGTGTATACATATTCAATCTAAAGTAGCCAAGATTTGTGTTTATGAATCCCTTAAGGATAAAATAATAATTATGATAAAATTAGTAGAATAATTATAAAATCAAAATAATTATTTGGTTTCAAATGTCACATCATGGGAATATTAGATCACATATGTAAAAAATACATAGTATGCTAGTGTTAATCATGTGTTTGCATCTTCATATAAAAATGTTATGCCTAATAAGAAGCTGCAATAAAATCAACCTACAACTAGTGATTCAAAAAGTGAAACAAAGGATAATAATATATCAAGTGAAACTATAAGAGAAATGATTTGAATAAAAGTGATCAAATTACCTCTTATACATCCTATTAGAAGATAAAAACACTATTGTGCCTATCATAAAATGCATGGGCATCATATAGATTATTTTTTGGTTTGAAAACAAAATAAAAAAGATAAATAGTGATGATCTTATCACATATTAATTAATCAAGCAATACACTAAACTTACGAGTGCATTTATTATAGAACAAGTGCAAAAATAAAAAGTATGGGCACCAAAGTAAAATTCAAAGCAAAAAAAGTTGCAAATGCAAAAATTAGAGTGAGACAACGTTCAAAATGAAAAGATAGAGAAATAATTATTAAATAAATATCAAGAGGAAAAACCAAAATTACAAGAGGCACAAGATGCAAAAGAATAATAAAAAATCAATGTATTACAAAGACAATGTTATAAAAAGAGCAATTGACAAATCAATTTTAAGGCAAGAAAAATTAAACATGTTTAAAGTAGGATTTATAAAAAAAGAGGTAAAAAATAAAGAGACATTTGAAAAAGTTAAACTTAAAAATATGGCTCTAAAGGTGGCAATCACAATCCTTTCCTCTTATCAGGACCCTTTCACTATCACTACTCACATATATGACAAGCAATTTACGAATATCAAGGTTATGGACCATCAAGTTATAATTTTTTATTCTATGTCATTTCTTAGGTCTCTTATAAATAAGTTTGAATAAGTAGATGAAAATAAAATAATCACAAATATGGGATCAATTTAGTTAAGAGTTTCATTTATTTCAAAATAATGTTCTTTTCCTTTTCATTTTATTTACAATCCAATCACATACAATGTTATGAAAAGGTTACATACTCTTCTAAGTAAGGACAATCTTTAGATAAAAATAAATAGAAATAAAATACATATTTAGATACAAGTGATGGTATATCAATAAAGGCAATGGACACAATACATATTACAAAGAAAAAATTAGAAAGGCCAAAACCATAGTATGAGGCAGTTCATTTTTCATAACTAGACACCAATGCAGATAAGAATGGAATCCTATGAAATTAATATGATGCTACTATATATTAGTATGATCCTCATAATATTGATAACACATAATATAAATATGACACACATGATATAGGGCCCTTATAGGGGCATTTCCTTGATGATTTTCTTCACTTCATTAGCACTTTGACATTATTTGTGGCACCTTTTATACTCATGGTATTATTCAAAGTATTCAAAATTTTAAAATTTTAAAATTAAAAAATCAAATATTAAAAAAAAAAAAACATTCAAATTAAAAAAAAACAAAATATTTAGCATTTCACATATCTACTAGCTTTTGTATATTTTGTTTACTTTATGTTAGTAGATAGCATATGATTTTATATGCACACATATGTTTCACATGTACTTGAGTGTGATATATATATACATTAGATCCATGATTGATTTATAAACTACACTGATAAACTCAATGATCTATAAATTACACTGATAAACTCAAAGTGAAGTTTAAAACTATAGATTCTAAATTTCTCAAACTTAACAAATTCTAAAAATAATCAAAAGAACTTGCAAATTGTTTGACATTTATGTATTCTCAGTTTTTGAATTGGATTGGAACCGTCAAATGACTTTTAACTTCCATTCACCAATAAAACTAGTTTGTTTTTAAAAATGTCATAACATGTCATTTTTTAAACTTTGCATGCATTTATAATTAAAAATTAGAAAACTAAATTAAAACATGCAATCAAATGACAAATTACCATTTGACATTGATAACAGAGTTCAACATCTCTTGCCTACATCTTTGGGTCCACCCAATAGTGATGATCGTTTCTATTAAATTTGCAAAACAAATGGATTACAAATTCTTTGAAATGCTACACAACTCCCCTCAGGTTTGATCTTTGTCTAATAACTCCACCTTTGCTGATAAACTCAAGCTTGGCAACATAGAATACTTCCTCAATCTTCAATCCCCTTCTGAAGGTGCTTTGGTCCCTTCACTCAAACTATTGGTCTATCCATTACAATATTTCTCTTTTCAATTAAAAAACATAACTAAAAAGTCTCTCTCTATGTATATAGGTTAGAAAATGGATTATAATCCACTTGCTAAAGCTATCTCCAAGCTTAAACTAACTCTCAGCCTATTAAAATAAAAATATATAGTCCATAGAAAATTACATTCAAATAGAAGTTAGTGCCTTTTAAAACACTTTGAAACCCATAGCATAGTCGGTCAAGACTTATCCATTTTGCATGGGAGGTCCATGGTTGAAGTCTTTGGCCTTACCTTTTGTTTCATGGACTTATCTTTAGTCCCACATTCTCAAAAACACAATGGATTTTAATCTTTTTTAAGGGTGGCATTTACCTTATCAAGTATCGACTGCCCTTTTGGTGGGCTCGAGGCACCACATTTAGCATTGGTTCATTAGTTGATGTACCAACTTAGCATATTTTATAACTTTGAATAGGAATATGGCTCGATGTTTAAGATTAACATAATTTCCAACATAGATAGGCATATGGCTCAGTCTTTGAGCTTAACTTAGGGGTCTTCAATTCTTGAGCTTGACTCAGTAAGTAGTTGGAAGGGCCTTCGTGGCATAGCAATGTGGCAACTATTATTTCTCCCATGTGGATTAATGGGGCTCATCCATTCCCTCTCGACCCTTGGTCGGTTATGTTGGAATTTGACTCCATGCTTGATGCTTTGTTACAATGCAATGTAAAGTTTACAATGCTTAAACATTAGTCCCACATGCAGGAAATATAAGGCATAATAAGGATTTAAATATAATTACATATGCATATAGATTCAAAGATGGAGGCCAAGGCACCCTTCCTTAATCAAGTGTGTCGACCCTCATTGAGGGCCCTCAATGAGCCAATAGTGGGGTCCATAGTTCTCCATATGATTGCCTATCAAAGACTAGAGGCTAAAACCAAAAAAAAACACCAAACCAATTTTTTCATGAACATAAAAAAATTTACTGCCATATGTCAACAACTTATTAGTCCACTTGTCGCATGTAAATTGCACCACCTATTGTGACACCTTCTTATTTTCCCTATCACAAAATAACTTCAACAACCTATAACTTGGGCATACGGTGTTCAATTTGCAAACCATGAAAAGCAATGGAAATCTCTCGATGAGCTCTTCCATGTGAAAGAGTTTTTTCCATGAATTGGGTTCTTTTTACGAACTAAACTCTAGATCACACCTCCCTACAAAAGAGGCTTTTGGTCTCCAAAAGTCTACTATCTCTTGAAAACTGATAACTGGTCTACTATATCACATCAAATAGAAACTAATCATAACAAGGTATAAACATTGACAAAATAAATGATTCACAACTCAACTAAAAATGCCTACAACATGGCATGAGTAAAGGAATCTACAACTACCAATAAACTGATCACAACATACCAAAATTGTCTGCCCATGTCACATCTTATAAAGTGATGAACTATCAATAAAATGAAATAATTCCCAATGTAACTACAAAATAAGTTTGTTTATGCCAAAAAAATTTAATAAATGTTGTAGACATGTTGAAATATAATGCCCTAGTATGAGACTTATATGCTAAGCAAATGCAAACAACACAAAGTGTATATTGCCTAACATCCAAACATATCCATAGGTTTTTACAATGCATCTATACATCCATGTGCCAAAAATAGATACATTCCAAAAATAGAAATTAAATAGGAGACAAGTGTTGTAAGGGAATTAACTCAACCCATAACATGCATCTTGCTATTATCTCGAACTGATCAAATGAGTTCAAGTCCTATAGACAACTCACTCAACATAAATAAGAGATTCCAAAACATAGAGCTATTCATCAGAAGGTGAGAATTGAATAATTTGAATGATAAACCTATCTCAAAGTGTTCTCACAAGCTCTACTAATGCATCATCAAATAATGTTCTTTCCCTTAACCAAATTCTTAACAATGCTTTGAAAAATAAATGCATTATAAATCCACTTAATCAGATTTTCTGCCTAGTTAACTTGATTTCCTTAGTGGATTCCTTAACATCATTATGGATTGATTTAACTTCATTCACCTTATTAATAGGTTGATAAATCATCTTAGTTTTACCATGTTTATAATGAGAAGATTATTGAAGTTTAAAATAATGATGAATCTGATGTCCACTCATATGGCAATGAGTGCATAAAACCTTCTTAGGTGAGGTCTCCCTTTTACCTCTTCTCACTTACCATGATGAGAATGGTTTTTAACACCTACAATCTACTTAATCAAAGAATGTCTCTTCCAAAAAAATGCAACACTATGGTTATACATCCCATAAAAAGTGCAAGGAAATGATTGCATCATAATCTGAATGTTAAAGCCAAATTTCTTAAACATAAAAAGTGGATCAAATGATTTAGTGCTAACTCTACTGTAGGAACTATGAGGTGGAATTTCAATACCTCGTTTACCTATTGTCTTACACTATACATGCTCTACTAGTGGCTTCAGACCTTTGCTATCAGAAGCTTGTCTTCCTTTAGCCATGGAGGAAGTTTCTCCAATATCCACTTGCTCACTAGTGTAACCCAAACCTGTATGAAGAGATCTATGCTCTACTTGTATTGGGTTAGTAATTCCTTGGCCATCTCGAACAAGACCTCTTCCATTAAATTCCATTTTATTCAATAATTTGGATCCTGTACCCTTAGTGTGTTTTTCAAAACTACCAAAAGCATCATTACTTGAATCCAGATCTGAATGGAAAAAAGAAGATGAATTACTTGGTGAATAACTTACAGTGCACTCAGTCATAGTCTCTGCATCTAAAGTAGAAGGTATTGCCTTCTTTGGTTCACCACATTACAATTTGATCAAGATTTCATCCTTAGATTCAAGCTTTGATTTCAAACTTGCAACTTGCTCTTCAAGAGCTAAGAGCTTGCATCTTAGGAATGCATTCTCATCCTGAATCTAGGTGTTGATGGCTTCAAGATCTTCCATCTTAGATTTATGTGAAAACTTACCCATGGTTTCCTATAAACACACTAATTCCACAACTACACACTACAATCTAATCAAGTCTATAAACTATTGAAAACCAATAAATTGAAAGCAATTGTCAAATCATAAAATCAAAAGCTAACCCTACTTTCTAACTGCTCTGATACCAATTTGATCTGTAAACTAAACTCAATGTGAAGTTTAAAACTATGGATTCTAAATTTCTCAAACTTAAAAAATTCTTGAAATACTCAAAAGAGCTTGCAAATTGTTTGGCATTTATGTATTCTTAGTTTTTGAATTAGATTGGAACCGTTGAATGACTTTTAACTTGCATTCACCAATAAAATTGGTTTGTTTCTAAAAATGTCATAAAATGTTGATTTTTAAACTTTGCATACATTTATAATTAAAAATAAAAAAACTAAATTAAAACATGTAATCAAATGACAAATTACCATCTGACATTAATGATGGAGTTTAGCATCTCTTGCTTACATCTTCAGGTCCACCCAATAGTGAGGACCATTTCTATTAAATTTGCACAACAAATGGCTTAAAAATTCTTTGAAATGCTACACAACTCCCCTCAGGTCTGATCTCTATCCAATAACTCCACCTTCACTGAAAAACTCAAGCTCAGCAACACGGAATCCTTCCTCAGGCTTCAATCCCCTTTTGAAGGTGCTTTGGTCCCTTCACTCAAACTATTGGTCTATCCATTACAATATTTCTCTTTTCAATTAAGAAACATAATTGAAAAGGATCTCTCTATGTATATAGGTTAGAAATTGGATTATAATCCACTTGCTAAAGCTATCTCCAAGCTTAAACTAACTCTCAACCTATTAAAATAAAAATACACAGTCCGTAGAAACTTACATTCAAATAGAAGTTAGTGCCTTTTAAAACACTTTGAAACCTATAACATAGTTGGTCAAGACTTATCCATTTTTCACAGGAGGTCCATGGTTCAAGTATTTAGCCTTACCTTTTGTTTTGTGGGCTTATCTTTAGTCCCACATTCTCAAAAACACAATGGCTTTTAATCTTTTTAAAGGGTGGTGTTTACCTTATCAAGTGCCAACTGCCCTTTTGGTGGGCTGGAGGCACCACATTTATCATTGATTCATTGGTTGATGTACCAACTTATCATATTTGCTAACTTTGAATAGGAATATGGCTTGGTCTTCAAGCTTAACATAAATGCCAACATAGATAGGCATATGACTCAGTCTTTGAGCTTAACTCGAGGGTCTTCAATTCTCGAGCTTGAATCATTAAGTAGTTAGAATGGCCTTCATGGCATAGCAATGTGGCAACTATTATTTCTCCCATGTGGCTTAATGGGGCTCATCCATTCCCTCTCGACCCTTGGTCAGTTATGTTGGAATTTGACTCCATGTTTGATGCTTGGTTACAATGCAATGTAAAGTTTACAATGCTTAAACATTAGTCCCACATGCGGGAAATACAAGGCATAATAAGGATTTAAATACAATTACATATGCATATAAATTCAAATATGGAGGCCAAGGAAGCCCTCCTTAATCAAGTGTGTCAACCCTCACTGAGGGCCTCTAGTGAACTAATAGCGGGGCCCATAGTTATTTATATGACTGCCTGTCAAAGACTAGAAGATGAAACCAAAACAAAACACCAAAACAATTTTTTCATGAACATACAAAAATTGACTACCAAATGTCAATGACTGATTGGTCCACTTATCGCATGTAAATTATGCCATGCATTATGACACCTTATTTTCCTTGTCACAAAATAACTTTAGCAGCTTATAACTTGGGCATATGGTGTCCAGTTTGCAAACCACAAAAAGTGATAGAAAGCTCTTGATGAGCTCTTCTATGTGCAAGAGTTTTCATCATGACTTGGGACCTTTTTCCATATTGAACTTTGGATCAATGATATGTGATCATTTAGGTGTCAGACCTTTCCTCTTCCCACATGACATACTACATTGGGGGCATTTTGCTTTTATATTATCATGGTTGACACATATATTATTTTATGATCATTTATATTATCACATTAAACTTATATAATAACATTTACACATGCATATATTCATTTTTATATATTACATAATGTATTTGATATGCTATTTTACATGACATTTTACTAACATATGTATGTAGGGTCTAGTATGACATGTTTACGTTAGTTATTTTTTTAATTCATTTACTTTATATCTTCACATGGATTACTTGAGTGTACTTATTATTTGATTCTTTGTCTTAATTGTGAAAAATTTGAAAATGTCCCTTTCTTATTGGTCACAGTGCCCTAAATATATTTTTTCTTTGGTGTGTGGACATTTTCATATGTCCTCCAGTGTGCAAAAATTGAAAATGCATGTTGTTTGTGGTTTCCTTAAACCCCTCTTTGCGTGAAATTTGAGGACTCTTATGGTGTGATTGATTGTTCATTAGGATTTTTATATTTAATATGTTTTCATGATTCATATCATGTATCTAAGGGATTATTATGTATGCATACTATGAGCTTCATTGATATATCTAATTTGACATGATAATACTATGTGTTTCTTTACTACATGATACACATAGATACAATATATTTATCTTATCTCTTTGAGATAAGGTGAATATCAATTTTTCATTACCCTCACCTCAAAAAGGGGTCATATAAATGGGGTAATTTCATAGAGACATGAATCCACATATATATAGTTGACAAAATTGGTAGAATTTGATTTAGTTTACATGATTTAGATATACACTTGAGACAAAATTATACACATTTGGTATAACTTCATGATAATTATATCTAAATTTATGATATGTATATTATACACATTTTATAGATCAAAGGTTACATTTTTACATATAATAAACACATTTTATGTGCATATGCCATGTAAATGCACCAAATTACATATACATACTACTATTCCTGCACTAACCTTACCAACATGCACCATTTGATTTTTTATCTACTATAATAGTTGTCTTATTTTATTAGTATGACCAATATTTAACACCCTAGATGGAGTTGAACTATTTTATATTATTGAGATTTGATATAGTTATACCATTTGACTAAGGCAAGACTGGATAGATTATGATACATTAGAGTTGTGTGATTGATATATAATCTCTCAATGGACTTGGAATAACTCACCCTTAAATAAAAATGGGGTCATGATCACCCTAAAATTCCCCTCTTTACATATCCAAGGTTAATTTGTGAACCTCTATTCAATGCTTTAGCTAGGAAGAATAATACCAATTCAAATTATCAAGGGGAATATGGTTACATCGACACACATGTCTAATCTTTCCTTGATCTCTCTCTTTTTTTTTTAAAAAAAAAAGGGGGTAAAAACTTTATTAAACTTAAAACATCAGATTACAAAAGCATCCAAACAGCCCAAAAGACAAGCAAACCAAAAATAATAGCCTCAAACCTCAGCTCCACCAATATCTCCAATAAGAATGGGTTCTAGTTCCTGATGTAAATTGCAAGGCAACTGCTCCCATTCATCTACCTTGCGGCCATCTCCCTCTTCTGACACCCATTTCACCAAACAATCAACCACCCTATTCCACTCTTGTGGAATGTGGGCATAGGATACTGACTCCATGCAAGAACTCACCTATAAAATCTACTGCACTATCATGGCCAACTGCTAGCTCACATCAAAAATTTTCCTTTCCAGGATCAAGTTAATCAGGGCCTGAGAATAAGCTTTGCAGATCACCCTCCTCCAACCCAAAGCATAAGCTCTCCTCAAAGCATATATGATAGCCAAACCTTCCATCTAATTAACCATCTGCACTCCCTGATATGTTGAGAAAATAAAAACCATAGATCCCAAAAAATCCCTAGCAATCCCTCCAATCCTAGCTGCCCCTAGTTTTCCCCTGGATGACCCATCCGTATTAATTTTCAAAAGCCCAGTAGGTGGAGGCATCCACTTCCCCAACCGTTGAACTTTCTGCAGCCCCTGAGTACCATGTCTGATATAGGTCGAGATCGAAGATAATTCACTTATGCCAAATCATTCCAACACCTCAGCATCCCCTTTCTTTAATAGCAGCATAACCTCACTCTTCACTTCAATAAATTCCTGGACCATTCCCTTAATTCTGCTCTAGACTGCTGAGTCACCAATTTTTTCTCCTTAAAAATCTTTCAGTTTATTTATAGCCAAACTTACCAGAGAAGGAAAATAGGGCCAACATACCACGCATCCTATAAGAAGGAAGTTGAAGAAGGGGGACGGCCCACTCTAGACCAAAAATCTACCAAAGAGATAGCGTGGATGCACTGACATCACCACGCATCCCACCAGAAGTGCCACAATTGAAGAGTGAAGGGATAGTGAAAGAAAATGTGAGAGGAGTCTTCCTCCTCTCTATTGCAAAGCACACACCTCGAAGGACTAGCAAATCCCTAATTTTGAATATTATCCCATGTCAAACATCTATTCCACACTAAAGTCCATGTAAAATAGTTACACTTCAGCCATGAGAAACCATTCCAAACTTTCTTCCACCACTGAACTTCTCCTCTATCCTCATACTACTGGGAAATCAACTCTTGATAGCCATAGGACACCGTATACTTCCCCTTGGGGTTCAGGGACCAGGCTAACACATCGCTATCCATAAGTGCATTGCAACTACATCAAGATAGAATATTCTTCAAGTTCGTGCACGCTACCTCCAAGCCAAGAATCAACCACTCTTTTGGGGACTTCCATCTGGCAACCACCATCGACCCCTAAAAGGAAAGGGATTTAAAGTCACACACCCTTTTCTAGCCATCTTCACAAAACCTCTGGGCCAAAGTACTCAGCTAAGGATATTGGAAAATTATAGGAGGGAAACCATCCCATGAGTCATGCCAAAATTGGACCTCCACCCCACTCTTGCATATCTAGAAAAGACCCCTCTTAATTAGCGTGGCTCCTTTCTTGAGAGTCACCCAAATTGCCAAGCCTTTACCAACCAAATCATACTATAGAATATCACTTTGGGGAATCCCAAAAAAATACTTGTGGGACAACACTCTAGCCCATAACTGATCTTGCTCCATGCACCAATGCCATTTTAGTTTGGTAGCCAAAGTAGTACCAAATAGTGCAGACTACCATAATCTTAGCCTACCAAACCTCTTTGGGATGCAAACCATCTCCCATTTAATTAGGTTCCACTTGGTCAAAGATAAATTACCAGCCCATAAAAATTGTCTTGTTAAGGAGTCCAAGTCCTTAACAAATCTCATCGGCACCACCTAGCTCATACACCTGTAGATAGGAAGAGCTTACACCACTGATTGAATTAGTTAAACTCGACTCACAAAAGATAAACAACGGTGGGTCCAATGATTCACCTTGTCCCAAAATTTATCTAGGATCACCCGCCATGACTCCTTAGCTAGCCGGCCAGTAGAGATAGGAATCCTGAGATAAAGCAGTGGGAGACTCCCAATTAGGAACCTGAGGATAAGAGCCACTCTTCACTATATGGCTGGAGGAGTGTTAAAGAAAAAAATAGATGATTTTACCTCATTAATTTCTTGTCCAAAGGCTGCTAGGTAAACATCCAGGCTCTTGTGGATGTTAGATGCCTCCCTAATAGTAGCCCTGCCCATTAAAGTCACATCATCCACAAACTGGAGATGGGATTATACAGGGATTTCCCCTCCCCACTGCTAACCCTGAATATCACCATCACCCACATTTGTTTTGATCAATTGACCCAAGCCTTCTGCCAATAGAAGAAACAAGTAAGGAGAAAGAGGGTCGCCTTGCCTTAATCCATGAGAAGCCCCAAAGAGATTAGAGTGCTCACCATTAATTAGAACTAAAAAGGAGGTCAAGTTCACACAACTCAAAATCCAATGAGTCCAATCCTCTGTAAAACCAAAGGTGCCCAAGACCTTTTAGAGGAAGGACCACCAAACTCTATCATAGGTCTTTGACATATCCAGCTTGATAAACATTGCCTTCTCATTAGACTGGGTCATGGAATGTATAGTCTTAGTAGCCATCACCACCCCATCTAAAATCTATCGGACCTCCACAAAGCCCCCTTGCTCTTTTGAGATCAGCATAGGTAGCCACTTTTTTAACCTCTTAGCGATCAACTTAGAAATAATTTTATAAGCGACATTGTAGAGAGAAATGGGCCTAAAAAGACTTAGCCTATTGGCCCCTACACCCTTAGGAATGAAAGCCAGGAAGGTGGAGTTCAAAGCATGAAGCATTTGTTTGTTCCTCTAGGATTCTTGAACAATAGCCAGGAGGTCAAATTTAATAATTTCCCAAAATTCTTGGAAGAACTCAATCGAGAATCCATCTAGACCAAGCGCCTTTCCTTTATGCATCATAAAGACTATCCTCCTTAACTCCTCCAAGGATATATCCTTCATCAAATGCTCATTCATATCCCTGGTCACCAAAGAGGGAATACAAGACAGAATCTGGACCTCTTCAGCCAAGTCCCCCTATGCTTCCTCCATGAATAATGAAGAAAAATATTGCACAGCCTCATTAGTGATACCCTGTGTAGAAGAAATAGTCTCCTCGCTATCCAACACCAAAGAAGTAATCCCCATGCCATGTTGTCTAGCCCGAACTGAATTGAAGAAGAAGGCTGTGTTCTTATCCCCTTCTCTAAGCCATTCAATCTAGGCCTTTTATTTCCAAAAGATTTCCTCCCTTAAGTCCCATTCCTCCAAAGATTTTAAGGCCCTGGCTTCCTCCCTCAACAAAACCTCAGTCATTCCCTCATCCTGAATGGTTCTAGTAATGACATTCAGCTCCATCTGTGCCTCATTTTTATTTTAAAAAATATTCCCAAAACTTTGTCAGTTCCACTTTTTGAGCTGGTACTTGATGAATTAGAGAAGCTTAACAAAAGTATACAATGTTGTTCCTATAGTAGGCCTACCCCTCCTCCACCAATCCACCACTCATCCAAACAGGTTCGGGTCCCTGACCCACATAAGCTAAAACTTGAAAAGTACCTTCAGAGGCTCACGGGTAGAAGAAATGACCAATTTTATTGGCCAGTGGTCTGAGCCCCTCCAATCAATAATCTCAAGGTAGGAAGACCACAAACCCCCCACCCAATAACAAGAGATCATGAATCTATCTATATGCTCCGTAATGCGCCTGTCCCCCACTCTTCAATTATTCTAGGTAAAGCATCCATTAACTAGATTGATATCCACTAAATTGAGTGCCTCAATATTATCCCAAAGTAGGAGGGAAGAAGGTTCCAGCCATGCATTACCTCCCCTCTTCTCTGTTAAATCAAGAATAGCATTAAAGTCCCTCGCCACAATCCAAGGCAAATAGGGAAATAATTGATGAAGAAAGTGGATGTTTTTCCAAACAAGATGTTTACCTTGGAATTTGTAGGAGCATAAACATTAGAAAAAAGGACTGATTCACCTAACTCAATACATGAAGCCACCATAGATAAAGAGGATTTAAAGGAATTCCAGGACACATGTTAGATCTTGCACAGATTCTAGAAACAAGCCATGCCCCTCGAAGATCCATGAGCTCCAATACACTGGCATGAACATACCTCCATAACTCAGGTGCAATATTCTTCATATCATCCACAAAAACTTTTATTTCTTGAAGAAAGAGAATATCAGGTACTTGACATCTAAATAATTCCATAACAACCTTTTGTCTGGGACTGCTGTTCAGTCCCCTTACATTTCATGAGATAATGATCATTTCAGAGGAGTTAAGAAGTGCAAGTCTAAGGTCTTAACCACACCAGACTCCACCAAGGTCTCCCCAATCATCTTGATTCTATTTGTGTCCTTCTTGTGCCCCACTTTAGCACTTTTTTCTAACATCCCCTTCTTTCCCTCCCTCTGGAGAATACCCAAGCGAGGAGAAGATTTTCCTTTCTTATCTACTTCTATTCCCACAACCCTTGCCAAAGGGTATAGGTCCTCTCCATTCTGTTCCAAGTCCCTATCTATCACCTCCCCCCCAAATTCCTCTATCTACCCCTCAATAGCCATGGGTAAGGTCAACTCTTCCTGAAGAACCTCTAGAAGATTAGCTAAATTAATCTCTAGTACTGAACCTCCCACAAACTGCTCCATACTCATTAATCCCAGATTTACTTATTACTGGCCCAATTCATCCAAGATTTCAAAGCTATTGAAAGAATCATCATCCTGCCTCTCCTTAAGGGTCCTCTTTTGGCCCTTATTATGGCTTCAAGCTTTCACCTGTATAAAACCTTTATCATCCCTGCTCTCCCCAACCTCCAATTTCTTCCCTTTATTAGCACTAGAAATGCTGTTAGGTGGTAGTTGAGGATGTTGCTCCATTGGCTTAGCCTTCAGACATCTGTGCACCAGGTGTCCATACTCATGGTAAAGGCAACACCTAAAGGGAAGGGTCTCATAGTCTAATTATTTCACCTAGGAGTATGAACCTGCACTCATCTCTAGCGCATTAGGCAATGGTTTGCTCAAATCAATTTCCACACAAATTTGGGCAAAAGTCATGACTTTCTTACCTAAAGTTTGAGTATAAGACCCCACCGGCTTTCCAAGCGTCAAAGCTAACATCAAGAGAACGTCCTCACGATAGCATTCAATAGGAAGTCTGGGGAACCTAACCCATACCAGAACCCGAGTTGGTAATTCCTTAGAAGGATTAAACCCAGCATGCCAAGGTTTGACAAAAAGTCCAACCTGATTGTAAAAGTATGACCCTCCCTCAAAAACCCTATTGCAGTTAGCCAAGCATACAAATGTGACCATGAAGTATTTATTTGCCAATAACGTGACCACCATTTCTCCCTTTGGCTCCCACACTCACCTGGCCCAACCCTCCAAAAATTGAAGGGAAACTTTCAGACCCAAAAACTTGCAATATAAAGAATGCTTGGAATAATATTCCACATCCTCTGAAATCATATCAAAAGGAATTACCAGTTTAGGTCATTCCTTGCATTTCTCTAAGAAACCATTAATTTTCATAATCTTGGATCCCCCAAGAAAGCCCCATTCCATTGCTTCTAGATTCTAGGAAGAAAAATCCTGACCTACTGTTTTACCTTGCTGCTCCTACCTGTTCATGCCCATAGCTACACTAAAAATTTTGCCAATCAAAGTTTTTAGAGGGCTCTTGTTGAGCCATGATCACGCCCTCCTTGGTCCAATGTGATCCTATGACACCTCTACCCAATGCCTCAATCCTTCACCACTCCCTTTCTCCCCTAAACTACACTTGCGCACACCAACCCACCACTTTAAATAGGCTAGGGCATGACTGCCCTAGCTCAACCATGACCTGCACACGCTGCAGCCCGTCATTCTATTAAATTATATTCCTTGATCTCTTTTATTTAAATAAATTTTAATTATTAAATTTAAGATAATATTCCCTATTTACACCTATAACATGATTTTGATTTTAGGTCATACACATGCATCAAATTAAAATGGTGTTCAAATAAAATAAGATATGTTGTACACACTGCAATACACATTTATTCCTTTAAACTAGTAATTTCATCCTTATGCATTAATAGATTCAAGGGGGAGGGGGAAATGTAGATGATTAAATATTTATTTATATGTTAAAATAGTATTTTATAGTTGATAAATATCACTCAAATCTCCACCCTTCAAATCTTGACCTTATTTATATTCGAAAGGCTCTTATTCACAATCTCACTAGGCCTAAATGCTTATCTTATAGTCTGGTCCTTTTATTCTGATTACCTAGATCACATGTAGCCTATAGTATGCTTAAAATATTATATATATCATCAATTTTAAGTTATATATCTCTAAAAACCTTATATTTTCTTGTACACTTACTTTTGGACTTGGACAATAACGTATTGTCCATTCTCGAAGACAAGTTTTCATGCCTTCTAAACACTTATATTCTCAAATATTTCAATATGTATGAGTCAACCTATTATTTTTCATTAACCCTTACATGATAATATTTTAAAAATATGTGGTATAAACACATGTTAAATCCAACTCATTATTCATATAACAAGCACCTCTCAAGCTTATACAATGTTATTGAAAAACAATTGCACAACTAAACTATTCTACCCTATTATTTCCTATTTTCATATAAATCATAAGAAAAATCATATTATAGGTCCAAACAATTCAAAAATAATCCCATGGGCCATTTTTACAAATTTAAAACCTAGATAATTACATGCACTTTCATATAGCATACTACACCATTGTTCACACACAAGCCAACACATAGGGGAGAACTACATATGCTTGAGGCCCTCTTTGAAATATTGAATATATAGGTATCACTCATTGAAAAATAGGTATTTAAGGTTTGGTTGACTCCATGAGCCCACCAAACCATTTTTGTTAAGGTGATAATACCTAAAAGGGGGATATAGGGTTTGAGATACATTATGATATCAAGCACCTGTGCATGCAATTTAAAAACACAATTTGAAAGGTGATATAAAATTTTGAAAGCCCTAGGTGGAAGTTTAAGTCAATAATCAATACTTTGTATAGGAAAAATGTGTTTAAGCACAAAAAATAACATCAAATCAAGTGTACACAGGGTGATGAAAGTGTCCATGTTGATAAATTTTTAATATTTAGAATCTGATGACTAGATCAAAATATTCATAGAATACACACACACACACACACACACACACACACACACACACACACACACACACACACACACACACACACACACACACACACACCTTCATTACTTAGATATTCCTATGAATTAGTGTATAAGCTAGGTGTTAACCAATTTTTGAACCCAAGTCAAAAATGGTCAACCCTTACAAGTTGAAACTTTTCATAAGGTTATTAAATCTTGTATAAGGTCTTAAAAATGTCTTGTAATGGTCCTATATGGTCTTCATATGGTCACATTAGTCATTATCTAGCTTGGTCTAAGGTTTGGCTTCATGTGCACTTGTCTTATCCTAGGGTTCATTTATGAGTGATTGTATTCTCAAGTGTGTTCAAGGTCATGTCATGATTTTGATTCATTAAATAAGGTGGTTATTATGTATTGAAAGATATATTATCATAAACTAACCTTTTATTATGTTGATATGCACCATAAAGTCATTTTGGCCACCTTTTGACTTAATTTAGAGGAGTTGTACATACCATCCTTAAGGAAAAATGTTTAAAGAAATATCCTAATGTCAATAATTTTATAAATGGGTCAGAGAATGGTTAGATCCTGAAACATTTATAGTTAAATTCCTAAACTAAGAAAAATACTCCTTTGCAAGCACTTTTAGGCACTTGTACGGCCTTAAGAGATAATCTTGTAGGTGAAAATGGTTTTAAAGAGTATCTTGGAATTCCATAGGTTATTTTCAAGATTTATTTAAAGTTTTAAGTCTAATATATGCATTTTATACTCTCTTTCGTCCATCACTACCTTAAAAATGTCAGAAAGGCAAAATTCAAATGCATGGTACAACTAGGAGAGATAAAGTTGGAAGCTAAAACTTTGTAAATATTTAGGGGTACTAATAATATTAAATTTATTGGAATTGGTTTATAGATTCATTACCCCTCTTTTATGAATAATCACTAAGAGTGATAATAGGTCACTATGCCTTGTCCATTCAAGGAGGGTCTAGTTTTGCCCCTATTTCTTCATGCCAAAATTTTATGGAGGAGAAAGGTTTTGTATAGTTTTTTCAGATGATAAAATGAACCCTTTCAAGGTAGTTTAATCAAATAATTCAACCTTGGTTTGTGTCTTCAATAAAGAGAAAGGTGTCTCAAATGTGTGAGCATATCACCCTGTTGTAAGTGTGTTTTGGTTTGTTTAAGATGTTTCTAATTTCATAGGTTTAAAGTAATTAATTTTTAATGTAAAATATCCTAAATATAACATGATTCATGTGTTATCTATTAATAATTATATATTTTCAAATAGCCTTTCAAGAAACATCATGTCTTGCACTCTTTGGAACCATGGTCTATCCATCAATGATTTTCTATAGGCCTAACTATTAATATTTGATAAAGTGTCATTGAGAAACAATGATATCATGAAAGGATAATATAAAACCATTGGAGGTATAAGGTAATGAGAATAGATATCAAATTTTACTCTCAAACAAGGTTATAAGGTGTTCCAATCACTCATAGGTCTGCTTACCAGTAAGTGAATATTCACAAGGTCTAAAACACATATTAAATATGTTTAAGAAGTGGATAATATATGTTAATACATTTAAAACATTAATTTAATATTTATAGACTTAAATTACATCACCAAAATCATGAATGAAGATACTCTCACTTTCAATGTAAAACCTTGTATATTAGTTGACTTTATGTATAAGCATGTACAGACCAAATGGACAAGTTGAGGATGACATAATGCTTGATCAAGAGGTATATAATATTATTGAGAGGGTGATAAAGAAATGATAAAATATTTGATAGTATCAAAGTGTCAAAAGGACTCAAGAGACTCCCTCTTAAGAGTTATACAAGCATAATATAGACCTATAGGTTACACACCTGTAGGTCCCCCATTTTGAACCAAAAAGAGATAATTACCATCAAAAGCATAGTTAGTACATTAATCAATGAAAATGCAAACATGAGATAAGTCAAAAATATATGGAAGTACCTAAGTATTTTAAGGTCAATGAAGGTTAAGATGAGAGAGAATCTACAAGCTAATACTCATGCACAAACCTGTGTATGAAGGAAAGGACAAAGGTTTGTGAACACTATAAAATAGCTAATGAAACTTGTGAAATAGGGGAAGTTAACTTTTAATGCATTTTTTAATGCTTTCAAGGTGCCATGATAGAGTCATAATACCAATTTCAAGACCTAATGCCCAAAATCTATAATAGCCATCTACATTCATACTTTAAGAAGGTGTAAAGAACAATTTTATGTTTAGGAAGATGTAGAGTTTGGAGTAATATGAAGAGGAGTTCCACATTTTAAAACATTAATAAAAGTCTTAAGATGTTTAATGGTGTTTTTCCCAAAATCTGTCACTTGCTTTTGTGGATAACATACTAACCATTTTGGTCATATAGACCAAAACTCTCTCTTTTCTTTCTCAAAAATGTTCTGAGTAGTTAAGTTTTTCAAACATTCAAGCCTTTTTTAGCTAAAGAAGTCGTAGGTTCAATAGGAATGATTTCTTCAAAGGAAGTTCAAAACACTTAAGGCTTTTCCTTAGTGTTTTAAGGATGGTTTAATGCAAAGGTTCGATCAAAAGACTTAACGACAGGATTCAAACAAATAGAATGAACCACTTTGAACCATTAAACCCCACCTTCGCAAGGTTCAAAGGTTCAAAGAGTTCAAAGGTTCAATGAATTCGGTGGACTTAAAGAAAAGAAGGCTTCAAAGAGTGAAGATTGAACTATTGAACTGTTGAACCTTGAACCAAAATGGTTCAAAGGTTCAACGAGTTCCATAAGTTTGATGAGCTTAGAGAATAAAAGGATTCGAAGGGTTAATATTGAACCATTGAACCTTGAACTTTGAAAGGTTCAAAGGTTCAAAGGGTTCAAAGAGGTTCAAAGTGACTAGTGATGTCCCCATGGATGTCAATTTTAGGGTGATAGAATAACTGTTGATTTTCAAAAGGCCTGAGAATAAGCTCAGTGACTAGCCCAGAAAGGAGCCGAAGTAGCCAATAGAAAGTGACAAGAGAGCCCCCAGAGAAGAGATAAAATGTGGCAAGGAAAGAGATAACAACTACAAGAAATATATAAATATTTGCAGGAGAGTTATTTCTGGTAGGTAGAATATTCCACCAGGTGGACATCAGAGAACACAAACATTCAAAGGCACGACCTATTTTTTTGCATTAAATAAAGGTGAATAGATAGCCATGTCAGTGTCATAAAGAAGACCAAAAAACCCATGCTTAGTAGGAGACATTTGAGATGATTCAAAATTCTAAAGTCAAGGCCAATGACCTATTCTAGCCTGGCCCTTTCATAGATATTCAATGCATTCAATTCAACATGGGCCGTTTTCATGAAAACAAGTGCCCAAGTCTTTCTTGTGATGCTATATATTGTAATCTCTCATTTTGTATAAAGGAGATCTCTCTATTATTAGAAGTAAAGCTCTGCCCAAATTGAAAGGCAATCTTGAAACTTTGAGCTCAGAATGTTAATCATATTTTTTTAAATGAATGAGAAAGCAAGCAACCTTTCAAACTTTGTGTTGGAATAAGCTTGTGTCATTTAAATTTTTTTTCTTATGTCTATTTCCTAAATACAGTCTTATCCATTTAATCAAGCAAAAAGAACTAGTGGAAGTAAGCTGGAAGATAATCTGAAGCTGATTTTGGGAGACTTTATGCTACCATAATTCTCTTCAGTCTATGTTTTGTGTAAAGGATACTAGAGAGACTTTGAGCTCTCTTTGTCCTTCATAATCCTTTACTCTGTTATAGTTAAAGTGGAGACTTTGGGCTACGCTTAAAACTAATATGTTCCTTTATCCTAATTAGTGAGAGGAATAATGAAAGACTTTATGTTTTTATGGGTTTTTTGTGGTTTATGTTATTACCTAGGAAGAATCCTGCTATTGGCTGAATATCACTTTTGTAACAAGAGAAGTGCCTTCAGTAATTACACCAGAATTATCCTCTATTATATGAACATCTCTAAAAAAATAAAGATGAATGGTATGATTTCACCCTTATGTGTATTTGTAGCTTATATATATACTATAAATTATAGAGAACCTCCCCTTGCTAAAAGGAGAGATTTGTCTTAATCTTGCTGTGGTCACCATATCTATTATATTATATAAATATCCCTATGCTATGTTTGATGCACCTATTTTGTCATCAGTCAGCTGGTGAAAAAATATTCACCCAACATTTTTTGGTGACTTCATTGGGGATGAACGAGTAATTTTGATCTTTTTCCAGCAGCTCCACGCTAACAATTTTTGGTGACTCCACTGGGGAAGAATGAAATATTCAGTTGTTTTCCATTAGCATTTCATATCTACTGGGGATAGAACATAGAAAGCTCCACACCAATAGTTTTTGGTGACTCTGCTGGGGATGAATGAGTAATTTTGATCTTTTTCTAGCAGCTCCATGCCAACAGTTTTTGGTGACTCTACTAGGGAAGAACGTGTAGTTTGAAGCCTCAAGCTTCAAATTGAAGTAGTTCCAATTCTTTTCCATTTTCATTTTACACTTTGGTAGATCCATCATACACATGAAGCCAGAGAGCTCAAGGTATTATTGGTCCTATATTTGAGTTGGTGCAGCTATGTAATTTTGATCTTTTCCCTCCACCATCTCACCTTTAGTGAACCAAGATTTTTCCTCCTACAAACATTAGGTCCCTAATACCAGGTAAATCTTCTCTTTCCTCTGCTAGCAGAGCTTTATCCATACATATCCCATAGAGATTTATTATCCCTCCTTTCAATAGCCATATCATGGTAGTCCAAGGCCCCTGGGGTAATAATTTTGGTCCCCTGAATCTAACCCCACCTCTACATGAGCTACCCCATAGCTCAAGGAAAAAATTCTCTAAGTTCTATGGTGATGGGAAGGTTTATCCTAATGAACATATTGAAGCATTTTACATAGCCTGTGGTGTGATAGGCATTGAATATGAAGACATTGTAGTCGAGCTATTTGTGGAAACATTGCAAGGCACTGTTGCAGACTGATTTTATCATTTACAAGCACAAATAGTGACTAAATATAACACTCTCAAGGCTAAATTTGAGGCCAGGTTCAAACCTATAGAAGATACTCATGCCATGTTAGCCCAACTTACATAAATGAAGAAGGAGCCTCATGAACCAATGAGAGACTTTATTTCTAAATTTGACAAGCTAAGGAATATGATTCCCACAATTGCTCAGCCAACACCTGAGAATATCAAATGCTTCTTCATCAATTCTCAGCTTCCTAAAGTGAATTTCTTGTTGAGGTGGGCTAGCCACATAGATCTTACTATAGCTCAAATTTCAGTGACTGAGGTTGAAGATGACCTTATCTTGGAAGGAAAGATAAGAAGAGATCCTAACAAAGGTAAATCTTCTTCATCTTCTAAATATTCTTCTACAGGCACCACTGATCATATGGTGTAAAATCTAACAAATGAATTGCTAGCTCTAAAAAAGCAAATGGCACAAGGGATGTTTGCTCCTCCTTATCAAGATATACCAAAGAGGACATTTCCCAACCAGTCATATTAGGGGAATGATACCAAAAATCAAGGACAACCAAATTGCCTTCCTCCCCCACCAAGGAAGCTTACCATTAAAGCAACACCAACTAACTCAGTAGTTGGTTATCTTGAAACTGAACACGATTTCTCTTTTTAACCTGAGTTGGACCAAGAAGAGGACACTGATCTCTTTATAGAAGGCTAAGAAGAATCAACTGGTGACTCCAACATTAGTTTTCTAAATTAATAGGATGAACCTAGAAGTAAAGGATAATCATTTGATGGATCATACGCTATATTTACCAAATTCTAGAACTAGTCAGCTCAACAAGCAGATAAAGGAAAAATAGGGGAAGAATCTTGACCAGTAATTTCAATTGCTAAACGAGGGGCTTCTCTACCTTTCCAATCAAAGGACTTGGTGATCACTAAAAAATTAAGTACCTCAAATATTCCTTCACCTTCTGCTTCAAGTTCACAGACTAGTCCCACACCCAGTAAAACCTAGATTGATGGACAACCTTCCTCTATTTTGAATTCATTCTAGTCATTTGATATAATTGACCATGCTAAGAAGACTAAAATTCAAAGTTCTGAGTTTGAATTCTTGCAATCCAACCCTAAGTAGTTGGATAGGTTAGTTCAATGTGTCAAGAATAAAACTATCCCTGTAGGACAAGAAATTTTGAAAGTAACTGCTATTACCCCAAAGAACACACCTACCTAAAATAATCTTGTGATTACTCCTCCAGCTACCCCTAGAAAGATAAAACCATTTTATGTCTCCCTATTGATAAATGATCATCAGATAAATAATTGCATTATAGATTCTGGTGCCTCTGATAATGTCATGCCCATCAAGGTGCTAGAATCTCTTGGTCTCACACTAACTAAGACCTTTGGGAGATGTTTCTCCATTGAAAATAAATAAGTACCTCTATTGGGACAAATCAAAGATGCTTAATTTGTATTTACGGTCTTTCCAGATAAGAGAATCAAAATGATAGTCTTGGTGGCTGACATCCCAGCCTCCTATGGCAACCAATCTTTTATCATCAGTAGACGCCTCCTTCCTTCACGATTCTTGATTATAGAAAACTTGCGATAGTAGGTAGGGGCCAAATGGCTATGGCTTCTCTATATTAATAAACAAAAATTTTACAACACTTGTTTGAATTTTTGATTCTCAGGATCCTTTAAGAAGGGTAAGAGAAGAGCATACTCTTGAAACAAGGCTACTAGATTTCTAAAGATTAGAATTTTTTTGATGAAAACTCTATAGAGGAGAGGCTTATTTATAGTATTTCGGGAGGTCCTACCTGGAATCTTTGCCAAGGTGGTGTCATGTCCCATCATACTTTACAGTGTAAAAGTTAGGCTACAGTGATATGCTATGTGAGGCACTAGATGATGACATCTAGCTTTGTGGGTCCAACATTGCTTTTGCTTTTGTTAACAGGTCATTTTCACTGATGGGTTGGAAAAGACACCTTATCTAGAAAGTGCTAGCAAGATGCCAATGGTGAGGTCCAGCTTCACATGCGTGATGATGAAGATTGATGTAGAAATAAGATTCCCACTCTAACTATCTTTTGATGATCCTATGGACAACTGTATCTTGTTCATGATCTTATTCTTCATGTATACTATGAGGATCATATCTTTCCACCCATCGATAAAGGTGTTCATTATGTGAGGACCTGATTCTTATCGTCTATGTCTAGAGGGGTCACTTTAATAATTCAATAAACTAGTGGAAAAGAAATTCATTGTTTAATCTTTTGATTATTACTACACCAGTGTTCTAATGACGGTTTGCTTAGATGGTTGCTATGAAAGACATTTGTAAATCCTATCCTATTGCATAAGAGATCCTAGTATATCTTGGATGCAACCCTTCACAAAGAATTTGTTATTACACAAGAATATTTAAAGATGCAAATCCTTGATTGTATATCCTAGTTAGATTAAAGCCAGGAATGGGTTGATGCATTAGAGTAGTAGGTGGATTTATACTGAGCCAATCTATTATTGTATTTTTAGTACCTTTAATTTGCTCTACTAAGAAGTTAAATTGATGGAAAAAGGCTTTCCATCTACAATTTTTACTGCAACCATATTTTTGACCATGATCCTTTTCTCTGAAGGTTAGAAATCTAGTACAATTAGTTTTTACAATGAAATGGGGCAAGTGTAATAATTTTAACATAAACTTCCTATAAATAATTTTTTACAACATAGATTTCTTTATCAGAAGAAATCCATTTAAGCACATCAGCACTAAATACTCTACTAGAGGATTTACAGACAAATTCTTTATTGTTATGTACACAGACAAGTACTCCTCCCCATGCAATATCAGAGGCATCAGCATAAACTATCATTTTATTAGATTTTGGGATATATAGATTAGGAAGTAAGCCAACTTTAGATTTGATTCTATGAATAACAGCTGTATGTTCTTCCTGACAATTGTAAGCTTTCTTTTTTTGAAGAAGTTCTTGAAGCAAAAACTTGTCTTCACCAAAGTTAGGATAGAAGCTATTTAAATATTTTAATAATCCCAAAAAAACTTGGAGTTGAGGTTTATCCAGGATATCTAGAAAATTGATGACCTTCTCTTTGATATGTGGCTAGATTTGTAGTTTTGAATCTTGGATTACCATTCCAATAAAGTTGCATTCAATTTTGCATAACTAAATTTTTGTTTCTGCTAGAACTATTCCTGCATTTCGTGCCAGCTCAAAGAATCTGGAGAGATGAGTAAAATTGTCAAAAAGAGACTGACTAAAAATTAGTATGTCATCTATGTACACACATAAAAAGTTAGAAGTGCCTTGAAATATTTTATCCATATGAGCCTGATAGAATGCTGGGGCATTCCTCAAGCTGAAAGGCATTACTGTCCACTAGAAATGGCTGAAAGGGTAGCTAAATGTTGTCTTTTCCCTATCAACTTCTTTGACTTTGATTTGATAAAAGCTATATTTATAGTCAAACTGAGAGAAGTATTTACATGTTGCTACCTTCTCCAAAGATAGCTTTTATCTATAATAGGATATGGAAATGGTAGAGTAATGGCATTTAATGGCCTATAATTGATGACCATTCTTTTCTTTTCTCTCTTCTGCTCAGAATGTTTGTTAACCATAAATGCATAATAACAGTAAGGAGAAATTGATTTTTCAATAAAACCATTACTTTATAGCTCTTTGATCTGGAGTTCCATATCATTATAATCCTGTGCTGGTATTGGGATTCATTTCCCAATCTTCATGTGTTTACCTTCAATTATTTTTATATCCATCTCAGGCATGGATTTTAACTAAAACTACTGAGGGTTATCAGAATAGATAGTGGTTTTAATCTTTTCACCTATGTCTTGGATTTCAGCAGGGATTATCATCTTAGGTATTTGAGTCAGTGAACTAGGAAATTGTTTAGTGCCATAAATAAGGCAAGGAACCCTAAGTCTTTCATTCTCTATAGTAAACATGATACTCTTTGTGGTCGAACCATAAGGTGAGTATCTGTCTATAAAGGCACCACCTAGTAGGATATCTACAGGCATCCTATCTAGGGCAAAGAAATCAGCATGGAAGATTTTATCTTATATCTAAAGGGTTTGCTGATGTTTATATTTATTATAAATAAAACTATTCCCTTGGACATCTAGGCTCTTGTAAGCCATGGTGTCATCCAATGTCTTCCAGTCATGGATGAGTTGAGACTTTGGAAAAAAAAGAGAAGCTCCTATATCAATTTGAGCATCTACAAGTCTACCATTGATTTATAAAGTAATAAATTGGGCAAACTTTCCATTAATCAGGTGTGTCAGATAAGCTGGTTGTGGAATTTCTAAGGGAGGAATGCTTGTACATACTAGTTTTTATCTCCCTGGGTCTTGAACAAGAGGTTGTTCAAGGTAGATGTCTTTTACTTCTTGCTCTACTTCTTCTTTTTGGGGATTACTACATTCACCTGGACAGTAATCTTGATCTGAGTAGAAAAAACTTTCTACTTCTTCATCCTCTTCTTTTTCTTCTATGGGCAATAAGATATCCCACTATGGATCTATCTTTGGTGCTTGGATTTCTCTTGGGGAATCTTTACTGGTGAACTTGTTTTTGATCTAAGAGGCACTGGACTTGAAAGAGCTCTAAAATTGCAAAGGAGGATGCTGAGGTCTTTACAATGTTGGAGGGATTCAAGGCATTGAGGTCTGTCTCCCTCTGGTTGATCCTTCTCCTCTGGAGTATCCTCGTGTCCTTGGTCTTGTGTCTCATTCAGGTGCTTCATGGTGATGGTGAGACCAAGTGCCATGTGCTTCATATGATAGCTATGAATTGTCATAGTGCCTAGGTCGATACCATGGGCATTGCATGTTGGTAAATAGTTGTTCCAAGTCATCAGCTAATGACTTAAGAGCATCTGCATCTTTCTTGTCTTCTGAATCATCTTCTAGGAGAACATCTAGAACTGGTTCACAGATGTCATCTTATAGGTAGAGATCTTCATCAAAATCAACTATATCCCACCACATAGCTACATTGGAGGTGAAAACAACTTTAACAACAGGATTCTTGTAGTGTCATTGAAGAGCAATATGGCCAAGTTTGTGACAAATGTAGCAAATAGGTTGTTTAGATGGAGGATGAGTAGTGCGATGTTTCTTAAGGAAATGGTGAGGAGGAGCATACGAGTGCTTGCAAAGAAAAGAGCAACACTAGAAAGAAAGGTGCTTGCGATGTTACTTTTGTTTCTTGCAGGGCTATACAAATGGCCGATAGCTAAAGGGGGCTATTTCAAGAAAGGTTGGAGAAATCTGGGATGCTTGATGCTTGGTGAGATTTTGGATGGTTTTAGCCTTAGAGACTAAACACATAGCTTGTTGCTTAGCAAAATAAACTACATCAGAGAGAGAAAGGTCTTCAATTGTAAGACTCTTAAGATTAATATAAGCAATCACCTTATCTATAAGATTATAGGGTAAGGCATGAATAAATTTGATCTTAATCTCTATGGAGGAAAAGCTCTTGCTTTCATATGCTAATTCTCTAAATTGTTTGGAAAAAGCATCAAATTGTTTTAAATCACACAGCTCCATTTTGAGAAGCCATTTTTTGGATTCTAGTTCATGATTTGTGACTAGAGGTGTAAACTCATTAATTAGTAAATGGAATAAAGTAGCTAGAGGATCAGGCTGGTTATGGACTCTTTCGAATTGTTCTGCTTCAGTCATAGAAACCCACCATTGATTTACAATGCCCCAAAAGAATTTAGAAGCAAAATTAGTAGTACCTACTAGATCTAAATGAGAATCAATGGTGATAACTCTCATGGAGTTGCACTAGGCTAAAATATCATTTAAGGGATTTAGAAAATCATCAATATTGAGGTACCAAGGCTATAGTTGGACATGTGTCCTTCGCATGAGTGTAGTATTGGGATGCTTCTTACTAGGCTTAAAGTCTACTCTGTAAGTTAATTGGATAACAGAGAATTCTGCCTGTTGATCCTGTTTAGAAAGGCATTCATGACTTTCATCTAAAGCTATTATCTTAGAATCAATGGAAGATAATTGATTTTTTATATTTGTACAAAGGGTATTTGTATTGTCTTCAAGAATGGTGAGTTTATCTATACTATTCCTAATGTACAAAACATCTCTACAGAGATCATCAAAATTCTCTGACAGATGAGAGTTGAACCTTGAAGTATAATTCCTGTGTTTAAACTCATTAGAAGGTTCAATGTCTCCTTGATAAGTAGCAAAAAAATATTGTACTATACCTATAATATATCTAGCACTTTGTGATAAATGCCAAGTAAGTTTTATATATGCTTGTCAATTATCAAGCCTTGGTCATTTAAATGATGAATTTATTTGTTTTGAGTTCTATCCAAACCTCTCTGTCGCAGTCTGTGACAAAGGTTGTAAAGAAGTCAAGTTTGGTTCTTTAGATTGTTGGGGTTTATTCACCTCCATTTTTGGTCTCGATATGTTTGGTGAATTTAAATATGCCTCCATTAACATTTCTATGGTATATAATATGACAAATACAAACCATCCAAAGATCCTTGAAAATCTACCATATGCTAAAATGTTAAGTGGTACTGTTCAACTCTATAAAGACCATATAGAGTCAGTTGAGATACCTTCAGACTGGAAGCTTGATTGGTTGAAAAAAATTTCTCCTAGAATGAAAGATCAATCCACAATACATAAAAGTGATGGTAGAACTGTCAATATTCTTCCTAGATCTTTGTCTGTAAATTCTTCTATTCTTTCTCCATCCAAACCATCAACCTCTTCTTTTTGCAGAGTTGTAAAAATAGGTCATATTTTGATTGAAAATGAAGAAATCAACCAAGGACTTGATATAAAAGATCAATTACCTTGTACTATGATGAATCTTCCAAGAGAAGATAGTTTAAAATCTTTTATCATCAGTAGATGCCTCCTTTCTTCATGATTCTTGATTATAGAAAACCCATGACAATAGGCAGGGGCTGAATGGCTATGGCTTCACTATATTAATAAACAAAATTTTTACAACACTTGTTTGAATTTTTGATTCTTAGGATCCTTCAAGAAGGGTAAGAGAAGAGCATACTCTTGAAACAAGACTACTAGATTTCTAAAGCTTAGAAAGTTTTTGATGAAAACTCTATGGAGGAGAGGCTTATTTATAGTATTTTGGGAGGTCCTGCTTGGAATCTTTGCCAAGGCGATGCCATGTCCCATCATACTTTACAACGTAAAAGTTAGGCTATAGTGATATGTTATTGGAGGTGATAGATGATGATGTCTAGCTTTATGGATCCAACATTGCTTCCACTTCTGTTAATAGGTCATTTTCACTGATGGGTTGGAAAAGACACCTTATATGGAAAGTGCTGGAAAGATGCCAGTGGTGAGGTCTAACTTCACATGCATGATGGTGAGGATTTATGTAGAAGTAAGATTCCCACTCTAGCTACCTTCTACTGATTATATGGACAACTATATCTTGTTCATGATCTTCTTCTTCATGTATACAGTGGGGACCATATCTTGCCACCCATTGGTAAAGGTGTTTATTATGTGACGACCTAATTCTTACCATCTATGTCTAGAGGGGTCACTTCAATAATTTAGTAAACTAGTGGAAAATAAATTCACTATTTAATCTTTCGATTATTATTACACGAGTGTTCTGATGATGGTTTTCTTGGATGGTTGTTATGAAAGACATTTGTAAATCTTGTCCTACTACATAAGATATCCTGGTATATCTTGGATGCAACCCTTCACAAAGAATCTATTTTTGCACAAGAATGTCTAAAGATGCAAATCCTTGATTGTATATCCTAGTTAGATTAAACCCAGGAATGGGTTGATGCATTAGAGTAGCAAGTGGATTTCTACTGAGTTAGTCTGTTGTTGTATTTTTAGTACCTCTAATGTGCTCTACTGAGAAGTTAAATTGATGGAAAAAGGCTTTCCATCTACAATATTTACCACAACCATCTTTCTGACCATGATCCTTTTCTCTGAAGGTTAAAAATCTATTACAATCAGTTTTTAAAATGAAATGGGGCAAGTGCAATAATTTTAACATAAACTTCTCTAAAACTTTTTTACAGCATAGATTTATTTATCAGAAGAAATCCATTTAAGCACATCAGTGCTAAACACTCCACTAGAGAATTCATAGACAAATTCTTTATTGTTATGTCCATAGATAAGTACTCCTCCCCATGCAATATTAGAGGCATCAATATAAACTATCATTTTGTCAGATTTTGGGATATATAGATCAGAAAGTAGGCCAACTTTGGATTTGACTTTTTGAATAGCAGCTGTATATTCTTCCTACCAATTGTAAGCTTTCTTTTTTTGGAGAAGTTCTTAAAGAAAAAATCTGTCTTCACCAGAGTTAGGATAGAAGCTATTTAAATATTTTAATAATCCCAAAAAAGCTTAGAGTTGATGTTTATCCAGGATATCTAGAAAATTGATGACCTTCTCTTTGATATGTGGCTGGATTTGTAGTTTTGAATCTTGGATTACCATTCCAATAAAGTTGCATTCAATTTTGCATAACTGAATTTTTGTTTCTGCTAGAACTATTCTTGCATTTCGTGCCAGCTCAAATAATCTGGAGAGATGAGTAAAATGGTCAAAAAGAGTTTGACTAAAAATTAGTATGTCATCTATGTACACACATAGAAAGTTAGAAGTGCCTTGAAATATTTTATCCATATGAGCCTAATAGAATGTTGGGGCATTCATCAAGCTAAAAGGCATTACTATCCACTGGAAATGGCTGAAAGGGAAGCTAAATGCTATCTTTTCCCTATCAGCTTCTTTGAATTTGATTTGATAAAAGCCAAATTTACAGTTAAACTGGGAAAAGTATTTACATGTTGCTACCTTCTCCAATAGATAACTTTTATCTAGAATATGATATGGAAATGGTAGAGTAATGACATGTAATGGCTTGTAATTGATGACCATTCTTTTCTTTCCTCTCTTTTGCTCATAATGTTTGTTAACCATAAATGCATAACAACAGTAAGGAGAAGTTTATTTTTCAATAAAACTATTACTTTTCGACTATTTCATCTGGAGTTTCATATCGTTATAATCCTGTGCTAGAATTGGGATTTGTTTACCAATCTTCATATGTTTACCTTCAATGATTTTTATATCCATCTCAGGCATGGATTTTAACTAAAACTACTGAGGGTTATTAGAATAGATAGTGGTTTTAATCTTTTCACCTATGTCTTGGATTTCAGTAGGGATTATTATCTCAGGTATTTGAGTAATTGAGTTAGGAAATTGTTTAGTGTCATAAATAAGGCAAGGAATCCTAAGTCTTTCATTCTCTATAGTAAACATGATACTCTTTGTGGTCGAACCATAAGGTGAGTATCTATCTATAAAGGTACCACCTAGTACGATATCTACAGGCATCCTATCTAGGGCAAAGAAATCAGCATGGAAGATTTTATCTTATATCTAAAGGGCTTGTTGATGTTTATATTTATTACAAATAAAACTATTCCCTTGGACATCTAGGCTCTTGTAAGCCATGGTGTCATCCAATGTCTTCCATTCATGGATGAGTTGAGATTTTGGAAAAGAAAGAGAAGCTCCTGTATCAATTTGAGCATCTACAAGTCTACCATTGATTTATAAAGTAATAAATTGGGCAAACTTTCTATTAGTTAGGTGTGTTAGATAAGCTGGTTGTGGAATTTCTAAGGGAGGAATGCTTGTACATACTAGTTTTTATCTCCCTAGGTCTTGAAAAAGAGGTTGTTCAAGGTAGATGTCTTCTACTTCTTGCTCTACTTCTTCTTCTTGGGGATTACTACATTCACCTGGACAGTAATCTTGATCTGAGTAGAAAGAACTTTATACTTCTTCATCCTCTTCTTTTTCTTCTATGAGTAATAAGATATCCCACTATGGCTCTATCTTTGGTGCTTGGATTTCTCTTGGAGAATCTTTGCTGGTGAACTTGTTTTTGATCCAAGAGGCACTAGGCTTGAAAGATCTCTAAAATTACAAAGGAGGATGCTAAGGTCTTTACAATGTTGGAGGGATTTGAGGCATTGAGGGCTGTTTCCCTTTAGCTGATCCTTCTCCTCTAGAGTATCCTCATGTGCTTGGTCTTGTGTCTTGTTCGATTACTTCATGGTGATGGTGAGACCAAGTGCCATGTGCTTCATATGATAGCTATGAATTGTCATGGTGCCTAGGTCAGTATCATGGGTGTTGCATGTTGGTAAGTGGCTATTCCAAGTCATTGGCTAATGACTTGAGAGCATCTACATCTTTGTTGTCTTCTAAATCATCTTCTGGGAGATCATCTAGAATTGGTAGAGATCTTCATTAGAATCAACTATATCCCACCACATAGCTGCATTGGAGGTGAAAACAATTTTAACTATAGGATTCTTGCAGTGGCATTGAGGAGCAATATGGCCAAGTTTGTGACAAATGTAGCAAATACGCTGTTTGGATGGAAGATGAGCAGTGCGATGTTTCTTGAGGAAATGGTGAGGAGGAGCATATGAGTGCTTGTGAGGAAAAGATCGATGCTAAAAAGAAAGGTGCTTGCAACATTGTTTTTGTTGCTTGTGGGGCTATACAAATGGTTGACAGCCAAAGGGGGCTATTTCAGGAAAGGTTGGAGCAATCTGGGATGCTTGATGCTTGGTGAGCTTTTGGAAAGTTTTAGCCTCAGAGACTAAACACATAGCTTGCTGCTTATCAAAATCAATTACATCAGAGAGATAAAGGTCTTCAGTTGTAAGACTCTTAAGATAAATATAAGCAATCACCTTATCTATAAGATTATAGGGTTAGGCATGAAGAAATTTGATCTTAATATCTGTGGAGGGAAAGCTCTTGCTTTCATATGCCAATTCTCTGAATTGTTTGGAAAAAGCATCAAATTGTTTTAAATCTCACAGCTCCATTTTGATAAGCTATTTTTTGGAGTCCAGTTCATGATTTGCTACTAGAGGTGTAAACTCATTAATTAGTAAATGGAATAAAGTAGCTAGAGGTCAGGCTAGTTATGGAATCTTTCGAATTGTTCTGCTTCAGTCATAAAATCCCACCATTGATTTACAATGCCCCAAAAGAATTTAGAAGCAAAATTAGTAGTACCTACTAGATCTAAATGAGAATTAATGGTGATAACTCTCATGGAGTTACACCAGGATGAAATCTCATTTAAGGGATTTAGCAAATCATCAATATTGAGGTACCAAGGTTGTAGTTGGACATGTGTCCTTTGCATGAGAGTAGTATTGGGATGCTTCTTACTAGGCTTAATATTGGGACCAAGATCTACTCTATACATTAATTGGCTAACAAAGGATTCTGCTTACTGATCTTGTTTAGAAATCCATTCAAGACTTTCATCTAAAGCTATTATCTTAGAATCAATGGAAGACAATTGATTTTTTATAGTTGTACAAAGGGTATTTGTATTGTCTTCAAGAATGGTGAGTTTATCTATACTATTCCTAATGTACAAAACATCTCTGTAGAGATCATCAAAATTATCTAACAGATGAGAGTTGAACCTTGAAGTATAATTCTTGTGTTTAAACTCATTAGAAGGTTCAATGTCTCCTTGATAAGCAATAAAAAAATATTGTATTATATCTACAGGCTACTTATAGATTCCTTTATGAGGTGGCCATCTTCCACCTTTATACAGAGTTACTTTATTTTTTGTATAAAATTCTAAACTATCTTCTCTTGGAAGATTCATCATAATACAAGGTAATTTATCTTTTATATCAAGTCCTTGGTTTATGTCTTCATCTTCAATCAAAATATGACCCATTTTTATAGCTCTACAAAAGAAGAGGTTGATGGTTTGGATGGAGAAAGAATAGAAGAATTTATAGAGAAAGATTTGGGAAGAATATTGACAGTTCTACCATCACTTTTATGTACTGAGGATTGACCTTTCATTTTGGGGGAAACATTTTTCAACCAATCAAGCTTCTAGTCTGAAGGTATTTTGACTAACTCTATATGGCCTTTCTAGAGTTGAATAGTACCATTAAGCTGTCTAGCATATGGCAGATTTTCAAGGATCTTTGGATGGTTTGTATTGGTTATACTATATACCATAGAAATGTTAATGGAGGCATATTTTTTATATACCTGTGAAGCCTTAATAGTTGGCAGTTTTTACAAGATATTTTCTTTTTCTAGGTTTTCTTCAGTGATCTTAATATCTAGATAGTCAGATAACTATTTTGGAATGAAAGGAGGGAGTTCATAAGTTCCTTCTAATTTAGATTCATTCATGATTTCTACTATGGATGTTATCTGGGATTTACCAAATTCTATGGTAAGAGATTGAGGTTGTGGTAAGCAAGAAAATTCTAGTAAGTGAATAAAAATGTAGAGATAAAAGGGCCTATGAGAATGTAAAATGGCTAAGGACTCGATGCAATAGTTACCCAAAGAATTTTTCAAAGTAGAGAAACTCAAAAGTCTTTAACAAATAATTTCTTACAGACAATTTTAGTAGATGATCTAGATCTGGTGAAATTTTTACAAGGACGTTGGTGGAGAATTGAGCATGAACCTGTCTGAGGTGAGAATCCCTATTAAGGGCATCATGCAAAGGCTACTTCTTGAGAAGGAGGCAAAGTACATTGTCACCCAAATGGCATCCCCTGAAGTTCAAATTCTATTTGAGTCTTTAGGCTTGGGTAATTACTTTTTGACTACTAAAGATATTCCTATTTTAGTAGATGAAAGTTCCATAGGTGACAATCCAAAAAATTTAGATAAGACATTAGAAGAATTAGTAGGGTGCAGTACACATGAAAAGAGATCTTCTCTTCCTGATGAAGAAAAACTTGAAAGAAGATCAAATTTTGATGATGTTTGGATTCTGGAATTTGATGGCAATAATTCATCTACCGATTTTGGAGTTGGAGTTGTTTTAATATCTCCTCAAGGAGATATTTTCCCTTATGCATATAAGTTGTAGTTCAGCAACACTAACAACACTGTTGAATATGAATCACTACTGCTCAATTTAAAGGCTACTCAAGATAAAGGTGTTAAGTTCCTTCATGCCAAAGGAGATGCTGAGCTAGTGGTTTATCAGGTGAAGAACCTGTATCAAACCAAAAATGAGAGATTAGGACATTATCACAATCTGGTGTGGGACTGCATTGAAAGCTTTGATGCTTTCATTATTTCTATCATGCCTAGAGAATTCAATAGTCATGCTAATGCATTAGCCATCTCTGCAACTCTCTTGGTCCCTCACCAAGATTTTGAAGAAGATAGGTATACTATTGAGTTGGTCTTTTGACCAAGTGTACTTGATAATGCAGACCACTAGTTGTTCAATGGTGATAACCAAATCATTGCTTTTCTAGAATAGATGGATAGCTTTGAGAAGCTTCATTTTGAAGGCAGTGAACCTCAACCATGGGAATCAACTTTGGAGATAAATTCAAAATTTGATGAAGAGTTCCTTCAGCTCAAAAGGAATAAAATTCCCAAATAATTAGTTTCTCTTGAGAAACTTTTTGACAAGCATGATAGGTTTATCAAGGAACAACAAATGGATTCAAAATCCTTCAAGGATTTTGATCAAATAAATTAGTGTACAGAAGACAATCCAAAAATAGTCAACATTGAGAATTGTTGTACCCCTAATGAAAAACTCAAATTTATCACTCTGCTTCACCATTACATTGATGTTTTGGCATACTCTTATGATGATCTAAAATCTCTCAACCTTGAAGAAATCAAGCATGAAATTCCTCTCAAGATTGGGTCATTACCTCACAAGTAGAACCAAAGGCAGTACAACCCTAAGATATTAGGCATGATTTTGTCTAAGATACAAAAAATGCTAAATGCAAGGATTATTTTCCCAATCCATCATTCCACCTAGATTGCAAACATAGTCCTTATGAGAAAGAAGAATGGAGAAATTTACCTGTGTGTTGATTTCAAAAATCTAAATCAGTCATCTTTAAAGGACAACTATCCCATACCTATCATGGATCAATTACTACAAACAGTGACTGGCACTGAGATGTTATCAATGTTAGATGGCTTTTCAAGATATAATCAAGTGGAAGTTGGTGAAGCAGACCGACATAAGACCACCTTCACAACACCTTGGGTCACCTTTGCATATCACAAAATGCCTTTTGGCTTGATCAATGCTGGCACCACCTTCTAAAGAGCCATGGATCTTGCTTTTGGAAATGAAATGGGTAAGTTCATTATGGTATAACTTGATGACTTGATAGTCTTTTCTAAACATAATCCTGATCATGTGCATCATCTACAATAAGTGTTGGAGCGATGTAGGCAAAATGGTATTTCTCTTAATCCCAAGAAATCAATTTTTGGGGTTACTGAAGGGAAACTTCTCGGTCACACTGTGTCTTGAGAAGGCATAAAGATTGACCCAAAAAGGGGAAAATCAATTCAATATCTTTCTCTTCCTATCAGTAAGACTACAGTTCACTCTTTCTTTGAAAAGGTGAACTTTTTGCAAAGGTTCATTCTTGAATTCGTAGAGAAGACTCACCACATTGTCAATATGATGAAGGGCAAAGCTACTTTCAACTAGATTGAAAAAGGCAAGTTAGCATTTCAAGACATCAAAGAAGCTATCGCCCATGCCCTAATCCTGATTTGTCCTGATTACACTAAAGACTTCGTGATGTACAACTATGCTTTTGAACACACACTTTCAACCATTTTGGTTCAACAAAATAAAAGTGTGGAGTCTTCCATATCTTTCATGAGTTGTCCTCTCAAAGCTCATGAGCTGAAGTATTCAAACATGGAGAAGCATGCTTATGTAATGGTAAAGGTAGTAAAGCACTTCCATTTTTATATCCTGAACTCACACACTATTGCTCTAGTTCTTGATACAATAGTCAAGTCCATATTAACTCAGTAGGAGTTTGGGACTAAAAGAGGCAATTAGATTGCCAAAATCTAGGAGTTTGATCTTGTTATCAAACCAATGAAGCTTGTGTGGGGAAGGGGTCTTTACCAATCAATTGCTAATAACATACCAAAAGAAATAGGGCATGAAGAAATAGAAGTTGAATACATGCCAATAGTTCTCTTTATCACCACTATGAATGAGTGGTATTCGAATATTGCTCATTTCCTTACCTATGGTGAGTGTCCTGATCACTTGTCTCATGAAGAGAAGAGGACTATTAAGTTGAAAGCTTCCAATTTTTTCCAATGGGATAACAGTCTGTATAAGAGGAAACTTGATGGGGTATTCCTGTGCTACGTGGATAAAGTGTAACAAAACAAACTTTTGGAGTCTTTCCACAATTTGGCTTGTGGAGGACATTTTTTTGTGCCTATGACTACCCATAAGATTCTATGAGCTAGGTACTATTGGCTTACTCTATTTCAAGATTTATACACTTGGGTGCGTAAATGCGAGCTATGTCAACAATTCATTGGCAAACCCAAGTTGGATGTGTTACCTCTCAAGCCTGTGGTGATAGAAGAGCCATTTCAGCAATGGAGAATTGATTTTATTATCACTGTAAATCTATCCTTGAGTGCTAGAAATGATTATTTCCTTACAGCCAAAGACTAATTTACCAAGTGGGTGGAAGCCATTCCAATCAAGCATGCTACTTCAAAAGTAGTTTGTAATTTCCTCAAGGAAAACATCATTTCTAGGTTTGGCATCCCAACCAAGATTGTAACAGATAATGCAGCCTATTTCTCTTCTCATGAGATTAATCAGTTCTACTACTATTATGGAATTATCCTATCCCACTCTTCTAAATATTATCCAAAAGGAAATGATCAAGTAGAATCAAGTAACAAGAACCTGGTGACCATTATCAAGAAGTTGGTAGATGATAATTAGAGAACCTAGCATAAAGCATAGCTTGATGCTTTATGGGCAGACAAAATTACACCCAAGAGGCCAATTGGTATGTCCCCATTTCAACTTTTGTATGGTCTCAATGTAGAGATACCAATCGCCCTAGAATTACTAGCGTTAAAGTTAGCAAAGGCAATAGAAGATTCAACTTTTGAAAGTTCCAATGACAAAAGGATCATGTACTTGACTGAACTAAATGAGTAATGAAATATGGTGGTGGACCGAATTGCTATGCATCAAGTCTGGTAAAGAGAATCTTCAACCAGAAAACAAGGATCCATGACTTTTAGATTGGAGATCAAGTCTTGTTGTGGGACAAGAGGAGGGAACCAAAAGGAATGCATGGAAAACTAGATTCCTTATGGAGAGGCCCATTTGCCATTCATCGTTTAAATGGTGAAAATAGTTTATTGTTGAGATATCAAGATGGAATGCCATTTACTTTGCCTCAAAGTGGGTAGCATCTGAAGCAATTCAATCATTGAAGTATCAGATAAGTCCATTTGTATATATGTATAGTCTTTCTTTGTTTTGTGTTTTTCATTTATTTTTGGCACTGTTTGTTTTTGGCACCTTTCTTTTTAGGTAAGCATGACTCCATAGCCCAATGGCATAGATGAAGGCACTAAGATTCTGGTTTCAACTCCCTTTAATTATTTTAAAATTTCAATCAATGGAATTTCCCCAACTGGAGCCAACTGTCATTCCCAAAATCTGTCACTTGCTTTTGTGGACAACATACTGACCATTTTGGTCCTGTAGACCAAAACTCTCTATTTTCTTTCTCAAAAATGTTCTGAGTAGTTAAGTTTTTCAAATATTCAAGCCTTTTTTAGCTAAGGAAGTTGTAGGTTCAACAGGTAGGCTTTCTTCAAAGGAAGCTCAAAACACTTAAGGCTTTTCCTTAGTGTTTTGAGGATGGTTTAATGCAAAGGTTTGATTAAAAGACTTAACAATGGGCTTCAAACAAATAGAATGAACCACTTTGAACCATTAAACCCCACCTTCGCAAGGTTTAAAGGTTTAAAGAGTTCAAAGGTTTAACAACTTTGGCAGACTTAAAGAAAAGAAGGCTTCAAAGAGTGAAGATTGAATTGTTGAACCATTGAACCTTGAACCAAAATGGTTCAAAGGTTCAATGAGTTCCATAAGTTTGATGTACTTAAAGAATAAAAGGATTCAAAGAGTTAAGATTGAACCATTGAACCATTGAACCTTGAACTTCAAAAGGTTCAAAGGTTCAAAGGGTTCAAAGAGTTCAAGGTTTAAAGAGGTTCAAAGTGACCAGTGACATCCCCATATACATCAATTTTATAGTGATGGAATAACCATTGATTTCAAAAGGCCTGAGAACAAGCTCAGTGACTAGCCTAGAAAAGAGTTGAAGGAGCCAACAGAAAGTGACAAGTTAGCCCTGAGAGCTTAGATCACCAAGAAGAGATAAAACATGGCAAGGAAAGAGAGAAAAACTATAGGAAATCTATAAATATTAGTAGGAGAGTTATTTCTAGTAGGTAGAATAATCCACTAGGTGGACATCAGAGAACATAAACATTCAAAGGTGTAGCCTATTTTTTTGCATTAAGTAAAGGTGAATAGATAGCCATGTAAGCGTCATAAAGAAGGCCAGACAACCCATGCTTAAGAGGAGACATTTGAGATGATTCAGAATGCCAAAGTTAAGGCCAATGACCTATTCTAGCATGGCCCTTTCACAAATATTCAATGCATTCAATTCAGCATGGGCCATTTTCATGAAAATAAGTGCCCAAGTCTTTCTTGTGATGCTATATATTGTAATCTCTCATTTTGTATAAAGGAGATCTCTCTGTTATCAAAAGTGAAGCTCTACCCAAATTGAAAGGCAATCCTGAGACTTTGAGCTTAGACTGTTAATCATATTTTGTTAAATGAATGAGAAAGCAAGTGACCTTTCAGACTTTGTGTTGGAATAAGCTTGTATCATCTAGGAAATTATTCTCATGTCTATTTCCTAAATACAGTCTTGTCCATTTAATCAAACAAGCAGAACTAGTGGAAGTAAGCTGGAAGATGTCCTAAAGTCAACTATGAGAGACTTTGTTCTACCATAATTGTCTTCAGTCTATGTTTTGTATAAAGGATACTAGAGAGAATTTGAGATCTCTTTATCCTTCGTAATCCTTTACTCTGTTGTAGTTGAAGTGGAGACTTTGGGCTACACTTCAAACTACTGTGTTCCTTTGTCTTAATTAGTGGGAGGAATAATGAAAGACTTTTTGTTTTCATGGGTTTCTTGTGGTTTCTATTATTACCCAAGAAGAATCCTATTGTTGGCTAAATATCACTTCTAAAAGAAGAGAAGTGCCTTCAGTAATTACACCAGAATTCTCCTCTGGTATATGAACATCATCTCTGAAAAAAGAGAGATAGATGGTATGATTTCACTCCTGTGTGTATTTTTAGCTTATATATATATATATATATATATATATATATATATATATATATACACTATAAATTATAGGGAACCTTCCCTTGCTGAGAGGAGAGATTTTTCTCAATCTGGCTATGGTCACCACATCCATTTTGTTGTATAATCTCCTTATGATATGGTTGATGCACCTATTTTGTTTCAATCAGCTAGTGACAAAATATTCACCCAACAAATGGTATTAAAATGCATTAATAAAACCCCTATAATGCATTCAGATCATCCTAATAAGCACCTATAGGTTGCAAGGTTAGCAGGATAGTTTCAAGCCTAAAAAGAAGGTAGAGTATATACCAAAGGAGCATTGGAGTCTAGTTTGGGTGAGACCATGACCATGTAATGAAATAATATGAGTTATAATAACTTAAAATACCTACAATAGGTTTACAAAAGATGAATAAATAGAGTTTTAAACCTTACCTACATAGTCAGCATAAACTATATGCATGTCTATCTTGGAAAAGAAGGGTTACTTATTCAAAATGAATATGGATGTTGGTATGAAGAATAAAGTCATGAAGATGATTATATAATGTTGTTATGGGATGTCTAGGCATATAAAACCTAACTCACACATAGGCAGACCATAGGTGCAGTCATGAGATAAGATGTTTGATGAAGATGAAATGAATTCATAATGGAATTGGAAGGTTATAATGTTAGTACAAACCCTTGAAAGGAATTCATGATGAAATAAATAGGGAAAGTGCTATTTAGGCTCTTAAGACCACCTTAAGCTCCTCAAATGAGTGATTATTATCGAAGACCATCCTTCTCTTGATTGATGAGACCATGAACTTTTGCATGATAAAAATGGTATTTAGAGGTGGTAATTAAGTCCTCATAATTAAAATTCATGGCAGAAGTTGTTGGTTTAGGTCTCAAACCTTCATGAACCGAGCTTAAGATTATCAACCCCTCTCCAATGGCCTCTTTGCAGACCAAGAGTCAACTTATTGCACTAAGTACCATATAAAAATGATGCATGGGAACCTAAGAACCTAGTGATAGTTTATGGGGATAGTAAACTTGAAAATTTTGGCATTGGTTTAGGGGTTGAGGGCCTAGGGTTTATGTAAAATTGTTAAGAACCTAAGCCACTCTAAACCATCCTAAAAGCCTAGTAGAGACCCAATGTCAAAGATTGAATTATAAAATAAATTAAATGACTTTATTTGATCCTAAAAACTCATTAATATTTTTATAGACTTCAATTAGATTCCAACTATGTACTTCATCTATACTTGTATTTGTATAGACTATATTAAATATAATGTTTTATAAGGTTTTTTGGTGTTTTGTAGGGTTTTGGATAATTATACACTCTAAAATGTTGGGAGAGGAAATTTTTGATGTATTTAATCTATTTAAGCCTAAAAATATGTACTAGACATTCTATAAGTGATCTAACAAAGATCATTTTTTAAGGCAATCTCAAATAGGCCTAAAATAAGACTAGGTTTCAAGGCCATTTCATGGTTCTCACACTTACATAGGGTATTAGGGCCCAAATTTTACATGGAAGTTAGTTATAGGATAATAAAGTGAATAAAAGTTTTTTGGGTTTTTTCACATGTGTGTGAGAGATATGGAGTAAAAAATCAAGCTTCTATGCAAGGAGGCCTAATCAAGGAGAGAGAAAAGTAGAAAAAAACATTTCCACTCACTCTAAGAATATAAAACTTGGAATGGATTTGTAAATACATAATAGGTCCTCAAATATTCTATTAGTTTAACATTACCATCCATACAATACCCTACATAAGGATGTTTGTATGATTTTAGGGTGATAAGGAAAAGAGGCCTAATGAGAGCTTGAAGAGTAAAATGAAGTCTTGAGAGTTATTCCATGAACCAAAATGGATTTATTAAGGTATGAGAAGGTATTTTAATGCCTTTAATGGAGAGATAATTATTTTAAGAATATGAACTCAAGTTTTGAGCTACTTGGACAAGGCTAGGCATGGGAGATGGAGTTTGAAGACACCTAAGCATATATATGATGATTACCATTGAAATGTCAAATTAGAGAAGTTTTTAAATATAGGGAAAGTGTCAAATAAGATTTTTGAAAGAATTTCATGTCGAATTGATGATGAAAAATTCCATTTGTCACTTTTCATATGTAAATGAGGGTGGTTTTGAAGAGTTGTGCAAGGTGTCAAGCTAAGTTTCTTACTCGTATAACACTTGAATGATGGAGCATCTTCAGAAGAGAGACATATTTCCTTATGGAAATATTGAAATAGTTTATAACTCCATATTTTTTTAACTCTCATGTGGACACTTATCTCTCTCCCTCTTCTACACCCTTCACTTTCTCCCTTATTTCTCTATATAAGCTACCACTTTTGGCTTGGTAATGCATCCACATTTGGTATGGTGAATCCCTGATAATTTGAATACTAATTTTTCCTTTGAATAAAATATTTCAAGCTGATTTTAATCTATCAAATTCTTGTTTAAGTTTGTGAAGTAGTTCATAGTTGAATGGTAAGTGATCATTATCTCTCCTTGTGTTCATGTCACTCTTTCATGTTTCATGTAAGTAATATGATTTCTAGCAGGTCACATGATGTGTAGTTAGTTATTTTATGTGTATTTAAGTGTAAGGAAGACTATTAGTGTTTATGATCATACCTACTATTCATCTACCTTGATAAATACATTTCATCTTACCTTCATGTTGAAACACTTTTGTTATGAGAACTTTGGATGTTGAGATCAGGTTTACAAATTGCTTTTCATAATACAAGTTTAAGTAAAATTGTAGAGCTAATATTGGTGAATTACCTCTATTATATTAGTGTTAATGTCATACTATCCCTTTTCCTTCAAATCAAGTAGGTTAGTGGTTCGTTCTAGGTGTTATGTAAGGGAGTTATCCCTATTTCATGTAAATTTTTGCTTAAGTTCTAAAGAAAGAGAGAAAAGAAACTTGATATAGGTATGGTTGAAAAACATATTTGTTTGTGTGTATGATGAATAAAAATATTGTGAAGAGCTCCTATTTGGATTGGGAGGAAGACCTATAGATAAGAAATCACTAAAGAAAACTTATTTATTAGATAGATAGTTGGGTGGATTGTCTAAGGATAGCTAGATCTTAGAAGCGAGAGCTTCCTTAGGGGATATCAATCCAAAAATTTTAAAAAATGAAGTTGATAAATTTGTAAAGAAGTTACTTGCATCAATAATTAAAAGGTACTAAATTTGAATACAAGAAAGCTTGCTAGAAGAATAGACTAGAAATGATCTAATTAGTGATAGACTAATTAATGCTAGTGATGATGGGTCGAGTTATGGTTTAGAAAATTAGAAGGGGGTCTATGAGTGGTCAAAAGCATAGAAAATTGGATTTTATTGGGTATGAGTGGGTGAAATCAGCTTGCTAGTTTTTTACCATAGGTGACTATCAGTGGTTGGGGTAACCATTGATGGTTATGCCTGACCATTGATGGTTGGGGTAAATATTAGTAGTTGACTATGTATTTTTGGGTTTGATCAATAGAAGATGATGGGATTCCAAAAATGGATTCTAGGAATTGGCCAAGGGCTATATTGATTGATAAATGGAATAAAAGTACATGAATATTGACAAATAAGCACTTGTCTTACTAGAAGTCAATTGGGTGGGTGGTTGATGTAGTTAGCCCATTGATGGAATCTGTCTAGATTCCAATAGAATAATAATACCTAAAATATTGGTTGAGAGATGATGATGATTTAGATCTCAATAAGGGTTGAAAATGATTGATAATGTTGATGACATTGATTTCCTTGATTGACTTGCGAAAGAAAACTCTTAAATACCTAAGCTCTTGATAATTATTGTAAATAGATTTGACTTCTTAGGCATCTCTCTCTTATATGTATAAGTAAGAGGTAGAAATGAAGGTGTAACTAGGTCATCTAAATGTAGTTTTCACATGTAAAGGTTTACAACACAAATTAGACAAGTTATATTTAGAAAAGGGTTATCGGCATGCTCTTGGTGAGAAGGTGAATCCTGATCGTTGATGGTCATGGGTCCCCAAGGCTGAATGTCAATAGTCACCCTAATTATCAATGGTTAGGGTCCATAGGGAGAGGGTCCTAAATGCTAGGGTTATTCATATAGGTGAAATTGCGTATAGATTGGTTGGTTAAGGCCTGATAGGTGTAGGTTGGTCTTAAGAGGGTAAGGGGTAATTCTAGGTCTACGTCAACATCCAAAATTGTAGTTATGTAGATTTATGATGTCTACATTTTGCCCCTTTTTATTGTGTAGCTTACATAAATGAGCTAAAAAACAAAAATAGAGCATGGGTCACGGGTCTAGTTGCCTTAAGAGTGAGAGGAGGTGTTTCCCCTCAAACTAAGAGTTAGTGAGGTGAAGCTAAAGTAGGTATACATTTGATAAGTGGTATATGGTGAGTCATTATGTAGTGACATGAGGTTGTGTGTTTGAGAAGTAAATATGCACACAAAATATGACAAAAAGAGCAATAGCCAAGATTGTGCATAAGTGAGGTTGCTAATATTTGTAAAAATAAGGGTCAATACTAAGAAGGACAAGTGATGAGTGAACTGCATGACTGCTGATAGGCATGATGGCTAGGAACACTCATAAATATAAGTCTTTAAAGCTATCTCTATGTATCTAATGGGTATCCAAAGTAGGAAGTGATCTAGAGGAAAACATAAATGGGTCAAGTTTCATAGGTATCCAAGGTAGGAAGTTCTCTGGGTGAGACATAAGTGGGTCAGTATGCATGAGGTGATGCAAAATGCAAAAGGGTCAACATGGTAATATTGTCATTATGGCCAAAGGACCAGGAAAATAGTCTCACAAAATTGTGTGTCAGATGGGCCAAAAGAAACCAATGGCAAGGTGATGAGGTGGTCAGGTTGGTGGGAGAAAGTCATCTCCAAAAAGTAGGTAAGATCCTGAGGTAAATTTCTTGAAATATGGAGGTTATAGGTAAAAGGTGAAATTGGGGTTTTAAGGTATCATGATCATTGATGATCAGGGTCCCTAGAAGGTGACCATCGATGGTCAAGGAAAACCCTAAAAGTCTAGGGGTAAAAATAAAAAATAAAAGTTAATTTTCACTTTTACTACTGTGTTCTATTTGATTAAGCTCTAGAAATTTTTGGTACTTTGTGAGGAAGGCTCATGCTAAGGTGGGTACTACTCATTGGCTAGAGGCATGAGGTAGATTCTATGGGTCTAGGTTGCAAAGAACATGAGGATATGACTAGGAACCTACATGAGGGCTCAGATCATGAAGGAGGTCATGAAATGAGGTAGGGGGTGCAACAAATTGGTAGATAGGTTTGATTTTTTTGTTGCTTGTGTTTGCATGGGGGGAGGTCTAAAAATTGTTGTTCTTATCCTGTATACCCTAGATAGGGTTTTGGGTAAATGAGGTGGGTAGAGCATCAAATTGATGGGGTGGGGAGGTGATTAGGAAATAAGCTAGCTAGATAGAGTACTTAGGCTAGTTGTAAGTTGAATTGGTTCCTTGTTTAGGGTCTTGGTAGGTTTAGGCATTCTAGCCATAGAATACCCACATGTGACCATTGACAGTCAAGCCTAACCATCGATGGTCAAAAACTTAGGAATAAGGGGTCTCAAACCATCAATGTTCAACATGACTATTGATAGTTAGATAGGATAAGATAGCCTTGGGTAAAAATTTCTAAGTGTTAAGGGATTGCTTGAGGATAGTATAGGGTGAAGTTATTAATGGTTAGGGCTAGGGTAGGGGATCAGGTTCAAAATTTGATCAAATAGGTTGGGTGTTATGGTTAGGTCCAAGAGGCTAGGGTTATGGGTGATTTTAAAAGATAGGTTAGATTAGACTAGTTAGGTTCTAAGCCAAGTGATTTAATTTGGTAAAAGCTCAAGAGTAGATATAGATACATGACTGAGTGCCATAGATATTCCTTGTGCTACTTGAGAGGATGACTATTGATGATTGGGCACATATGGAGGTAGTAGTGTTGGGAGAGATGAGGTACTACCAACACATGCCTAGGGATGCATCCATTATAGTAGTGTTTATCAAGAGATGGGATCTTGCTATTAACACCTTGTTATTGACTAGGGAGATGACTATTATCCCAGAGGATGTCCATAGGATCACTTAGCTCTTAGTACATGGAAAGAAATCTACCAGATTGAGTAGGGGGAATGGGATGAGTATGTCAAGTATCTATATGGAGATGATAGCGACTAGGTCCACTAGCACTCTAGAGGGTTCAATTATATAATATTATATGAGAGGGATCCTAAGGAAAAAAGACTTATGCCCATGCTAATGTTCACGGTTAGTTGCTTTGGGTTTCTAGATTCTAGTAGTGGGAGATTCCCCTATGTATTATTGGCTATTTTGGTTGAGCTATTTCCTGGGAGAATATTATCTGGGTGGGTTTCCATGTTATTGGTCTAGATTTATAGAGATCTATGGGGGTTTAGACACTATAGAAGGTATGGCATCAACATGGGCATGATTTTTCACTACTAGGCTTATGAGCACATTCAGGTTTTGAGGCCTATAGGATTGCCATGTATGGGGTACACACAGCTAGAGTTTATTATGGGATTTATGAGTTGGAGGGATGAATATGCTATATTATGGGTTGCCCTAGGTGGATTGGTAGTTGTGGACATTATATGGAGGCCATACCTATAGTTCCCTATTTGGATAGGCTACAAGAGGGAGACCCTTTCTATATAAAGATATAGGTGGATAGTGGACCACCAAGAGGGTGAGGTGGAGTTAATTCCCTTGAACTAAGTGTAGTGATGGTTTAGCTTATTATAGGGTGTTTTGAGTCCACATCCACAATATAAGAGGTAGGACTTAGAGGTTCAGTTACCAGTGCTCTAACCTATTCAGATAGTTTTGGATGGCACCTTTGAGGAGCTTCTTATTAGGGCTCCCATAGATGATGTAGGGTATATATATGGATACATGACTTGGTACTAGACTATATATGTAAGTATGGATATGGTTGGAGATGATAGAGGGGTGGCACTAATGGCTATAGATCTAGCCAACTAGGGTGGATAGGTAGGGGTAGCATTAGCTATGGCCCATGCTTAGGTATAAGATTTGTAGGGATAGGTGGCCATATTATAGGGTTAGATTCAAGCATTATAGGTTTATCTTGTCACTATTATAGGTGAGAGAGATATACTTAGATGGTTGGGGCATGTGAAACACTAGTAGGAGGACCATTAGAGATAGTGACCTGAGCATGCTATCTAACTACCATGAGCTCAAATATTATGAGGCTATGGTATTAAACTAGATTGCCTAGGCTATGAGGTATGTAGAGTATACAACAAGCTTGGCTGGTGGGCCATTGATAGCTACTCCAGGTCAATGGGCTTCTATAGTGGGGTAGATAGGCGTCCCAAGGGGACTATCACTGGGTATAGGTGTAGATGAAGCAAGTGGTAGTGATGTAAGCCCATAATTATGGTTAGATTTACTATTATGATGTATTATTTTTATACTAGCCTATACACCAATGTATCAAGATGTATATTTTTTTGAGAGAGTTGATACATTATTACATGTATGATTTTTTGATGATTCGATGTATATGATGTATGTTTTTTGATGTTTATGTATGATGGATGCTTAGGGTTTTTGATTATGGCTTATGGTGTTCCACTTAGTAGCTTAGCTATGATGATCTAATTATGCTCATGTTTATGATAGGATATGTTATGGATGGATACATTTTATGGCTTTATTTATGGTTATATGGGTGAAATGGGAAATGGTATATGCCCTGATGTTTTGCTAAATGATTTGGTTTATGCTTGTTATGGTGTAATGACATGATTATGGTTTATGATGTGATTAATGTTCATGGTTTTCTATGATATGTTTACATTGACTCATTGATGGATAGATGCTATTACTTGTTGACATAGTTCATGATGTGGATGCTTTTGATGTGATGTTTATTGTTTGTGTGTATAGTTATAGGCTTACATAAACTAATAAAAGATAAGAAAATGAACACAATGCTTTTTCATTGGTAAAGACTGACATAAAACCCAAAGTTAGATTGGATTAGTGAAAATAAGACTTTCCAAAGCTTTGCATTTAGCATGCTTAGGTTTATAGATAGGGATCTTGATTACATTGTGTCAAGCAAGCTCATAGTCTCGTACATATGATATGTAAAGGGAGAATGGGTGAAACTGGGACCTTTAAGGAGAATAGTATGCATTTTCTGTAGGTGTCCAAAGAGGTAGTATAAATAAGCTTATGTTCACATATAAAGTATAACTGATCAATGGGAGAAGTTTACTAAGGAGAGCCAACTATGGCTTTCTAAGAATATTTCATTTATAAGAACCAATTATGGCTTTCAAAATTGATTTTTTTCTACCTTTGCTTTTAATTTTGCTATTTCTTAAGGGTCAGGGAAGCTGACCAATGCAAGAAGCTTCCAATAAATTGTTAGATTTGACAAATACTTTACTCAACCATCCTTTAAGGGAGTGGTATAAGTTTATGTGCCTATTACAAATGCTTTTGATAGTTATCCTTCAAGGGAGAAGTCCACCTTGCATTTTGCAATTTTGAATAAGTTTTCAATAATTGTCTTACAAGGGAATAGTCTATAAATGCTAAGAATGACCCATGATTCATTTTTTAATTTTTGATATTGCCGTTTACTTTTGTTTGATTTGGCTTGACATAGACTTGATCATACATGCTCAATAGATTACTTTTATAAAGGAAAAACTAAGCTAACATGAAGGTTCAATAGTTGAAAAGGAGGTATAGGTGACAATGACCATAGGAACTAATCTCAAAGAGATGGGAAGTACTATGAAAATCATGTCGTGGATAGATCCATGATATCCATAGTTTAATATTAAGATATAATTGTGATGGATAATCACATGATTCATTTTTAGTCAGTTACCCCTAAAAAGAGGGAAATGAATGTGGTTACAAGGGATGAGCTTAAGTTAAACAAGTGATGACTGTGATCCTTGTCTAATAATAAAAGGGATGTAAATGTGAAACATTGGGAGGTTCAAGTTCTAGTTTTTCATCAAGAGAGGATAAACTATAAGCTCCTGAATCATACTTATGGGTAATGATGTAGGGTCTAAGCCAATTGAAAGAAAATTTGCCCCTTTTGATTTTCTCCATATTAGTTACATATTGGTTTTCCTTGAGGACAAGATCTCTAATATTAAATTCTTAGACTTTTAGGTGTTTTTTATAGGCATGTTTGATTCATTATTGATAGACATGAAGATGGGAAAGGGTGGTCAAATGATGTTCTTGAAGTAGCTCAAGTTGAGCTAAGTGTTCTTGATGATAATAATCTTTTGAGATAAGATCATGCAAAGATATACAAAGAAAAGGTATTTGGAATTCAAGAGGTAATACATCCTCAAATCCAAACAAGAGAGAAAAAGGCATATCACCTATGGGGTTTTGGATGCTAGTATGATATACTCATAAGGTGAAAGGGATGTGCAAGTGCCAATCCTAACCTGAGGCATTAACCATTTTAGTAAGCATGTTGTTAAGGTTTTTATTAGAGACTTTGGCTTATCCATTTACTTATTGGTGGTAAGGTGATGAAAAGTTAAGTTAAATACCAAATACATCACAAAAGCCTTGGACTTGTTTATTTTTGAAGGATTTTTCATTATCGATGATGATCTTATAGGGAACACTAAAATGACAGATGATGTAATGGGTAATAAATTTGAAAATATTTTCAACTTTTGTCAAGACAAGGGGAATAGCTTCAATCCATTTGATAAAATATTTAGTCATGGAAATGATAAATTAATGTCATTATTAAGAGTGGGGTTTGATATAACCGATAAGGTATAGACCCCATTTTGAGAAGGGCCAAAAGTCTATAGAAATATGAAGGCTATTGCTAGGTTTGTGATGTAAATTATCATATTGTTGACACTTGACACACTTTTTCACATAATCACAATAATCTTGCTTAAGGGTGGGCTAGTAATAGCCTAGGCAGAGGATGGACTTAGTCACAGTGAGTCCACTAAAGTTCCCCCCATAGATACCCTCATGTGTCTCCTTGATAGCATGAGAAGCCTCTGGACCACAAAAGGAATGGAATAAAAGGCCATAAAAACCACATTTTTAAATAATACCTCCCATAATGGTGTAATAGGAGGTGCTCTGAATAAATGCTTGATAGGCATTCTTAGAGAGTTTAGAGGGATCTATGCCAAGGTGAAGGTAGTCAAAGGTTAGATGATACCAAAGGTCAAACATAATCTCTTCCATACTAAAGATAGTTGGAGTATCTAATCTGGTGTAGGAAGGTTTGGTGAGGTGATGGACAATGAATGATAGTCTAGAGTTTGAGAGTGTCGATAGGATCTGAGAGGCAAGATAATCCATGGTATCAACAAACTTGTTGGTGGATCATAGGGTGGTTTGAATATGGTAGTGTTTGAATGAGGCTAGGAGTTATACGACTAGTTATCTATATAGTTATATCATTTCATTCTTACACTAGTAAATGCCATTGACTTGGTTGACCACAAGTTAGGAGTCACCAAAGATATTGATTGTTTTGTCTCTTAAGGCTAAGGCAGTCTAGAGACCTATTACTAGGGCTTCATACTTAGCCACATTATTGGTGTATTAGAAGTCAAGTTTAAATGACAAAGGAAGTTGTTCATCTATAAGGGGGACAAGGATGATGCTGACCCCTCTACCATGATAACATTTAGAACCATCAAAAAACATGGTTACATTATTGGTAAAATCCACTTGAGATAGAATTATGATTTACTCATTTGGAAATTTAAGAGGGGGAGGTTGGGTGTCTGTTAGGGGTGCATTAACCAATTGGTTGGTGATTAATTTCCCCTTGATTGATTTCTACTGGAGGAACTCAAGGTCAAACTTAGATAAAAGCATGAACCACTTAGCCATATGCTAGTTTTGGTATGGTTTGGAGTACATATAATTGAGGGGGTCGGTATTAGTTATGACAAAAGTTTTGTGGTTAAGAAGGTAGTGGTAAAGTTTGGTGGCCATAAAGACTAGAACCAAACATAGTTTCTTGATATGTGTATACAAAGTCTCGTATTTAATAAGTGTGAAGATAATGTAATATACAACTTGATCCTTTTGTTGGTTATCCTAATGGGCAAGCATTACCCTTAGGGAATGGTCACTGGTAGAGATATAGAGGTAGAAAGGTTGGTCATCATTAGGAGGTGTAAGGACATGAGGAGATAGTAGGTACTCTTTGAGTACATAAAAGGTATTTTAATAATTGACGTTCCATTTGAAAGAGACATCCTTTTTCAAAATGTGGTAGAAGGGTTGACACCAATAAGAGAGCTAGGAGATGAAGTGATGAATGGATTGAAGCTTCCCTTGCAAGCTGTAGAGTTGTTTAAGATTGGTTGGAGGTAACATCTTGAGGATGGCTTTGATTTTGGCTAAATAAACCTTGATTCCTCGAAGGAAAATGATGAAGCAAATAAGTTTGCTTGATAAGACCCCAAAAATACATTTTTTATGATTGAGGTAGACATGATAGTCGATAAGTCACTCAAAGATAATCTTAAGAATGGATAAATGGTCTTTGTGAAGATTGTACTTCTCTAAGAAGGTCATTCACATAGTCTTCAATGATTGTATGGATAAGGTCATGAAAAATATAGGTCATGGCACATTGATAGGTTATGTCAGCATTCTTAAGACTGAAGGGCATGACTCTATAATAGAAAGTCCCCCATGGGGTGATAAATTTAGTTTTGTGTTGATATTTAGGGTTAATAAAAATTTGATTATAACCCGAGAATCCATCCATGAGAGACAACATCTTGTGGCCTACTGTAAGATCAACAAGCTGGTTAATGTTAGGTAGAGGAAAGTCATCCTTTAGGTAAGTGAGGTTGAGGTCATAAAAGTCCACATAGATATGTAGTCTCCCTATGGATTTAGTGATAGGCATGATATTTAAAACCCATTGGGGATAATTAATGGGTTGAATAAAGTTGATAAAAAAGAGGCATTGAAGTTATTCTTCAATAAGGAGGGCTATGTGAGGATGCATTCAATGAATTTTTTATCTAACAAGTTTGGTGTCATGATTAGTTATAATTTTGTGAGTGGAAATGGCTGGATCAATACTAAGAATATCAACATATGACCAAGTAAATTCAATACTGTGGTCTTGGAGGAAGGTAGAGAAGTCCTATAGTTCCTCAGGGGAGAGAGTTTGGATAAGTTTGATGGCATGGGGGTTGTCTAGAGTGCCTATGTTGATATCTATGGTAGATTCATTCAACATGGTTGAGGTTTTTAAAGGTAAGGATTTTTGAATGGAAGAATCTAGTGAACCAAGGTAGGTGAGAATGGAATCATCATCATGACACCGAACATTGTTAATAATAGGAGAGTCTTACCCCATGAGTTCAAGATGGGTCAAAGGGATGGATATAGGTGTCCCTTATTTTTGATAAGTTAGGGGCCAAGGGTTATCATGTTGACAAAAACAAAATTTAGGTGAGATGATGTCCTCATCCTCACACTTAGGTGGAGGGGTTACTAGTGAGGAAGGGATTTCTTCTTCAACATTGGTAGGGTAGGTTGTTTGGTTTTATTTATATTGGGTAAAATAAATATGAGGCCATGATTCCGATGAGGATTTTAGGTCTCAATCAAGGTTAACATGTGTGTGTTATGCTAATATTGTCTCAAACTAAATCCATTCTAGGCACACCTATGGAGGTATAGTTTGGTGAAGTCTAGGTTTTCCAAATAAGAGAAGGTAGAGATGAATGGTTAAGGTGGAGAGAGAGTGATGGTAGTGTTAAGTGGATTTTTAATTCCCCCATAGATTGATCGATCCAACTGATCATATCTACATTAAATATCCTATGCATCAAAACTTGAGTCTAAAAGATGATATAGAGAGTAAAGAGACTTACAATTACATTATGATGCATGGAATCAAGACATGAGAACCTCATAGTTCATGTCATAATGAAATAAAGTCTAGAATTAACATGATGTGTTAAAATCCAAGTGTGATCATAGAAATTAAACAAACCCTAGATCATTTGTTTATATATATGATATCTAGGATAAAGAAAAAGTATCTAAAGCCATTCAAATTGTGTCAAATAAAAAATATATAGACGCAAAACCAAAGGGTGGAGAGAGAAAGAAGATGCTAAAAAGAGAGATGAAATGTGTCAAATAGGTACATATTTAAACACAAAGAGAGAGGGTTAGAGAGGAAGAAATGCACACAAATAGAATGTGCAAAGAATGAGAAATTATAGATTAGACTTGTAACATAGTGTTAGAATTTGATTCATTTATGAATCAATGTTATAATCTAGAGTTATATCTCCATAGATATGATTGGTTGGTGCCATCAGATAAGCTAAGTTGGTGCTCATTTAAGGGATTGGTATTTCCTTAGGATTGGTTTAATGAGGCTTTGAACTATGAGGCTAGATTTGAATAGTAGATTCTAGCAGCTATTCTCACTGTGGTTTTTCTCTTTGGGTTTTCCATGTATAAATTTGGTGTCATGTGTATTTGTGTGTATGTGATCTCTACATTTATCTTTTAATTTGCATATGATTTTAAATTTACTTTGAAAGGATTAAAAGACTGGTTTTAGTTTATCTACTAATTTACCCCCCTCTTAGTAGATAGTTGTGTTCCAAAAATTGGTATCAGAGCCTAGGGTTATTTGAAAGAAGCTTAATCAACTTAGGTAGATCTTATAATAGTGAACACAATGGCTAGTCAATAAGGATCTTCATCAATAAAATCACCTCTCTTTGATGGATCTAACTATGCATTCTGCAGCATGAGAATGGAAGCATACTTATCCTCATTAAGGTTTGATTTATGGATGTCTAAAGTAAATGGATACATATCCCCAACTATAACTCCTATTGATCAAGGACCCAAGAAGGCATATGAGAACAATACCAAGGTAAATAATTTATTCTTTTTGGATTGTCCAAATCAAAGTTTGTCAAAGTGATACATTGTCAAAATGTACAAGATATCTAGAACAAACTGAAGAGCATCTATGAAAGAGATGATAAGGTAAATCAGGTCAATATATAAACATATAGAGGTATGTTTTAAACTCTTAAAATAACTGAAGAAGAGAATATTGAAGACTACCTTCATATAGTAGATGAAATAGTCAATGTAGGCATAGGCCTTGGAGAAGAAATGAAAGAATTAATCACTGTCAAAAAGGTCCTAAGATCTTGCCAACAAGATATGTTTCTAAAATCTATGCTATGAGGAACCAAGAGATATAGATAAACTCACTATTGATGAGTTGCATGAAACCTTCACTACTTATGAGATGAGAATGGGAAAAATAGATACTCATAAGAGAGAAGTTTCATTCAAAGCATCCAAGAAATCAAAACTAGAAGCATCTACATCCAAATTTGAGGAGATTGATGAAGAAGAAGCCAAATTTGTCAGAAAATTGAAACGAGGATCTAAAATGTACAAAGGGAAGTTACCCTTTAATTGTTTTAATTGTGGTAAAGTAGGATAGTTTGATGCTAAATGCCCTTATGAGAAAAAGCATAAATTTGAGAAATAAGAGGATGACAAAAAGATGAATCCCCACTATTACAAAAGGAGTAAATTATTTAAAAACAAGAAAATATTATATATAAGAGAAGATAATGAGTCATTTGATGATAGTGATGGCTTAGATAATGACCATGATAATGCATTTATGGCTGAGGGAAATGAATCCTTGTTCATGGCATTAGAATCAAATTTTATAGATCTAAATCAAGAAGAAGTTGAAGGCTATGATAAATAAGAGGAAGGAGAAGTGGACCTAGAAGGTAAACTCATCTGTGATCTAGATGAGATTGATAAGCTAAGAAAAGAGAACTCAAAGTAGAAGAAGCATTGATAAAAAGGAATTAAAAAACTATCTAAAAGACTTGAAAGATATGATCAGATGATAGTGAGTCTAAAGACTCAAGTTGAATAGGTCAAAATAATAGAATATGTAGTCAAAATTGAACTAAAACTTAAGTCTATTTAATGTATGAGGCTAGAAGCAGAGATAGTGGCTTTGAGAAAAGAGATTGAAAGGGATAAAGTACAAATAGACAAATGTGTAAAGATGAAAGGAGGATCAAAAATTCTTGATGAATTGATTAGTTCTCAAAAATCATCAAAATGGAAATCTAGTATTGGTTATGAAAAGGGGAAAATTCCCATAACTAGTACATATGCTAATTTATATGATAATTTCAAAGTAGAAAGATCAAGAACAAAGAAAGAGAAAGCTTTCTAGGATACGAAGATAGATACAAACACTACTGATGTGAATAAGCATAAAGGAGAGAAGAAGCCTCAAAAAATGAAGAATAATAATGAGTCCATCTTTGCAAACTCAAAGAATATGCAGAAGACAGAGGCAACTGATGTAGATGGTTGCACAAGGGTAGACAACTTGAAGAATCAACAGTTGAGAATAACTCCCCATCTTGCAAAAATAAAATCTATGACCAAGTATTCTTCATCTTTTTATGGTTATTGTTATAGTTGTAATCAGTTTGGTTATAAGGGTAGTAACTGTAGAGTTGTACCTACAAGAAGAACCAACTTTGTAAGTAAATATTCATTTATACCCTTGGTAGATACAAATTTAATGTGATATAATTGTAATAATTTTGGTCACATAGCTAAATAATGTAGAACAAGCTTTGAAAGACCAAAAGTACAAAGTGTGAATAAAAACATGCCTCCCATTGTGAATAAAGGTTCACAAGTCTCTAAAAAAGAGAAAAGTAGCCCCAACAGGACATATAAGCAACCCAATCATGTATGGAAAGTGAAAGATCAAGCTATGATGAAGAATGATATAGAGGTTGGAAAATGTCAAGAGCTCTCAATGGCTGATCATGTTGAGAATGAGAAGACAAAGCTCAAGTATAAGTCCAAGGTGTTGGATAAGGCTAGTTATGAAGTGCGTATAAATTCAAGTGAACATCCTATTATTTTTGACAAAATTTTATGCATAGAACATCAGTTTTATATGCATAGTGTTGAGAATCTAAACTACAAGGAAGATACTTTAGATGAAAATGTATATCATGAATCCATGTTGTCTGCATGTATTTTTAACTTAATCATATATGAAAAGGAGAATAATGCAATAGATGAGCATGTTACTTCTCTTAAGCCTAAGAAGAAGAAGAAGAATATGACCAAGGAGGAGAAGCACTCTGAGGAGTTATAGACTATTCCTAGTTTCACATTATTCTAGGACATTATGAAGTAAAGTGCCTCGATCTATGATTCTTAAGAGACCATTGTTATTGGAAAAGTAAGTGATGTCTTCTATAGATGTCTACTCGAGTAGGGTGTGATAATGACTTGATCAAAATAAGTTAAGTGCTATGTATGTGGTATTTGTAGGGATGGAATGAGTGTTTCAATATGACATAATGAGATTGTTGGAAGTATATCTCATATATATATGGTTTGCAGATTCATTTGGCATAAGGGTTCTAATGCAAGAAACCATTGATATTATGTATCTTGGGTTGTGAAAAGAAGTTGGGTCACCAAACATGGATAACATATGTAATATGATGATATATATGAGTTAAATGAAGCTATGATGTGCTATCAACATGATATTGATGCAAAGATGGAGCATGGAGCAAGGGGTAGTTAGATTGTATAGTTTGTTAAGATCAAGGTGGCTTAGAGTATAAGACCTTTGTAATTGGTTAGGTTTTAGGATCAAAAGATAATAAGAGACTAAGAGAAAAGGCTAGTAAGCCTATATGTAAGCTCCTACATCACATCACTAGATACTAGTGATAGAGTCTAAGTCCAGGGTGAGGACCATAAAATCTTTATTAATTCTTGGAAGAAGAAGAGAAAAGGCAACTTAGGTATGTATGTTGTACAAATTTATAATAAGTTGAAAGTTGTAGATTCTTGGACAAACTCTTTTATCTAATAAAGGGGGAGAGAACATTTTGGACAAACAGTGAGGAGTCCCTTTTCCATTGATGTCAAAGGGGGAGAAAAAGGGCAAATGCTCTTTGTAAAAGTTTGGAGAAAAAGTGCAAATGATCTCTATAAAAGTTTGAAAGATCAAAGCAAGTGTCCAAGATGAGTTTATAAAAATATGCCATTACCTAAGGGAGATCAAGTTTGGTATGAAAAAATTTATTTCATACTCATTAGAAGCCAATGAAAGCAATGCCAGAGAAGGAGCTGAATAGTAGAAGATTAGAGCATTTAGTTTGCCATCAATGACAAAGGGGGAGATTGTTAGAAATATGATTTTCATTGATGTCAAAAAAGACATTACAAGCATGTCATTAATGTTAAATATTATATATGGTTATTATAGGATATGCAAGGGATCCTCTGAGAGGTCAATAATGATTAGAATGCTTATGTGCATGATTATAATTCATTCAGTTCTTCACATTGATCATCTAGACATTTTGGGTCTATGATAGAAAATATGAGAAGGAATTTTGATGAAGTCATCATTACCATGTGTGAATGTGTATGTTGAAGCTAGTCATATGGTTATGATCACATTATTCCCTAGTAGTTATGTGCCAGATTTGAAGATATGAAATGAAACATAGTTGAAGAAATGGGGATGTAAATTTGCCTACTTGGATAGATTTCACTAAGTTCCAACACTTAGCCAAATATGTAAAAAGGCTAAACAAATCCAAGAAGCATATTTATGGGGTCAACATTTGCACACATGGATTTTTTAGGATAAAATGATCACATATGTCTATTCATTTTTATTCCTAGTTTATATTCACTAAATCTCAAGTCGCACAACGTAGCATGAAAAAAGATATGATTGAAAAAAGTAGGGATCTAGGGAATTTTGACAGTATTTTCCCATACTTAGTCAAAATTTCATTTTGAAAGAAAAAACTTAAAGGCATTTTTATGATGTCATATTTTTCATGTATGAAGGCTTCATGAGAAATTGGATCTATGTATGGAATACCCTATGTAAAAATATCATATGTGCTGATTTTCAGGTCATCTGACTAAGTGTGACAAGAGTTATGCAGGTGTAAAGTTAGCCTTCCAGGCATATTGAAATGGTCTCCATACTTTGACAAAATCTGCACAAAGGTCATGCAAAGTTGTCATGCTTTTAAAAATCACATCTATAGACATTTGAAAAAAAAATAGATGGTATATTTGTTATGGGTTTTTTGTGAGCATCTTGAATATATGGGCTATAGGTTCAATTGAGAATGAATGAGCTCAAAATTGAATTATCTTTGCTCTTAGACTAGAGAGGGCTTATAACTAAAACCCTAAGGGTTTAAGTCATGGCATCAATAGGCACTTTCTATTTTGATGGTGATTGGCTATAACCTAGACCTAGTAGCTTACATTATAACTTAAGCCTTTGTTGTCATTACAAAATTTTCCCCTCAACCTAGTAATTATTAGCTTGAGCTGTAAACAAAGGACTTAATATTTCTTAAGTCTTAGACTTTATATTATGTTCCATCTCGATCAATGAACCGTACTTCATCATATTCAGATAATCCAATGGAGTGTGATGAAGTTAAATTTTTAAAAGTATCTCTAAGTGAGCACATAAGTGACAAGTGTCACATTCACAAAGTTTGTCAGACAAAGACCCAATGAGCATAAGTTTATTAGAGTTAATGATTGAGCTTATCAAAAGATCTGATAGTGTGTGAGTGATCATGTAAAGGAGATCCAATAGAGTGAAAGGACTCAGATGGAATAAAGTGATTGATGTTTATCGACATAGTGGTGAGTTGAAAACCAAACAAGTTTGAAAATATTGATAGGATCAACAGAGAGAAAGTGATCCAAAGATATAGGAAGCAATGAGATGAGCTCAAAGTGTCAAAGTTTAACAACCAAGTCAAGGTAAAGTTTATTCAAGTTTGAAGATTGAATGGAATGAAGAGGCTAGGATCTAGAGATCGATGGATGCATTTTAAAGAATGGCACATTAGGGTTCAACAGTGTACACAGATTTGATAGAGTGAGAGAGTTTGGAGATGACACAAAGAAAGAGATCAAAGGCTAGTATTTAAAGTGTTTAAATACAAATGGTTCAAGTAGATAAATATGTAGGAACATACATGAACTTGAGTATAGTCTCTATATCTCAACACAGATAATGAGATTGATCGATCCAACTGATCAAATCTACATTAAAGAGCCTATGCATCAAAACTTGAGTTAATAGGTTCTATATATAGTAAATATGCCTATAATTATGGCATGATGCATGTAATTAAGATGTGGGAAACTAATAATTCATGTCATAATGAATTAAATTCTAAAATTAACATGATGTGTTACAGTCCAAGTGTGAACATAGAAAAGAAGTAAAACCTAGATCATTTGTTTATATATATGATATCTAGGACAAAAAAATTAGCTAGATCCATTCAAATTATGTCAAATATAAAATATATAAACACAAAACCAGAGGGTAGAGAGAAAAAGAAGAGGCTATAGAGAGAGATGAAGTGTGTCAAATGGATACATATACAAACATAGAGAGAGGTATAGAGAGGAAGAAAGGCACACAAAAAGAATGTGTAGAGAATGAGTAATTACATATTAGACTTGTAATAGAGAGTTAGAGTTTGATTCATTTATGAAACAATGTTGTTATCTATATTTGTATCTCCATAGATCTGATTGGTTAGTGTCATTAGACAAGCTGAGTTGGTGCTCAATTAGGGGATTGGGGTCTCCTTAGGATTGGTGTCCTTAAATGTAAACAGTGAGGCTTTGCCAGTGAGGCTTGTAACAAGTGAGGTTTTGTAAGTGAGGCTTTAAACTATGAGGCAAAATTAGAATAGTATATTATAGAATCTATTCTCACCATGGTTTTTCCCTTTGGGTTTTTCACATATAAATCTAATGTCATGTGTATTTTTTTGTATGTGATCTCTACATTTATCTTTTAATCTACATATGCTTTTGAATTTACTTTTAAAGGATTAAAGGACTAGGTTTAGTTGATCTACTAATTCACACCCCCCTTAGTAGATAGCTATGTTCCAATAATTGGTATCAGAACCTAGGGCTCCTTGAAAGAATCTTAATCATCTTAGGTAGTTCTTGGACTAGGGAACACAATGGCTAGTCAAGAATGATCTTCATCAAACAAAACAACTCTCTTTGATGGATACAACTAGGCATTCTAGAGCATAAGAATGGAATCATATTTATCCTCATTAGGGTTTAATGTATGGATGTTTGTAGTAAATTGATATATAGCCCCTACTACAAATCTTATTGATTAGGCTACCAAGAAGGCATATGAGAGAAATTCCAAGGTAAAAAATGCTATTCTCTATGGATTTTCCAAATTGGAGTTTATCAAAGTGATATATTGTCAAAATGCACAAGATATCTAGAATAAATTGAAAAACATCTATGAAGGAGATGAAAAGGTAAAGCATGCCAAGATACATACATATAGAGGTATGTTTGAAAGTCTTAAAATGATTGAAGAAGAGAATATTGAAGACTACCTTCTTAAAATAGATGAAATAGTCAATGCAATTAGAGTCTTTAGAGAAGAAATGAAAAACTCAATCATTGTTAAAAAGATCCTAAGATATTTCCCAACAAGATATGATTCTAAAATCTCTACTATAGAGGAAGCATGAGATTTGGATAAACTCATTATTGATGAGTAGCATGGAACCTTCACTAGTTATGTGATGAGAATGGGAGAAGTAGATACTCTTAAGAGAGAAGCTACATTCAAAGCATCTGAGAAAGAAAAATTAAAAGCATCTACATTCGGATCTAAGGAGACTAATGAAGAAGAAGCCAACTTTGTTAGAAAATTAAAAAGAAGATTTGGAAAGTATAAAGGTAAGTTACCCTTTAAATATTTTAATTTTGGTAAAGTAAGACATTTTTATACTAAAGTCCCTTATGAGAAAAAGTATAACATTGAGCAAGAAGAGGATGACAAAAGGATGAAGCCCCACTATTCCAAAAGGAGGAACTTCTTTAGAAACAAGAAAAGCTTGTATATAAGAGAAGATAGTGACTCATTAGATTATAGTGATAGCTCAGATGATAACCATGACTGTGCCTTTATGGATAAGGGAAATGAATACCTGTTCATGGAATCATAATCAACTTCTATAGATCTAGATTAAGAAGATGTTGAAAACTCTAATTAAGAAGAGGAAGGAGAAGTGGACCTAAAAGGTGAACTCATATATGCTCTAGATGAGATTGATAAGCTGAGAAAAGAGATATCAAGAAAGAAGAAACTTGCATAGAAATAATTTGAAAAACTATCCAAAAGTCTTGAAAGATTTGATCAGATGAAAGTGAATCTAAAGACTCGAGTTGAACAAGTTAAAATAATAGAAGATGTAGTTAAAATTGAACTACAACTTAAGTCTATTGAATGTATGAGGCTAGAAGTAGAGATAGTAGCTTTGAAAAAAGAGATCGAAATGGCTAAAGTAAAAATATACAAAGGTGTAAAGTTGAAAGGAGGATAAGACATTCTTGATGAATTGATTAGCTCTTAAAAGCCATCAAAAGGGGAATCTAGTCTTGGTTATGAAAAGGGTCAAAGTCCCATAACTAGTACATCTGCTAAATTATATGATAATTTTAAAGTAGAAGGATCAGGAGTAAAGAAAGAAAAAGGTTTTTGGGATTCAAAGATAGATACAAACACTACTGATGTGAAGAAGGCTAAAGGAGAAAATAAGCCTCAAGAAAGGAAGAAGAATAACAAGTCCATCTCTATAAACTCAAGAAAGATGTAAAAGACAAAGGCAGTTGATGTAGTTGGTTATATAAGGGTAAGCAACTTGAAGAATCAAGAGTTGAGAAGAAATACCCATCTTGCACAAATAAAAGATATAACAAGGTATTCCTCATCTTTTTATGGTTATTGTTATAGCTTTAATTAGGTTAGTCATAAGGCTAGTAATTGTAGAGTTGTACCTATAAGGAGAACCAACTTTGTAAGCAAAAAATCATTTTCACCCTTGGTAGATATAAATATAATGTGCTATAATTATAATAATTTTGGTCACATAGCTAAACAATGTAGAACAAAATTTGAAAGACCAAAATTACAAGGTGTAAAGAAAAGCATGCCTCCTAGTGTGAATAAAGGTTCACAAGTCTTTGAAAAAGAGAAAATTAAGCCCAACAGGACATAGAAGCAACCCAAGCATGTATGGAAAGTGAAATATCAATCCATGATGAGTAATGATATAGAGGTTGGAAATTTTCAAGAGCTCTTAATATTTGCACATGTTGATAATGAGAAGACAAAGCTCAAGGAGAAGTCCAAGATGTTGGTCGAGGCTAGTTCAAAAGTGAGTATAGATTCAAGTGAGATTCCTACTATTGCTAATAAAATTTCATGTATAAAATATCAGTCTTCTATGTTTAGTGATGAGAATTTGAATTGCAAGGAAGATACTTTAAATGAAAAGGCATGTCATGAATCCATGTTATCTCCATGTAATATTAACTTAATCATAGATGAAAAGGAGAATAGTGCAATAGATGAGCATGTTACTTTTATTAATCCTAAGAAGAAGAAGAAGAAGAATAATTAAATGACTAAAGAGGAGAAAGAATATGCAGAGTTATGGGGAATTCCTAGTTTCTAATTGTTCTATGACATTGTGAAGTAAGGTGTCTCTATTTATGCTTCTTAAGAGACCCTTGTTAGTGGAGAAAAAAGTGATGTCTACTATAGATGTCTAATCAAACAATTTGTGATGATGAATTGATCAACCCAAGTCAAGTGTGTGTATGTAGTGTTTGTAGGGATAAAATGAGTGTTTCAATATAACATAATGAGATTGTTGGAAGTACATCTCAGATATATATATGGTCTATAGATTCATTTGGCATAAGGGTTATAATGCAAGAAACCCCTAACATTGTGTATCTTAGGTTTTTCAAAGAATTTGGGTCACCAAAATTATAGAACATGTGTAAAATTATGATATACATGTTATGGTGTGTTATAGGTATGATCTTGATGCAAAGATGGAACATGGAGCAAGGGGGACTAGATTGTTCAGTCTATCAAGATAAAGAAGGATTAGAGTAGAAGAGATTTACAATTGGTTAGATCTTAGGATTAGAATATAATAAAAGACTAAGAAATAAGGCTAATAAACCTATATGTAAGCTCTTACATCACATCACTAGATACTAGTGATAGAGTCCAATTTTAGGGTGAGGACTATAAAAGCTTTATTAATTCCTAGTAAAAAGATAAAAGGCAACTTAGGTATTTATGTTACACAAATTTCTAATGAGTTGAAAGTTTTAGATTCTTGGATAAACTCCTTTCTCTAATAAAGGGGGAGAGAACACTTTAGATAAATAGTGAGAAGAAGTCCCTTTGCTATCAATGTCAAAGGGGGCGAAAAAGGGTGAATGGTCTTTGTAAAAGTTTAGAGAAAAAGTGCAAATGCTCTTTATGAAAGTTTGGAAGAGCAGAAAAAGTGTCTAATATGAGTTTAGGAAAATATAACATTGCCTAAGGGGGAGAAAGTTTGGTATAAACAACTTTAGTTTATACTCATCAGAAGCCAATGAAAGTAATTCCAGAGAAGGAGCTAAATAGTAGAAGATCAGAGCATTTAGTTTGCCATCAATGACAAAGGGGGAGATTGTTGGAAATATGATTATCATTGATGTCAAAAGGGAGATGAGCATGAAATAAATGTTCAAGATTCTATAGGGTGATTAGAAGATATGAAAAGGATCCTTTTAGATGTAAATAATGATTGGAATTCTTATGTGCATGTTTGGAATTCATTTGGTTCTTCACATTGATCATCTAGAAATTTTGGGTATGTGACATAAAAGATGAGAAGGTATTTTGTTGACATCACCATTACCACATGGGAATAAGTATGGGGGAGATAGTCACATGGATATGATCACATTAGTCCCTATTAGTTATGTGCTAGATTTGAAGACATGTGATGAAGCATAGTTGAATATATGGGAATGCAAAGTTGGCTACTTGGATATAATTCACTAAGTTACAAAACTTAGCCAAATTTGCAAAAAGACTAAATAAAACCAAGGAAGCATATTGATGGGGTCAACATTTTTACACATGGAGGTGTTAGGATAAAATGATCACATGAATATGTTAATTTTTGTTCCTAATTTCTATACACTAAATCTCAAGTCACGTGACATATCATGACAAAATATATTATTGAGCAAAGTAGGGCTCCAAGGCATTTGACAGTGTTTTCCCACACTTAGTCAAATTTGTAGTTTACAAGAAAAATCTCAAAGGCATTTTTATGATGTCATATCTTGACCGTATGAAGGCTTGAAGATAAATTGGATATATGGATAGAATCCCCTATGTAAGAGGATCATATGGACTAATTTGTAGGTCATCCAACTAAGTGCAATAAGAGTTATGAAGGTGCAAAGTTAGCCTTCTAGGCATATTGAAATGGTCTCTATACTTTGACAAAATCTACACAAAGGTCATGAAAATTTGTCATGATTTTATAAAGCACATCTATGGACATTTGTAAAAGAAACAGATGGTAGATATGTTATGGGTTTTTCATGAGCATCTTGAATATATGGACTACAAGTTCAATTGAGATGGAATGAGCTCAAAATTAAATTGTCTTTGTTCTCAGATTAGAGAGGGTTTCTTAATAAAACCATAAGGGTTAAGTCATGGTGTCAATAGGTACTTTCTATTTTGATGGTGACTAGATATAGCCTGAACCTAGTAATTTAAGTTATAACTTAAACCTTTGTTGTCATTGTGAAACTAGCCCCTTGACCTAGAAATTACCAGCTTGAGCAGTAATCAAAAGACTTAATATTTCCTAAGTATTAAAATTTATATTATGTCCCATCTTGATCAATATCCCACACTTTATTATACATAGATGATCCAATAGAGCATGATGAAGTTAAGTTATCAAAATGAGCTCTTAGCGAGCGTGTAAGTGATAAGTGTCAAATTCATGGAGTTTATCAAACAATGACCAAATGTGTGCAAGATTATTAGAGTTAATGATCAAGATTGTTATAATATTTGATGTTATATGGGTGATCATGAAAAGGAGATCTAATAAAGTGAAAGGACTCAGATGGAACATAGTGATTGATGTTTATCAACACAGTGGCAAGTTAAAAACTAAGCATGTTTGAGAAGATCGATGGAGTGAAAGTGATCTAGAGATATAGGAAGAAACAAGAGGAGATCAAAGTGTAAAATTTTAATGACCAAGTCAAGGTAAAGTTTATGCAATTTTAATATCAAATGACACATGGAAGCTAGGATTTGAAGATTGATGGATGCATTTTAAAGGGTGGAAAGTTAAAGTTTAGTAGCATACATAAATTCAATCAAGCTAGAAATCTTGTAGATGGCATGAAAAAGAGATCAAAGGACAATATTTAAAGTGTTTAATCATAAAAAATTAGGTGGAGAAACATGAAAAAACATGTATAAACTTGTGTATAAGCTCTATATCTCAACATAAACAATGAGATTGATTAAGCCAATCGATAAAATCTACATTAAAGAGCCTATACATCAAAACTTGAGTCTAATAGATGCTATAGATAGTAAAGAGACCTATAATTATGACGTGATACATGAAATCAAGATGTGGGAAACTAATAGTTCATGTCATAATGAACTAAAGTCTAGAATTGGCATGATGTGTTATATTCCAATTATGAGCATAGAAAAGAACCAAGCCCTAGATCATTTGTTTATATATATGATATCCAGGACAAAGAAAAAATAGATGGAGCCATTTAAACTGTGTCAAATAGAAAATATATAGACATAGAGCCATAGGGCATAGATAAAAATAAGAGGCTACAGAGAGAGATAAAGTTTGTCAAATAGATATATATATGCAAACATAGAGAGAGGGGAAAAGATGAATAAAAGGACACAAAGAGAATGTGTAGAGAATGAGTAGTTATAGGTTAGACTTATAATAAAGAGTTAGAGTTTGATTCATTTATGAATCAATGTTGTAATATAGAATTGTATCTCCATAGATCTAATTAGTTGATGACATTAGACAAGCTGAGTTAGTGCTTAGTTAGGGGATTGGTGTCTCCTTAGGATTGGTGTCCTTAAATTTAACTAGTGAGGTTTTCCCAAGTGAGTTTTTAAACTATGAGGCTGGATTTGAATAGTAGATTCTAGTAGCTATTCTCACCATATATTTTCCCTTTGGGTTTTCCATGTATAAATCTTGTGTCATGTGTATTTGTGTGTATGTGCTCTTTGAATTTATCTTTTAATCTTCATACACTTTTGAATTTATTTTAAAAAGATTAAAGGATTGGTTATAGTTGATATACTTATTCACTCCCTCTCAGTAGATTGTTGTGTACCGACACACTAAAGGTCCATTATACATAGATAAAGATTAGGATTAGTACTAGGTGTTCTAGGTGGGTACACTTCAAGATGAGATGCCAAGTGAAGATAGCCCTGATATGTTGAAGATAGAGGAAAGAAAATCATATCTTAAGCAAGATAGGTGTGATACTTCAAACCTTAGATGATCAAATCCTCATTTGCTGTTGAAGAACAAGATGAAATCTTGAGTGAGGTTGATGAAAGAGACATCTCAAGTTCTCAAGTGATTCAATTTGATGAGCATACCCGTATATTATTGAAGAGTTATGTCAGTGGTTCAATGCCATAACAAAATAATTTGAAGACGTTGAGGGACATGTAATTTTAAAAAGTTATTAACATGCTACTCTAAGCATGATCAATCCTAATTTACATAAGGATAAGGTAAAGGAAAATAGTGTTTTTGAACCACTGATTGATCCAAGTGTAGTTTCACCCAAGTTCCCAAATGAAATCTTCATACAAGACTTTCTCAAGAGTGATTAAAAACAATAAGTACTCGCATAGTCCAACATGAACCAAACTTAGAAGACTTGGACCAATATGTCTACATTAGAGACATGTTCATTCCATTCTATCCACTAGGGAGCACATCAATAGGATTAGCCGTCAAGCTACTTGGTCCACCAATTCTGATACCTCCAAAGAAAGGCATTCTTCAGCTTGATTTTTTACAAGATAATGATACTTATAGTTTTCCATTTGACCCAAGAGGGAGGTGATTATAAATTATTGTACAATATTGTATATTAAATTAGGTTCATGCTTTTCTCTAAGTGAATCTATGCACATCTATTCTGTAGGTGAGTTTCCCTTTCAATAAGTGCCTTGGGAACTTTGTCTTGTTTATTATTTTCTTAGTCCTTGGTTTGTTTCAAAAATAAGTTATAGCAAAATTGGCAACTAGTTCCAAATCTAGGTCAAAATGTTGGACCCAAGTAGAGACTCCATGCCCAATGGAATAGATGAGGCAACATGATTTGGGTTCTCTTACATAGATAGGTATATAACCCCTATGATTTGCTAAAGATGTTGGCCAAATTTGGGTGACATATGAAGCTTTTTCATGGTTTTGATGAAGTAGTGGATCAAAATATTAGAAATGGATCCAATGATGTAACTGGTGGGATCCAAGTAGATTCTCATATGTTTTAAGAATTCAAGATCATGGACCAGATTATAGAAGCCTTCAAAAATCCATTATAACCTTGAAAGAATGATAAAAATATGAGTTTTGTAAGTTTTTTAGCTAGACCATCATGAGGACATCATGTAAGAGAAAATGGACTAGTCCACTTGTGCAATTTTTATCTTTGCTTAGAAAGCCTTGTGCAACTATCAGATCAAGAATACTTATAGTTCTTCATACCAAGATCATCCTATAAATTTTCATGCCATCATGAGCTTTCTAGCTAAAGTTTAAGCTCAAGAAAAATAAGTCCTTTAATATTAAATTTGATGGTCATGTGAACATCAATGATGGTCCCATGAATATAATTTGATGAGAACAAGGATTTCAAATTTGAGCTTGTGAAGTATCTATTTGATTTAAAACCATGGGTCCTAGGTAGATCTAAGTACATGCTTGAGCAAGATTCACGTGAAACCAAGTAGATCTAGTGGGACCAAACATCACCAATAGAGCTCCATATAGGTAAAATATGTCTTTTGGACCAAATACAGATATTAAAGATGGACCAATGATTGCAAAGCAAAGTCAAGCAATTTTTAGGTTTCCATAGATACTAGGACTATATGAAAACCAATAATTGGATTAGTTTTCTTATATAAACAGACCTATGTTTGATATTGAAATAAATATAGACCATGGAGATATGTCTCACCTATCATCAGGGTCATTTTTTCAATAAACAGGTATAGTTGGCCACCCAAAGCAGATGTGGCATAATTATACCAATTTTAAGACATGGTCCTCATCAATAGATCAAATAGATAATAACATGGAGTTTCAAGAAGGGAACGTGGTGGTTGGATAAAGATAATGAGCATTGAATTATTTTATAGAATTGGTTCCTTACTGATAAGGTCATGAGTTAGCATCCTCAAGAATGCTAATCCATCAAGAGTAGTTGAACCTCATTCACTATTTTCTATCTGTTCAATTCTCTCTCTCTCTCCCTCCTTGTCTTTTCTATAAATACAACCTTCTAAGCCTTAAATCATATCCCTCTTTTTGGTATGACTGAACTCTACCAAAATTTGTACTGTAATACCTTTTGATGTAATAAAGACTAAATTCCATCATTTTCTAAGCTATATTGAAGTGTGTTCCATGAAATCATGTACTGTGGTTAAGTGAATATATGTTCCTTATCTATGTCTAAATTTTTCACCTTAAAGAAGTGCTTGATAAATTCTCATGGGTCATTATAAGTACAATTTATAGTTTTTTATTTAGCTTGAAAGTGGATATTTTCCATATCATGCTAATTTGATAATTGATTAATGACTTATTGCAAAATATTTATGTGGGACTGATCTTCTTTGGTATTTAATAAATCCTATAGTGTGTCTTGTGAGATTTTGAGTGATCAAATTATTGGTGCATCACCTATTTTATATGCTTTCATAAGTTATTATTAAAAACTCTCTCCCTTTTTCAAGTAAGTGCTAGTTTGGGTTTAGTATAGATGATAGATCTAGAAGGAAACCAAACTTCTCTAGAGGTTTGATCCATTATTAGGATACCAAAAACCTAGGATCAGTCCCATCTTGGACTATATCTAAATAAAAGACTCGAGAAAGATTCTTCTCAGTAAGGGTGCAATCTAGAACATCAACAATTACCATCAGGTTCTAGTCCATATTGAATATGTCTAGAAAACAACCTTTAAGGCACATGAAGGATTATATGAAAGAATGGTCATGCCTTTTTTCCTAACCTTCACACCAACCAATTTCATGCACTTGATGAATAATTTACTTAGGTCATTCCTAAAATCCTTTATCATCATCTACTAGAATGAAATTTTCATATTTAGTGATACTTGGGAAGATCATATATAACATATTAAATGCATGTTAGACACCTTGCATCAACACAACTTATAATCCAACTTAACAAAGTGTACATTTGACATATCATTAATTTAGTACCTAAGTTACATCATTGAGCACTCAAAATTTATATATAGACTGAGAAAAAAATTAAATTAATCCAAGACTGGTTTACTCTATGTAATATCACTGAATTGAGGAGATTTCTTAGACTTGAAATATTCTACCATACTTTCATCCTTGGTTTCTCACACATCTCTTGGCCACTTAGCAAGATAATATGTGTGAAAGTTAATTTTGAATGTAATCACATGTAATAACACACTTTTGAGGCAATCAAATAATGGATTTGCATAACACCTATACTCTCAATACCTAACATAGAACATTTAATCAAAATTCACACCAATGCATTTTATTATGCACTCATCACATTAATAATTGTATGTTATTGTGAAATAAATCAAGAAATGACAAAACTACATTTGGGGAAGGATATAAATGTTCATTCTGATCATAACCCACTTTAGTTTTGTAGACACAAATTAAGATAGATAATACACTCCACATGAAATGGGTGACTTACCTAAAAAATCTCATCTCATGATTAAGAAAAATAAATGGAAGGATAATAAGGTAGTGTATTTACTTAGTTGATCACCAGTTCATGTGCTCATCATAGTGATAGACATACACAACCATAACTTCATATATTGGGTACTTCTCTACTCAACTTATTGGGACTTTGAAAACACTTATGTTATCCCTCGATAAGGTAAAAAAATTCAATAGTTAGAATTATCTAGATATATTCTCTATAATATTGAGCATCTCTATGTTCTTGGTGGTGCACCTCAACAAAGACTCATCCAGGATGTGCACTATGCCCAAACCTCAGGACACTATAGCATGATAAAAATTCTACTTACATTATAGTCACACTTATACTAGCAGTACATGCACACAAATAGAACACCATATCGAGTTTTTCATTCCTTATTCCATTACCAATCCCAATAGCATATATCTAGGACTATACACACCTCTACTAGTTCCATTTAGATAATGGGAATATATTAGCATGGATTTCACAAATAGATCACCTATAATGAGTTGTTAGCATGATGTTATGTTATTTGAAGTGGATTGGTTTTTAAATATGCCTATCATGGTCACTTACAATAAAGATATTGATTCATATAGCACAATCCAAACCTTATTTAACCATGTTTGGGTTCACTTTAGATTCCTAACATCCATCATCTATGATTGAGGCTCATGTTTAATGATTCACTTTTTACAAGCATTGTGGGAATTTATGGGTATGTAGTTAACTTAGTTGATTATGTTTAACCCACATAAAAATGGACAAATATAAATTTTCAATTAAAAACTTTTTCATATACTATGAATGTATAAGTGTACACATTATCACACTTAGTATGACAACATTTTGTATACTTAACATGCCTACAACAAAGGGATTCACAAATTTATAGGTCATAGTCCATTCCAAGCATGTCTTATTTTTAAATTTGCAACACCCCTAAATATCTCCTACCATTCACTAACTGACACTAAGTGATATACATAGGATTGGGAAGTGTACAAACTTGATAATTTCATATGCCACATATAGTCTATTCATTATTAGGTTCAATAGATCCTTTCTCACACCTAAGAAAAGTAAAAGGAGCACTATGATACACATTACACACCTCATTCACATTGAGTTGCTGATAAATTTTGGTTACACCTTGATAATGAGTGATTTAAATGTACACATAGGAAGGTCAAGACTTTGCACTATGGTCCTTACAATATTATATGCATAGCTATAAAAAATGCATTCATCATTTATCTACCTTTGTACTTAGGCATGCACCTGGTATTCAATGAGGAGATCCTCAAATCTTATGTTCCTCCATTTCTTAATTTAGAAGTGACACAACATAATTCTAATATTTACCTCGAAATACCATGCCTAACAAGTAAGGATCATATTATCATGATAGACACATACATTTGGACAAGGGTTGATGCCATGCATAGTCATAATGATATATAACATTCTCTATGTATCTACTCTATCATACACACATTTTATCACATTGTAACATTTACCTATTTGTTCATATTGAATATAAGTTTCATTTTTTCAATAAAATATTTCCATTCCATTTGAATGTGTGATTTATCAATTCTTTTTAAATTATTATATGAGAATTCCTTGTTATACCTGTAAGTTAACAATAACATTTAGTTTTATCCCACACACTTAGTCCTAGTCCCCCATAGTGTGGATAAAGGATGCTACTAATTTATCATGCCCTTGGGTGGTAAACTAATATATGAAAAATTAGTAAAATACATAACTAAATTAGATATCATGTGCACCAAAATTTATCCATAGTAAAATGCTAGTTATATAATTGGTAATGATTCATGTGTCTAAATGAATTACATCACTTTTCTATTTATAGGTTAATTTTGAATATAAATTTCATAGTATTTACACATGTTAGCTATGGTGGAAAATGAGGAGTGGGATCAATTAGACAAATGGGAATGGGAAAACAATTTTATAGATTTTAAACTTCGGTCTAAAGATACTGTTAGGACCATAGTGTATGGTCTAGATAGTAGGACCAAAAGGAAAAAAAAGGACAATGGAAGTTGTTTTAGGGATGAAATACGGGGTTTTAAGATTTTAAAGTTAAAAAATATATTAATATCACTTGATTTGGGGTAAAATAGGTATATATATATATATATATATATATATATATATATATATATATATATGCAACACTAATACTAATTAAAATTATAAAAAGGCCATGAGCCATTTCAGGATACTACATTTTTACCACTTGGAGGCATGTGCTTACCCATAAAACTGGTGGTGTATGTGTGCATAGTAAAGTAAAAAATAAAAATGAAATCAAAAAGGATATTTTTAATATGTATATTTAGAATTATAAATGATACTTCTGATAATTGAAAAAACCACACTCTTACACATACATGGATAAGTGAAAATAATAAATGATAAATATGGAAATTAAAAGTAAGTAAATAATTTTTTTGTCTTCAATATGTAAAAGAATTCTTATGTGTTTGTCAAACCATTGGAGGAGGTGAAATATGGGGTGTGGTTTTTATGCAATCATGGTTAGGGGTCTCAATTAATAGATTCCTTAGACCATGAAACCAATAGAGTTAACATAATGAATAAATTGACTTGTAGTCTTATGAACATAAAAAAATATGATTAACTAAAATAACATTGCTATTTATTTATTCAATTGAAGAATTGTAGATTTCACACATATAACAATCACACCATGAAATAATAGTGAGATTCATTAAAACATTAGATTTATTGATATTTGATTTTCTAACTCACAATCTTTATTAGAAATATAAATCTGAATAAATTATTAGATCTAATCTTTACTACCCAATTAATCTCTCCCCAAAATATCCTTTGCATAGGTGTGGGGGAATGCTTATAAATATACAAGACCCAAATAATTACATTAAATTATTTTAAATCACTAACAACATTAACACACCTTATTGTGACACCATTATTAAATGTCTTCATAAATATTAAATGCCTTCACATTTATAAACAATAAAAACATGCTATAATAAAATGTGTCTCATTATACTGATCAAAAAAATTATTAAATGAATCCATGTCTTTTGGAATTAAATATCAAGTTTTCAAAAATGACTCCTTCAACATTATAAATAAATTCACTTGAATTTGAGGGACTTCATAGTCATCACCAATCTTCATGATAAATTATATGCCATGATCCTCATATCATCCCAAGAATGATGTTAGGATTTATCATAGGAATATCAAATGATATTAAGCTCAAAATAATTCTCATGTAATTAATATCCAATTACCTCTATAAATCTCTCCTACTCATTTCTCACTGCAATGAAGAATCAACTCCACCAAAAAATATGTTTCTTAGGAGATATTTTAGGCTGAAAGAAACATGAATAATATGTTTGCACTACTACATGGTAATTCAAAATTTAAATAACATATTTTTCACAACTTCACAAGGTTATTTAGACAAAATAACAATTATGAATTCACATAAAAAAATAATTCACTGAACCTTATAGACACGTGTTCTTGGAGGCAACATAAAAATAAACTAAACATATATGTATAAAAGATGATGTAAAACAACACAAATATAACATATGAAGAATATAATACTTGTATAAAATTAAAACAATATATATGCATTGATATAAACCTTTTAAAAAAACACTTATATAAATTCATAAACTAACATATTTTTTAAGTTGATGCAATATTTCTTGCAAAACTAGATGTGTCTATATCATACACCCTGAGTAATAAAAGAAACATGTGCTACAATGCACATGACTTTAAAATTTAGGTTAAATTGTAGAACCATACTTTTGACTCAAAGAATAAGCCATGGTGTGAATTTTCACTATATGAGATACCTCAAAATATTTTCATTCACTTCATTTATTTTCTAGTCAACTACTGAATCAAAAAATATCATTCACTCAACTATAATCAACCTTTTCTTTCTCTTGCTCACTATTTGGACACCATCTATCCATTTTATCCAATTATCTTTCCTCTCCTTTTCCTTCCTCTTTTTGGATTTTAATAAATTATCTTATTCTTATCTCTACTTATTCCTCCTTAGTTTTTTTGGTTTTATCCCACCATAGTCTAACCTCCTCCTCCAAAAGCTACTATGGATTTTCTCATCACTTGACTTGACCAACATTTTATTGGACTCTCAAACCAAATGTATTCAAAGAATTATAATTATCCATACTTATAATTATATTTCATCCTTTTTCATATAATTTAACACTTATATTATTACTTTTATATTCCTTATACTTTGAAATTATTTTAGTAAATATAAGAAATTAGGTTCACTATGCATCTGATAGAATTGGTATCACAACTGCACACATTATGATGTGGAATATAGTTTTTCAAAATCCAATGTGGTCAATACTTATACATTTTTAGAGTCTTAATATTGAAACTAAATATTTTAAGGCATACATTTTTTAATTGATGTCCATTTTTGGTAAACATATAGTCAAATTTTAGGTTTTTGTGCCTTTTTGATTGCTTCTTAGAATTTCTAAGGGTCTTAGGTTTGTCAAAATTGAAATTTACAAACAATTCAATTTGAACTCAAACCAAATTGATGTGATTGGGGTAGAATATGTCACATTAATTCCCTACACACATGAAAAGACCACTTTTTGTTAATTTCACTAGTTCATCATCCCTCTCTCATCCATAATCACTTTTTACTCAACCCTCATTGCCCATAATCACTCTCTCCTCATTAATCATTGTCCCTAATCACTCCCTCATTGACCCTCACTATCCCTCATCATCTTTAATCACTCTCTCATCATCATTTTATATCCCAAATTTTCACCCTAGATAATTCATGTAAACCTTTCCAAAATTGGCTAACATGGGATTAACTCTAGTCCTGTGGGTTACTTATATCAAAGGTAAACGTCTAGATTATGGGATAGCTCCCTTGATCTATATTTTAGGCTCACACACTAAACTAGAATAATAAGTATTGGGGATGAAAAGGGAAGATGGGAAATAAAATTAACCTATACCAATAGAGGTGATACACCAAATATAAGTCCAAAAAACACACTTACATATTCACTAAGGAAGAAAACTTCTAAAACTGACCTCAAGTCAATTTTCTTCTAACATATGTATTTCTACATGGAGGTAGATTGCTATGAATATTCAGAGGTGGGTGAAAAGGAGGTCTGATACTAGACATTTATAATCTCTCTCACACTTCAAATATACCTTAACAAATAATTACACTTCATGAGACCTGTTAGAATAAAAAACCACTCACACAAAACATGCAAGAGTAGAATGGAAGCAAGGATAAGACATTCATCACTTATCATCCAAGTAAACTACTTTAAATACTTAGGTAAGAGTTGTAGAGATAAAACAAACTTATAAACTTTATTAAAAGTCAAAACAATATGTCAAACTAGTAGGGCTTCACCATACTAGATGTGGATTCCTTTACAATGCCAAAATGGCTTGAATATATAGAGCATAGGAGAGGAGAGACAAGTGAAGTTGGATAGTCACAAGGTCAAGTGTCAAGAATTAGAAAATAGTTAAAATGTAAGAGAATGAAGTGAAAAATAGGTCATGAAGTCTTCTTGAATATTTATCAATTTGAAACATAACATCTTCTTGAGTTTGGCATAGAGACACTTCATGGTTCTTAAAACTGTCTTCTCAATGATGAGTCCACCTATCTTTATTAAACTAAATTAGATGTGTTTTACATATACACCCTAACTTATGAAGGTGGATATATGATTTTTTATAGTCATATATGCCCTTCAACTGATATCCTCTCTTGTAATTGTCACTCGCTCGTAGTTAATCACTAGCCATTTTAGGCCCAATTATTCACACTTGTCACTAGGTGACCTATAGATATTAAAAGAGACTCATTGAAGAGGTGTAAGACACTTATTAAGACCTATCTATATTTTATTACATCAGGTAGATCGAAAAAGAACTCTAAACAACACTTTTTATTTTCCAACTAGGAAATCACCCTCATTCTCATTATCTTGTTTAGTACTACCTACAATGACCAACTAAGTAGAGAATTTTATAGGCCTAACCAAGGTTAAAATTGAGTTTTAGGAGTTATATTACATCCCTACACATCTCTCATAATAAATTTTTCCTATCCATTTTCTTCTCTACCTAAACTTTAACTCATATCTTGCAAGAAACACTAAATTAGGCCTATTCTTATAAGTGATAGTATGGATTAAATGAATGGTAGAAATCTTTGGAGAGTGAAAAACATATCCAAAATACTTTTAAGACCAATTGGCCACCTATAGATGCATCTACCTTTAGATATTATTTAGCAGGTTCATATAAGGGTTTTAGGTATTTTATCTTATTAACATTGATTCATAAAGGTTAGATGATTAAATTTTGAACCAATTCCACAAATTTTTAATTTATAACCCTCTTTAACTACCCTTAAGTTATTGAGGTCACATGTGGTGTATCTTTTTAGATGTGATCAAAAGAAAATGGCTCTCGAGCTCCTTTTTAGCATTTTGGGTCAGACTAAGAGGAAAATAAGGCAAAATGACCAATTCTATATTGTCTTATACAAACCACTAAGTCTCATGGACTCTTAAATCTCATTTTAAGGATCTCACATGATTTGGAAATATTTCATGATGTTTAACTCTAGGCCTAGTCTACAAGACTGTGTTTTTGAGAATATGGTCACTTATGGAGATTTATAGTGATTGTAGGTCCTAATAACACTTCATTCATCTCTAAATAAACCATATATATCTTTTCATGGTCATTATTGGCTCTACCCTTCATCCTTTTACTCTCTATGTACCATGTCTGGAGGTTGTCTTGCTCAAGGAGTGCCTCTATTTTGAGATAAAATAGAGAGCATCTCCCTTGCTAGTATAACCCAAATGAGATTATATAGATATTTATTATAAAATGATGGCCCTCTATGTCAATTTTAAAGGTTTTATCATACATACAAACCCATCAAACCTTTAAACTCCTAATATGGGCTTTTAAGACTATATGCAAGATTTTGACTAATTATAAGTTGAGGTTCATACCCAGTTTAGTTCAACCTTATTTGTTTCCTTTATTTGAGAATCATATGAAGGTGTGATATCACCACTATGAAAGTGATTTATACATGTTAATTCTAACCTACATCTCTTCATATCAACCAAACTTGAACCTTCATTAACATGAGCTAATTTGTTGTATATGTCAAACAATAAGTATCAATTAGGGAAACCAATAGGTTCATGTAGGTGATGATGTATTGTTGAACATTGTGTTTCCACCCCTTTGATTCTTATTTGGGTCATTAATATCATCTCACACTTGAATTTACTCATTTATGCCCTAGAACCATGTTTTTATCTCTTACCACCAATGGAATAGTTGTTAGTTGTATTTTACCAAGTTTATTTTGGAACTGTGGCACTTTATTTCACTAAGTGTTCCTAGTAGAAACTTGAGTGATTTGGAACCATTCAATCATCTTATTTATCAACAAAAAAAACTCATATCTAAATTGGCATGATACTACTAGGCTTTAGTATATAAGAGTGAAACCATTAGGTTTGATTAGACCTCAAAAATGTCCACCAATAGATGACATTATGTGGGGTAGACAACCTTTTAGAGAAACTAAGATAATCCATCCCATTTGCAACTTTTCTCAACTCTGACTAACTACAAGTATTAAAATGGATCTCACCACCAACCTCTAACCTTTTCAATGGATCAATCCTAATGTAGTCATCTTTAGTATATTATGAATGTTTAAAAGTTCTAAACCTATTAATATACCTATCTAAGCACTCCCACACAGTCCTATAGGTCTCTGTCTTCTAGGAATGTGAGCTTATTTGAACGTCTTTATCTTTTAGGTGACTTAGAGATATCTAAAATACAACATTAAATTAATAATTAGATCAACCATGATTTGATGGGTTAGAAACAAATGTGTTACCTTAACCTAAAGCCACTTATATGATGACAAACTCTAAAACTATGAAAACATTGTTCTCATCCTTCAATGGTGCTTACTCATAGAAAAAGGATGATCCCACCTATATCACCATATTCACACATGTAAATAAGATTTAAATACACATGAAAGGGAAGAATATACTCTACAAATTCACAAATACCATTTGGTTCACATGGAATAATGCAATGAGATGGGGAAAACTGAGGTATTGGGGATGTGTTGGTAGCTTAGAGGTGATAACAATCTTAGTGACTATTCATGAATAACATAACATTAAATTAAAAAAATTACCATGAAATGAAATTCCATAAATACTAATAATATCCCCTAAGTGCATTCAATTCAACTCTCTTTACCCTGTTCATACCGAGTGCAAACTATTTGACCTTGTTGACTTGCCCAAGAGAGAAATGAGAGAGAGAGAGAGATCAATTTTTGCCATTGTTAGACATATTGAAGCTTATTTAACTTGGAAAATACCTATGGTGATATCAATATACCTTATATAAACCTCACATGCACCATATGGTTTGTCCTAGTCTATACAACTACTTAGAACTCCTTTTTCTATAGTGATCTTCTTGTTTATACATTAGACCTACATATTTTTTAGTTTCAAACTATTCTTGTGACATTTTTTGACATTTGGGACAATATATTTCACTTTTACACATTTTTCATTCAATTGAAAATTATACAATTCACTCTAACATGACCAAAAGGTGGCATAAGAGGTTATTAAGATAAGTGGAAATAAATGATAAAGCTAAAACATGTTATGTGACCTAAAGGGAAATTTAATCTCCTTATAGGACCATGGTGAATCATTTTATGACTTATATGACATTATGAAAACTTTTCACATGCAGGGGGGTTGACTTAATTTTATATAGGGGTAAAATTAGACAACACATCCTATAGACACTAGAAAACCATACTAGATGTTGATATGCCTTAGGACCCTTCTTGACCTTATTAAAGCCTAAGTCTAGTTGAATACAGATTTTTAACCCCTTTTTTGACCCAATTTACTTTGGAAACTTGACCAACGATGGTCAACTTAACCATCGATGGTTATCTTAACCATTGATAGTCAAGTCATCACCTTCTTGGCACATCATTAGCTATGTACGAGCAAATGAGGCACAATTAATAAGTTCACCTTATATAGTGTTAACTAAATTCCAAGCATTGTGATCATAAACCTCAACCTCTAGGTAACCTTCCATCCTCCATCTCTCTTTACCTATAAAAAGAGGGAAGTGGGAGGTGAAATGGATCCATGTTTAAGTTATCAAATATTCTTGCATATAGGTATTCAAGTCTTTCAGAATCTCGTCTTCCTTTAGTAGCTCAATAACAAAAAAAGAGACCCAAACCTCTACTAAATTTTATTTTGAGGCCATAGTAATATTAATTTGGTGAAATTTCTCCAACCTTCAACCATCAACCAACTAGTAAGCTACATGTATAATCTACTTGTTTTTTGTTTCATTAGATTTCTAACCCCCTTGACCTAATCAGACCTATCTACACCTTGTTTCTCAACTTATTGATCATTAATAGGACCATTATTAGACTATTTACCCACTTTACAACTCTTTTTTGAGTACCTTCAAAAATACATAGACAACTACTGATGGTTAGCACAACCATCGATGGTCATCCCTAATTGTAGATGGTTACCCAACCATCGACAATTAGCTTAACTATTGATGGTTCACCCAACCATCGGTGGTCACTATGGAAAAAAATAACAAGTTATTTTTAGCCCCTTAACCCCAACCAAACCTAAATTTCTATGTTTTTACCTATTCATAAACCCTTTTTTTATTTTCTAAACCCGAGTTCACCCCCTTTAGCATGAGTATTGAACCGATTTTGATGTATTTAGCCATTTTCTTTAACAATCATGTTACTTTATTCTTGTATTTCATTTCATTTAATTTATGCAAGTAACTCCTACCATTTTTAACTTGATTGTTATTAAGAGTCAATTGATAGCCTCCTAGCAAGCTTATGCTTCTTGGATCTATATCATGCTAGGTAGTTCACCCAACTATCTTGCTAACAACCCCTTTGTTATTGATTTCTTATCTGTAGGTTATTCCTTCTAAGCTAAATATGATTTATCCATCTTTGTCTAGATTATGCGTGCATCACCAACTAGGTATTTTTACGATACTCTTATTACTAGTTTCTTATCTTCTTCCAAAATTAAGAAATGAATAGAAAGTAAGAAAAATATTTTGGCACACCTTATGGGACCCTATCATCATCTAGGTATCCCTTTATTTATTCTTTTCTCATCCAATGAAATCTGAAATTTATTTTGGGCTTAGAATAAATACGTTGCATACATTATTTGATTACTTAATTTTAGTTCATCTAGTTAACTTAAAGACAAAAGTAGTCAATCATATTTTTCACTCTTGTTATCACACAATTTTACCAAACCACATAATCAATCAACACATCAAAATAAACTTGAGATAAGGCTCAACTAGGATTTCATCACCTAGCAATAAACCTTACCCTTTCTCAACAATCCCACTGGGAGGTTATTACCAAGGAGTGAACCAACTCAACTCTCTGGTTAAGTATAAACTTTTAAATTTAATATATCTTGGCTAAGCACCTGAAACCTTTATCATTTTAGTGTGTGAAGTGAGGGGGTAATCCCTAATATCAATCCATGTATTGAAGATCAATATAGATTTCTTTCTCTTGGGCACCTAAACACAACCTAAAACCAACCTTAGATTTCTTCTTTGGTACCTAATATACAAGCTCAATTTCTTCTTCACATCTTTTAAGGCATAATCCAAAATCAATCTAATAGGAGTCCTAAGTTTTTAAAGTACTCCTAGTGTATGTTTGTATTGTCTTGAGATTCTTTATTTTTTCTTTGTTTTTGTTTGAGGTGTGAGTTTTCACCATTTCTTTTTTATTCCTCTCATGGTCTTTACTAGACAATAATTAAGGAATCAAACCAACCAAGAACCACCATCTTCCTCATCCTCCTCTTCCATGGAGTATACTTTAGACATTGATATTTACGATCATCTTTCTCCCCCTCCTACCATGCCTCAGATAGTTGTTGAGGGTGATGTGGATTTTGCTACCTTCCTTGATGATAACCCTATGGCCCTTCAACATTACCTTAACACCTTAGCTCATCATACCCCTATTTATTTGGTTCCTCATATGGATCCACCTTATGGCATGCCTCCCCCTCTTATGGTTGGTGTTACCTCCACCAAACCTTTGATTACCTAATCATCTTCTTCTAGAAATATTTCATCCACTACAACCATCAAAACCCAATCCAACATTCCAACCAATAACCAAACACCCCCTACACCAAAAAAAAATTCTAATGTAGGGGAAACCTTACCTCTTATTACCTATACCCCACCCATCATGGGGGAATATTCTACCCCTATTTCCACCATTTCTCCTATCACCACCAACTAACCAATTTCTACTCTTCTTCAAAATTTGGTACTTTTCATTCCTCTTACCCTTCCACCTATTATCACAAGAGTTAATACTCAACATCAACCATCTACCAACCCTTCCATACCTCAAAATAAACCCATCTCCATCCCATGACAAATAACCATGACATCTTACCAATATGTTCCTAATCCACAAGGATACGTAATATCTTCTACCCAACCTTTTATACGCATCAACCCTTATGTGGCACCTTCCCAACCTAGAATGACCACATACCAATTTGTGGTATCTTCTCAACCCTTTACTTATTAGCCATACATTAATTCCACCCAACCTCAACCAAACTTACCATCCAATTATGGATCTTCCCAACCTCAAACAGATTTGGTTGAGATGTTGATGGATGAAATGTCCAATCTTGAATCATCTATTTTTAGGGCTCACAACCTTTTATCATATGATCAAATCTATAATGAACCTATCCATCCATCCATTCCTATCTGATCCTATCCTTCTCAATGGGAAATACCCAAGTTTTCTAAGTTCTAAATAAAGGAGGACCCCCAACAACACTTGAGAGCATTTATCCATTCTTGATATTTGATTACATATGATGACGCTCTTCTCCTTTGTACTTTCCTCATGTATTTATCAGGACCAGCCCTAGATTGGTATAATACTCTCACCAAGCACTCTATATTTTATTTTTCTCAACTTGCCCAAGTATTTTTAGATAAATTCTCAGATAATATATCTAAAAGGGTCTCCATTACCAACTTTTACTCCATTAGGCAATTTGATGATGAATCAATTACTGACTTCGTAGCTAGATGGAGAGGTCTCATCAACCAGCTTTATTTCTCCTTACCTTAACCCAAATTTATTGAGCTCTTCTCTTAGGGGTATACCAAACATATTTCCCATACTCTTCAAGTTCAAACTTTTAGGACTTTTGATGAGGCTTTTACCATGGTATAAAAATTGGAAATTTGAGCCATTGATGAGGGAAAACTAAAACTATAAAATAAAGATTATAGCATTAAATCCAATGACCCTTCCTCCACCAAAACCACCAATCAACCTAACCATTATAAAAACAAATCAAAGGCATCCACAAACTCAATTTTACTTAAAACTGCTCTACCACCAAATGTCAACCAACCAAACCCAACCAATTCTTTTAACTCTTCCAACCAACAAAACCAAAACCAAAATTGAGTTGCCCTAAGACAATATATTCTAATAGGGGAGTATTATTCTTTTGTTTTGGATAAACTACTCAAAGAAAACATCATACAAATTCCTCTAATAAAACCTCCCCAATAATTTTATGCCTCTCGCCCCATGCCTAGTTGGTATAATGAGAACAATCTTTGTGATTTCCACCACATCATTGGACATGATGTTAGTAGGTGAAATACATTTAAGACTATTATCCAAAACATGATTGATAATGGAGAACTTGTGTTTGATAATCCCAATGCACCTCCAAATCAATCCTTTGATATCTTTTATAAACCTTTTCCTAACCATTCCCCTTCCACCAACTATGATGATAATAAACCATAATCATCTCACACTCATGAGGTCTATATGGTTAACATCATTATTAGTGAACCTATTATTGAGGAGACCATTACCTCAACTACCTATTCCTCCATTCCACTCATTGAAGTGATGGATTCCCCTTCTACTCCTTTGGACACCCAAATAGAGGAAGTAACCACCCCTCTTTCTTTACTTATTGAGACCATGGACATATCCTCATCTCCTTTGATAGAAATACCAAAGGAAGTAGCCATTGTTTTAACCAGCTCTTCAGCCACTCCACCTACTGAAGTGATTAAATTACCTACCATTCATTTAAACATCTAAACAAAGGACACATCTATATCCATCCCTTCACTTGAGGTCATCACACCTTCCTTACCTACCATGGAACCAACCATTCTCTCTTTAGGAACCATCCTAAAAGAAGAGATGATATTACCTACACCTTCCATGGAGGAAACATCCTCCCAAAATTTTACACCCTCCATCAATAACATAGGTGAATAAACCATCCCCTCACCTCCATCTATGGCCTTAACTTTTGAAACCAATGACCAAGGAATCAAACCCATTTACAAGCCTTTTTATATATTAGTCCAAAATCTAAAGTTTACTTCTCTATCAAACCTAGATAGATCCACTTTTTAGTATCATCTTGGCCTCCCTTACCAAAAAAAATCTAAAACTTCAACCTCAATTGCATCCACCATCAAACCTATCATTACCTCAATATCCTCATTAAACACTTCTTCCTCTAATACCATAAGAGAACCATCTAACCCACCTCCCCCTAAATTTTCCAAATCACCTTATGCCTCTCTAACCAAGCCCATAAAAAACTTAGGAATACTTCCTACACCTAGCCTATCTCACCCATATTTGAAGTTGGACTTAACCCTTTCTAGTCCACCAAAGAAAACCCTAATCAAACCAACTAAGAAGGTGGAACAACCTAAAATCCCACCTCTAACTAGACCTATACCACCTTCTTCCCACTTACCTTCTATCTTAGGACCCCATCCCTCTACTATCCCCATTACCTATTCATCATCTAGTAAACCTTCTCCTTTTACTCTACCCACTCCTATCTCTAAGTCAACCAAATCCCCATCATTATTAACTAACCTAGCTACCTTTACCTCCCACCTATCACCAAACCTTCACCCTCCACTTATATATCTTCCACCTCCAAACTAATCATAACCAAACAATCCCAACCGAAACCACCTTCCAAAACCATTCCACCACCTCCAATTTGTGTGGTAAAGCTTACTCCTAGGAAGGCTCCCACTCCTAAAACCAAAACACAAAACCCTCAATGCCTTTGATAGAATCTTATTCAACCATTCTATAAAGGTTGTTGAAAACCTCTTCCTTGACCTTACCACCCATCAAACCTTTTAACCATTCACATCTTAAACCATCATGGTTTAATGATAATTTGATTTTCTCATACCATAGGACTCTTAGATATGATACAAAGAACTATAAATCTATCCAAACACTTATCCATAGCTTATGGGATGAGGATGGTCTATTATCAGATGAACCTCCATTGATCCCATTACCAACCCAATCACCAACCCAACCCATCCAACATTTACCTACTCCTCTAATCTCATTTGAAAGTGAGGAGGAACCAAAGAAAGCACCTAGCCCAACACCTCCCTTAATCCACATTATCCATATGGTTACCTAATCTTAGGCCCAATAAAAAGATAAAGGAAAATTAAAAGTGTCCATACCATGGTCCTACCCTTCCACCCTTCAACCTTCCAGCCAAAACCAAACACCTTCACCTTTACCTTCACCTTCTCCAAAACCCAAAATATCTATTTTGGGTACCTCTCCTTCCAAACCTTTTAAAACCATCCAATGAGTAGTATTAAAAATACTTCACCAGATACCGATGAAGATGAACCTTTATAAACTAATCAACACCTCACCCATCACTAAAAATCATTAATATAGGCCTTGCAATCTGTAGAGGTTTAACCAAAAGATCCTCAACCTCTTGTATCCTTTATCACAATCCTTCAAATTTTTACCTTTATTACCTTCTAGGATTCAGAAATACCTTCTATCCATTTTGAAGATCTTAATCCTCCCCTCTTCATTACTACATATATCAATCAAACATATATCAAAAGGGTGATGATTGTGGAGTATCTAGTATCAACATTATCTCCTCCCATGCCTATGATCAAATTTAATTGCCTATGAACATCATGTCATAAATTATAATGGTATTCTAATCTTTCAATGATATTATGGTTACTACTTTGGGGGTAGTCATCCTCCATATCCACTTTGGACCTCACACTATTCCAAAATTCTTTTACATTATAGAGGGAAATTTTCAATACAATGTTTTACTTGGATGCCCTTGGATCCATGTCATGAGTTGTGTCCCTTCTATGTTACACCAATGTGTTAAATTTGAACATGAAGGTCAATTTATTACCATAAGAGTTGACCCTAATATTTTTGCCTCATGCAATATGATATATCAACCCAATGATGTTCTTCTTCCTCCTTCATCCACCTCACCACCAACTAATAATAACACCACCTCATAAACTAAAACCAACAACACCTCTACCTATACCATTAATGAAGCTTCCACTAGCTTATTTATCCCTTCTTCCTAGATCCATGTAGAGGACCCCTTGAAACCCACGTTTTAATGCCTCTCATTAGGGGTATCATCTTCTAGCCTTAGATGCTTTCCCTACTCTTGAAGAGTATGGGAACCTCACCCATGATTATATTTATGAACCCAACATTGGAACCATAATCCATTTTAGGCCTTCCAACCATCAAACCAGCTTAATCTATGTAGGTCTCGATCATCCACTTCTTGCTTCTATCAATACCTCTATCACCTGACCATTTACCTCTAACTTCTCCTATCTTGACAAACTGGCATTTGCCAAGCTATACCTTCATAGGTGTGCCTGAAAGGGATTTGGATTAGGCTAGTATGATCATGGACCTCATGAGTTACCTACCATCAAAAATTAAAAACTTCATGAGTTATTTATCCTTGGGTTTGTACCACCAGAAGAAGCCACCTCACCTAAACCCATTTCCACCATCAATGAGGATATCCCATCCTCACCAAACCCATCTCCTTTGAAGTTAGAAGATTTTTATATCATTTCATCTAAATTTTTATTATCAATAATATTATTTTAGGCCCCATGACTTATAAAAAGGATGGATTAACTAAAACCCTTCCTCTCATCCTTCTTGAAATGGTAGAAAATGATTCTCCGACAATCAATACCATCTAACATGAGGATGATGATTCCATTCTCAACTAATTTGGTATGGGGGATTATTCCATCCACAAATACCTTAATATTAAGAACCAAACCATGTTGAAAGAATCAACCATTTATGTCAGCTTGGGTACTTAAGATAACCCTTACATTGTCAAGATTGGTTGATCTTTAGATCCTATAGAGCAACACGATTACCCTTCTTTCCTTTGTGACCATAGTATAACATTTTCTTGGTATTTGTAGACACCGAAATCGTGTCGACTCCCCTGGTCATTCCCCATCTTATTCTTCTTCACCTATTTAACCCTTGTCGATCACTTGTTCCACCAACCTTGACCCTGGCAGCATGTAAAAATGAGCACAGAGCTAAAGCTAGACTCTATCCCCATTATGCATCTGCCGACGACGGTCTTTACCCGGCCGATGTCGCTGACATCGGTCACCTATCGGCTGATGTCGGCAATCCTACCGACGTCGGTCACCTTGCCGTTATCCGTTACCAATTATCATTCAGTTTCCCGAAACGGTTGATGAACCGTCTCTAGAACCGTCCCTCACCTTCATCAGCGTCCGCCAACCATTCGAGAGGCTATCCCTAACGCTATTCAACCATTTTTGCTGATCAATCGAAACCCGAGAAATCATTCAATCAACCTGCGAACTTTGACATCAACACTCTCACGATCAACACTCTCGGCATCAACCCACTCTCGACATCAACCAATCTGCATTCAATCCGGCACTGCACAGACAACTCCAACTATGGCTTTCATCGCGTCTTCTGGCAGGTAAGTATTTATTCTGTTTGTTTTATTTCTTCTTGGTTATTCTTTGTTTATCAGTTCTGTCATCCTGATTCTTCAAACCACAGACCCAGCATCTCTCATTTATATCCCTGCCTCTGTCCAGACTAAAACCCCCAGACTCTGTTCAAACCCGACCTAACCTTGCCCAAACCTCGTCCCTGACCTTATCAGACCCTGTCCCGACTCTGTCCAGAACCCCCAGACTCTATCCAAACCCGACCTGACCTTGCCCAAACCCTGTCTCGACTCTCTCAGACCCTGTCCCGACCCTATTCAGACTCTATCCAGAACCTACCCCTACCGACGCTGGTCACCTTCCCCGACCGACGACGGCACCTCAACCGACGTTGGCACCTTCCCTGACCGACGCTGGCACCATAGAGACCGACGCCGGTGACTGTGCAGAACAGTGCTGCATATCAGGTACGCACTTTATTTTCTGTCATTTATTTCTGTCATTATTATCTACTTTCATCCAATATTCTACTTTTTTATCAGTGGGTTGATATCCTTCTAGGAAGTCTTCGTACTTTCGGGATCGGGCGTTCGCCTGACAGCCCACCATATCTTTGACTAACATTTTTCCGTGTTTTAGCCTTTTCTTCGCAGGTGTCATTCCTCCACAGCCAAAGAGGAGAATCTTCTAACGTCTGATTTCGGTGCGCATGACTTTATCAGGTACTTCTAGCCTTGACCATTTCTTTTAGTTTCTTATTTCTTCTTTGAATGTAGAAAGCAATTTTGCATAGAAACAGTATTATCAATATATGCTCAAGATTGACCCTTATATAGTACTCCATATCATTATAACCCATCTTGACATTAAGCCTATTTGGTAAAAGCTTCACAAGATGCACCCCCACATCACCCTTCTAGTCAATGAAGAGATTTAATGCCTCTTTTCCATCAACTTATTCCAACCCATTGATTATCCTCAATGGGTTTCTAACATCATTCTTATTACCAAAACCATAAGGGGATTTTTCATCTATATCAACTTTTATGACCTCAACCTTGCTTGCCTAAAAGATGAATTTCCTTTGCCTAGAATTGACCAACTTGTTGATCTTACAACTGGTTATGATATGTTATCTCTCATGGATTGTTTTTTATGGATATAATCAAATATTGATTTCCCCTAAAGATCAACATAAGAAATATTCTATCACCCAATGGAGAACATTTTATTACAGGGTCATGCCATTTAGTTTGAAAAATGCTAGAGCCACTTACCAATATGCGATGACTTACATATTCCATGTTTTAATCCATAAAATTATGGAGGACTATGTGAAAGATATCCTTGGAAAATCTAAAAATTACAAGGATCACCTAGCCATTCTCACCATCATCTTCAAATTTTTAATCCATTTCCACATTAGACTCAACCTTAAGAAATGTATTTTTGAGGTCATTTCTATAAATCTTATTAGTGTTGAACATGGGATATACTGAGAGGGGGGGTGAATCAATATATCATATATCTTATAAAAATTTCCCTTAATCAAATTACACTTAACCAAACATTCAAGATATGCAATAAAATTGAAATAATAAACACCACACAAGATAGAGAGAGACACTAGATTTAACGTGGAAACCCAATGTGGGAAAAACCCTAGAGAACAATCTTAAGTATATGAATGAAAACCAACTCAAAACACAATATTAATAAGCACCAACTTGCAAGAGCACCAACCCCTTTGCTGAGCACCAACCCACAGGAGCACCAACCACTTTGTTGAGTACCAACATAGTAAAAATTCATGAGCACCAACCCACAGGAGCACCAACCCCTTTTTTGAGCACCAACACAACAACAATTCATGAGCACCAACCCACAAGAGCACCAACCCCTTTTCTAAGCACCAACACCGCAACAAGTCGTGAGCACCAACCCACAGGAGCACCAACCCCTTTGCTGAGGACCAACACATCAATAATTCATGAACACCAACCCATAAGAGCACTAACACCTTTGTGTATACCACACAACTATTTCTCAATGTTGTTATCTCAACAAATGATAGTTCATTACCACATCTCTTTCCTCTCTCTCCTTTGCTCTTCTAAGCTAGATATAACAATTACAAATCATTCTCTATCTCTCACTACTCTTTTAAGCTAGATATTACTATCTCAAATCAAACTCTATCTCTCATACATTAAAAATGGCTTCTCAAGACTTTATTTATAGCTTTACAAATGACCTTTGGCCTTCCCCCTTTGTGACCCTTCAATCCTCATGGAAAATGGTGCCAAACTTGCATGACCCTTCATATCCTTGCATTTGAAAATTCATGTGGTGACCCTTCACAAGCAAAAGTGTCATTTCATCTTTTATCTTTTTCATGGTGGATTTTCATATTCCTCAAAGTGTCCCTTCATGAGAAATTGTGCCCTTCTTCTTTTGTCTTCACTTGGTGACTCTTGGAAGTCCCCAAGATGACTCTTCATTGGAAAATGCATCCCATTCTTCTTTTGTCTTTACCTTGTGACTCTTTGAATTCTCCATGGGCCCTTTTTTTGTCTTATATTCAACCAAAAATATATTCATTAATATTAAATAAATATTAACACAGATTAGCCAAGATATAACTATTACAAACATCATTAAATGTAATGGGGCCTTTATCACCAATAATGCTAGTCCTTTAACATCAATGACAATATTTCCAACAATCTCCCCCTTATCATTGATGGCAACCTCAATCCTAAAACTGCCACATCCTGAATCCTACACATACTATCATTTGAAAAACCTATAGTAACTCCCCCTTACTGTAGTAACATGTACCTATTCCCTGTACCTATTTTTGTGCCTATACTTGTACCTTTTATTCTCCTCCTTTGAAATCAATAGCAAAGGGACTACCTAGAGCTAACACTTAGCTCCCCTTTAATTGATGCTGAACCTCAATGGTAGGAAGTAATAGAAATTAATCCCAACTCCTCTTGTAGATCTTTGAATGTGTCCTTTGATCGTGCCTTTGAGAAGATATCTGATAATACATATAAATTATTACTTGTCCTTTGAGCATCTACAATCAACTCATTTGAATCTTTTCTTCTAATCTCACAACCTTCTTCATAAAACTTTAATGTGTATCCCTGATCACATATTTGACTTACACTCAATAGGTTATGCTTAAGACCTTTTACATATAAAACATTCTTAGTCTTGGTTCTACCATTATCCAAACTCACAATACCTTTTTTAGCTATCTTGGCAGTGGTTTTATCTCTAAATTTCACTGTGCCACCATTGATATTCTTTATAGTTATGAACTTAATCTTGTATCCTATCATATGCCTCAAACATCCACTATCAACAAACCATGGCTGATCTTCATTTATTACATGCAAAGCTGTCTGAACCAATATAGAATCTTCAGGTTGTTTCTTCTGCCATGAACATGTCTGAACCTTCTTCTTAATGAATGGAGCCTTGAAACTCTAATCCTTCTTACATAACTCAAACATGCTTCTATAGTACTAAACTATGTGTTCGAATTTGTTATACTTGTAACATATTATGGCCTTTTTATCAAATCTTGATAGAGGAGCAAAAGGGTTGTAGCTTCTGCTTGACTCTACATGACTTTCCTTCTCCTTATTTTTGAAACTATTAGCTCTTTTTTGACATTCTAATTTCTTGTGACCATATCCATTATAATAAAAATAGTAACCATAAAAATATGACCTACCTATATATATTTGACTTTATTACCTTTTGTAGCTTTGTTCCCTCCAGCCTTCTTTGTTTGAAATGTTCTCTATATTATTCACTTATTCCCTTTTTGTTTCCTCTTTTGTAAGAGCTTCAACATAGCTCTTTTTATTTTTAAATCCAATACCTATTTTATCTGAATTTTCCTTTTGACTTTCTAATATCTTATTCAATATGGTAGTGCTATCCTCAAATTTTGAATCACTAACTACTTTATCATTGACCGCTTTCTCAATATCTTCTTTTAAAGAGGCAATTTCAATAACATACCTTTCACATTATTTTCTTACTTTTTACAAATATTCTATTAGATATTTTCCATTATTTTTAGCTTCTTCAACATGTGTTGTTAGATCATCAATTATTTCCTTCGACTCTTTTTCATTTTTATTGATCTGGCACTTCAATCTTTGATTCTTCTTCTCAACAACTTCTAACTCTTCTAAGGCACAAATGAGTTCTCCTCCTAAATTCACTTTGGCTTCAACCTCTTCTTCTTCTTGATTATCTATACTTTTTATTGTAGAGGCATCTTCATGTATGGCCATGAATATAATCTCTTTTCCTTCTGAATCACTGACTCCTCTATCTTTGGCTAAGCTAGGATTTTTAGAATACAAGATCTTCTTCTCAAGTCCCTTCTTGAATTTACATATGAAATTCTTCTTGTATGTAGACTTTTCTTCTTCTTCATCATTATTACCCTTATTTGGGAATTCAGCTGAAAAATGTCCAATCTTTCCATAATTAAAACATTTAAAAGGTAATTTTCCTTGATATTTACCTATTCCCTTTTTCGGCTTGAGAATGAAAAGAGCTCTGTTGTCATCTTCATCATCACTAGAACTATCACTTGATTCTTGAATCTTAGCTTTCTCTTTCTTTGATGTCTTGAAAGCCACTTCTCTCTTTGAGGGTTTATCTTGTTTAGTCCGTATCTCATATGCCATGACTATACCATGAAGCTCATCCATCTTTAGCTTGGCTAAATTCTTCATCTCCTTGATTGCAAAAACCTTTACATCATATCTCATTGGTAAAGATCTCAAAACCTTATTGTACCACTATTGACTCTTCCAAAATTTCTCCAAGACCTTGAATCTGATTTACTGTTTGATCAACTCATAAAAGATAACTTACTATATCTTCTTCTTCTTCCATCTTAAAAATTTCAAACTATCTTCTAAAAGTTTGAAGCTTAGCTTGCTGAACCTTTCCATCACCTTTGTAAATATTCTCAATTTTTACCCAAGTTTCATGAGAAAATTTATATTTCATAACTTTAAAAAATTTAGATTCATATAAACCACATAAAATAGCATTTAAAACTTTAGCATTACATTCAATTGCCTTCTTTTTTGCAGGAGTAATTATAAGTGTATGTGGCTCTTCATATTCGCCCACCACTACTTGCCATATGTCAAATCCAAGGGCCATAAAATAAGTCCTCATTCTTATGCTCCAAAAATCATAATTCATCCCATCAAACAAAGGGGCCTTATTTGTAGAAAATCCTTCATGTGTTCTAGCCATTGTGCTTTCCCGATCTACCTTCAAGCTATAAAACTTTTTCAAAAGGAACCTACTCTAACACCAATTATTAAGCATGGGATATACTAAGAGGGGGGTGAATCAGTATATCATATATCTTATAAAAAAATTTCTTAATCAAATTCCACTTAACTAAACATTCAAGATATGCAATAAAAATGAAATAATAAACACCACACAAGATAGAGAGAGACACTAGATTTAACGTGGAAACCTAATGTGGGAAAAACCATGGAGAACAATCTCAAGTATATGAATGAGCACCAACTCAAAACACAATATTCACAAGCACCAACTTACAGGAGCACCAACCCCTTTGCTGAGCACCAACACAACAACTATTTGTGAGCACCAACCCACAGGAGCACCAATACAACAACAATTCACGAGCACCAACCCATAGGAGCACCAACCCCTTTGCTGAGCACTAACATAGAAACAATTTTTGAGTACCAAACCATAGGAGCACCAACCCCTTTGCTGAGCACCAATATAGAATAAATTTGTGGGTACCAACCCACAAGAGCACTAACCCCTTTGCTGAGCACCCACACAACAACAATTCGTGAGCACCAACCCGAAGGAGCACCAACCACTTTGTGCATACCACACAACTATCTCTCAATTTTTTTATCTCAATAAATGATAGTTCATTACCACATCTCTTTCTTCTCTCTCCTTTGCTCTTCTAAGCTAGATATAACAATTACAAATTATTCTCTATCTCTCACTGCTCTTTTAAGCTAGATATTACTATCTTAAATCAAACTCTATTTCTCATATATTATAAATGGCTTCTCAAGCCTTTTTTTATAGCTTTCCAAATGAAATTTAGCCTTACCCCTTTGTAACCCTTCAATCCTCATGGAAAATGGCACTAAACTTGCATGACCCTTCATATCCTTGCATTTGAAAAGTCATGTGGTGACCCTTCATAAGCAAAAGTGTCCTTTCCTCTTTTGCCCTTTTCTTGGTGACTTTTCATATTCCTTAAAGTGTCCCTTCATGATAGATTGTGCCCTTCCTCGTTTGTCTTCACTTGGTGACTCTTGGAATTCCCCAAGATGACTCTTCATGGGAAAACGCATCCCATTCTTCTTTTGTCTTTACCCTGTGACTCTTTGACTTCTCCATGGGCCCTTATTTTGTCTTATATGCAACCAAAAATATATTGGTTAATATTAAATAAATATTAACACACATTAGCTAAGATATAACTATTACAAACATCATTAAATGCAATGGGGCCTTTATCACCAATAATGCTAGACCTTTGACATCAATGACAATATTTTTGACACTTGGCTTTATCATCTCTCTCTAAGGAATCAAAGTAGACCCTACTAAAGTTAGAGAAATTTTGGAGATGCCTCCTCTAACCCACCTTAAGCAACTCTGTAGCCTATAGAAGAAGCTCTAATCCATCCATCACTTTATCTCTCAATTATCTAATATATGTCAACCTTTTCACCATCTTCTTAAGAAAGACACATCTTTTAAGTGGACCAAAGACTACCAACAAGCATTTGATTCACTCAAAGAATACCTTCTTTCTCAATCCATTCTGACCCCACCTAAAGAGGATTAACCCTTCAACCTTTACATTTATTCCATTAACCATTCCTTAGGGATAATGTTTACGCACCATGATGAGAAACACAAAGATCAAGTTGTCTACTACATAAGTTGAATGCTTATAGAGTATGAGATTTGGTATACCTATCCTTAGAAACTTTGCCTCAACTTAGTATTTGTGGCTTCCAAACTTCACCATTACCTTCTCAATCATAAAACCTATGTCATCACTAACACTAAACCACTCAAGTACATATACTCTAAACCATACCAAAACCAATGTGTGGATAAGTGGCTCATACTCATAGCTGAGTTTGATCTTGAGTTCCTTTGTAGAATTCAATTAAAGGGTAAGTCATTATTGACCAATTAGCTAAAGCTCCTCTATAAGATAACCAACCACTTCCTCTTGCATTTCCTGATGAGTCCATCATGACTCTCTCTCAAGTGGACCCCACCTACCAAATGCCCATGTTTTTTGATGGCTCAAAATGTTAATATGGTGGGGGTGCCAGATTGATCCTTATTCCCCTTGATGGTTAACCTCTTTCCATTTATTTTAAACTTGACTTTGAGCACATTAAAAATATGTATGAGTATGAATCCCTCATCATAGGTCTCTAAACTGCTCTAGCCTTAAGAATTAAGACCATTAGTGTCTTTGGAAATTCCCATCTTGTCGTCAACCAAGTCAATGGATCCTACCAATGTAAGAATGATGTATTGAAAAAGTATAAATAACTTATAGACATACTCTTAGCATCATTCTATCATTAAATTATCTAGTCTATTCCATAATCTACCAATAAGTTCATGAATATAGTAGCTTTTCTTGCTTCCCAAATCCCATCTCAACTTGTTGAGTCTAAACTCTTTGTTACCATCCACCATTTTATCACACCTTATTATATCTATTCTAGCCTTATTACAATTTATAATGTAGAATAATCTCCATTTGACATATGGTATGAATAAACCTTCAACTACCTCAACCTCAACATCATTCCTCCCAACCTCTCTATAAATGCCCTAAGAGCCTTTGTTCAGAGTACCTTTCATTATACCATATTAGGAGGAATCCTTTACAAACACAGATTCAATGACCTCCTTCTCCATTGTCTACATAGTTATGAAGCTTCTTATGCTATTAGGGAAATACATGATGGAATATATGGGGGAGACTTTAGTGGCCTAACTATTACTAAATGCATCCTTCACCTTGGATTCTATTGGCCTACCCTCAACTAAGACTGTTGTGATTATGTTAAGAAGTGTGTTAAATGTCAATAACATGCCAATTTACATCATGCACCTATCCATGGCCTACAAGTATCCAAAAACTATTGGACCTTATCATAATGGGGACTTGATCTCATTGAGGAAATCAATCCTCATTATTCATAACCACATCAATCCATCATTACCACCACTAAATATTTTACTAAGTGGGTGGAAGCCATTCTTCTCATCTCAACTAAAGTTGAAAAGATCGTTGAATTCATCAACCACAATATTATCTATCATTTTAGTGTTTCTCATAAGATCAATGATAATGGTAAATATTTCAAGAACACACAAATCTAAAGTCTCTATGATGCATTTGACATTAACTTAAGCTTTTCCTCACCTTACCATCCATAAGAAAATGGATAGGTGGAATTCTCTAAAAAACTCTTAAAAGAATGTTAACCAAAGTAGTCAATGATTCAGGTCAAGATTGGCACTTGCACGTTCCTTTCACTTTATGGGCCTATTATACTAACATTCAAACATCTACGGGTGCTACCCCTTTCTCTCTAGTCTTCATAGTAGAGGTAGTCTTGCCTCTCAAAGTCTAGATTCTCTCTATTCACATATCTTTGTAAGAGATCATTTTTGAGAGTGACTATCATTAAGAATGACTAACATGACTTGAACTACTTGATGAGCATCGCCTCATAACAATTAACCATATTCATGTCTATCAAGAATGAATTAAGTGTGATTATGATAAATAATTAAACGAGCAAAAATTCAACATCAGAGACCTCTTCCTAAAGGAAAACCAACATGTAACCAATATGGAGAAAAGTAAAAAGGTAAGTTTGCTTTTAATTGGTTTGGACCCTATATTATAACCCATAAGTATAGATCAGGAGCTTACCATTTTTCCTCTTTTGAAGGAAAACCAAAACTTGAGCCTCTCAATGCTTCACATTTGCATCATTTCTTTTGTTAAAGAAGGATCAAACTCACTTTTATTGTCTAACTTAAGCTAATTCCTTGATTTATGAGATTTTCAACTTCACCTACCTATCCCTCTCCCTTTGAGGACAACTAATTAAAACATAGAACTATGTGATTAACCATCATAGTCATATCCTAATCATAAATATGGGTAGCACAACTCTACCCATAGCATGGTTCTTATGGATACATTTTTCCTCTCATCAAGATGGAATCCCATGATCTTTTGTCTCTTAACCAAACCTTTTACCTATCTCTAACCATTTTGTGATAAAATTTTTGCCCTCATAAAGGTAAACCTCTAAGCCTCTTTATACTTGTCTATGTCTAAAAAACTTGCATCAAAATAATTAGGGATATCAAAATACCACTTGGGTCATATATCTCTAGCATTGTAGACTTCTCCTTTGAAGGACAATTGCCCAAAAAACTAATTTTCTTAAAAGAATAGACTACTCCCTCGAATGACAACTACCAAATGTACAAACCCAAACATAGACCACTCCCTTGAAGGATGACTAAGTCAAATGGGTCAAAATCAATCATTCCCACATCGATCAGCTTCACAACTTATTAAAATATTAAAAAATAAACAAAAGACCCTATATCAAATTTAGAATCTAAAGAAAGCTACAATTAACTTTCATATATAGCATTAGTAGACTTCCCACCTCAATCAGTCTACCCTTAGCATTATAACATGGACTTGTCTAATTTGGTTCTTAGGTCACCTATAGAAAGTGCAAACTAACCCACATAAGGTTACCTTACCTATCAACCCATTTACCCATTCACCCATCACCTATCTCCCCTTTATACCCTCTTTTGATCAAGGGATTATGAGCTTACTTGACACAATGTGATAGAGATACTCTTTTATCAACCAAAGCATGCTAATACAAAGAATTTGAAAGGTTTAGTTTCCTTAATATGATCTATCTTTGGTTTTATTAGGTCCTTACCAAAGAAAGACATTGTGTTTTTTTTGTACCCTCTTATCATTGGTTCATGTAGACATGCATCTCATGATTCTCATTTCTTTTTCCTATATTTAGTCTATTGTCTAGCTTACTTTATGTATTTTCATTACATCCTTAACCATAATCACATCACTTCTCCATGATCATGAATAAAAAATATCAATGATAAACATAATATCTTGAACCATATCCATAAACTACATCATATATATATATCTATGATCAAATCATCATGAACCACATCATCTATCTATAGTATCATCCTATCCATTTCCCATAACGTCATAACAAAACATCATATCATAAACCACATTATCATAACCATCAATCAAACCATCCATAATCATAAACATCCTATCCATAAACTAAACAAACCATCATCCAAGTTCATCACCTACCTAAATCTGCTGAGTCCACATCTAATAAGCATGAAGCATAAAGCATAAAAAATCAAAAAAATGTAAACCATAAACCATGATCATATACATATCTATAAACATAACCATCATATACATCATGTCCATCAAAGTAAATAATACATATAATAATGTATAAATATCTCTCTCTCATGTACATCTCACATCATCAACATGTAAGTTGGTATCAAAATCATGTTCATACAACATATCAAAACATATAATATCATTCCCTTAGGTAACCACTACCACTATCCCCTCATGCTCCTCTGACACTTTCACTACCATCTGGTGCCAATCCTCCTAAGATGCTTGTATATCCACTAACTATAGAGGCCCATGACCTTGGAGTTACCACAACTAGTCCAGTTGATAAACTGGCCCTATAATCTCCCCATCTTGGCTACTTTAGACACTATGCCAATATTATGGCTTCATAATATCTCAACTTCTCGATTATGTATACATACCATGTTATAGTGATCATACTTGGTGGTCCTCCTTTTATCACTATCACTACTCCCACCCTCTATCTTAGGGTATCCCTCTCCTAAATCAATAATCCCAGTGAAGTCTTTGCCTGATTCCTCTCACCTATCAAGGTGGTAAATTGACCCTATAAAGTGATAATTTGGCCCCTATAATGTGACTACCTATCCCTATAAACCTATAATATGGGCATATGCCACTGCCAGTACTACTATTTCCTATCCATATTAATCACCACCCTATACTTATGCCACCATGGGATCCACATCCATGGCCTACTAACCCCCATCATCCCATCCAAAGTTAGCTATTGTATATAGGGCTTGATACCATGATACATATCATCAACAAAACCAATGTCATCTATTACTACTCTAGCCAACAACTCCTCATGATCTATCACTACATCTTGTGGCTATGGCTCTGGAAGTAGAAACTCTACATCCTCTCTATTGTACCTTTGAGAAAGAGCTAGAATCCCCTACATAAGTCCATACTACTTCTAACCTCTCTCAAATGGGATGAGCTCAATCTCACCCTCTCTCCTCCCATAGATCCACCTCTAACTCTACAAAGATAGAGTGTGATAGTTATATCTAACCCATTTAGGTCATCCCACGTATGTCCTCCACACCACATCACATAAAAACAAACCCTCCAAGGCATATCTAAACTAGTCAATGTCTTTGGCACCACCACTAGCCCTTATCAATGCATAATCTTCCCTTCATCATAGGAAGTCCACTGTGAGATGTACTTGGGTATATCCTTCCCATGGTAACCCTAGTAGCCTCAACACCTAAATATGATCATATGTCCAAAAATAGAGTACAAACCCAACACTAATCCCATATCATTGATTAGCTCAGAATCCCTAGAGCTCCCTATAAATTTGGACTAACAAAATAAGATCCCACCCAAACACTATCTTGCCTAGAAACATCTATATAAACACTCCCAATAATAAATAGGTAACTTATCTACTACTCAAATCAATAAATACAAAATTGGATACCACCATCATCATCATAATCATAAAAAATTAGTCCTTTGGAGCTCTCTGGTATAATGGCTTATAACTAAAGACATCAAAATGCCGCTTGGCATAGACCCAATCCTCATCATATAATAACTCCATATGGCAATCCCTCTCCTTACTCTTAATGTGGTAAATCAACTCCTCTTGAATAGGCAATGATGTAATATTATGCACATCCTCCAATAGGATGCTTATCTCTCCTATAAGAAACAAAAATTATTCATAGTTGGGTCCCATCTCTTGATAAGGGTTATGATCATAGCTGCATCCCATGGTAGGTACTGATAATGAACCATGGCTCTAAGGTTGACCTCCTCCATATACATCCACTCATCTATAATCATGCCATCATGAATCTTCACAAAGATCTTATGAACCTGATCCCTCATTTGGATTTGGTCTCGTGCCTACAAAATGATCAAGTTAACTTTCACACTTCATTTTCAATCATTCTACCTAGACCCACCTAACATCACCTTTTTTTATCAACCTACAACCACCAACATCCACTTATTTCAAGACCTACATGAACATATCAAATCAAATACATCACATTTTTACCAAATAACACCCAACTCTAAACCCACAAAAATTTTATACAACCTACCTAAATTCATCACAATCAATACCTAGCTATACAAAACAACCTTTTCAAAACATTAATCATTTTAACATACCCTATCTTAAACCTACACTTAGTATTTTAATTACCCAATCATTTTTCAACATTTTAACATAACTTTCATTATTTATTTACAATCTAACTTCCCTCATTCTTTAATCATTGATGGTCTTAGTGACCATTGATGGTCAGGTGTGTTTCCTTCTTTGGTGGTTGATCATTGATGGTCATGTCTGACTATCAAGGGTCAGGTCAAACTACTAAAGGTCACTATGTGTGACCATTGGTGGAAAAAACCTTGACCTACCCACCTAAAAACTATGAAAAACAAAAAGTTCAAAAACTAAATCACCTAAATCTAGCCTATTGCCTATCCCCAACCTAAATTTTCCTTCAAATTTCACTTTCACATGCTAATTTTCTTGATTTTAACTAAAATCTCAACCTAGGTTAAACCTACCAAATTAATCACAAAATTACCTAGATTTAACTTTAATAAAAATCAAATAAACTAACTAAAAAATTCAAAACATCACCTACCTCATTCCTCATTCACTCCCGAGGTTGGAGCCCACATCCTCCTACTCAACCATGTCTTAATTTGCCCTGTATCTCTAATACCATTGATCTTCTCAAGAACATGCCTCTCACTAATTAAGAACCTCCACCTCAACCAAATGCTTAGTCAACTCTCATAGTTAAATGCCAAACATCAAATTTCTATAATGCATGGAATCACAGAGGTCAAAATGTTAAAAGTGAAAATGAAATTTAATTTTCACTTTTTATATTTTGTGCTTTTAGGGTTTTACCCTAATTATTGATGGTTAGGGTGACCATCAATGGTTGAACTTGGAAACCCTGACCATCGATGGTCAAAGTATAAATTTTTTTAAATTTTAAGCACCCATACGTGAGTGCAATATTTTAGAGATCACCTAATCTCCCCCAAACCACAAATTGAACTTTTGGAGATTACCCTTTTATAACTAACCATTTGAGTACATCCACCTCACCATTAGCCATATTTAACCTGAACACTTGCATATTTTTCAATAACCTTGCATTGGTATTTTTATTGCATTGATCGGCCTTGCCATGTTGAACATTTACATTTTGCACTACCTTATGCATGACCAAACAATTTATGTTTTTCAAGGAAGTAATTTCTACTTGAGATACCTAAAAAAACACTGACCCTATGTAAAAGACTTATAGAGCCCTTGATCAACTATGACTAATGCTATGGACTGGTGTTTTACTATTTTTTGGAATTAAGTGTTTAATTCCTAAGTAAATAAAGGTCTGAGTAAGTTTAAATTAGTAATTAAGGTGTCTTATTTAGCCTACTAATTTGTGTAAATAGATATGTATTTTACCTTTTTCTAAAACTAGTAAGAAGTGTGAAGAAATCAAACTTATCTTATTCTTGGCTAAAAAAAGATGATGTAGGGTTAGGAAATGGCTATACAGGGATGACAAACTATTATAAACAAGACCTAGAACTCTATTTATAGATTAGATAGGAATGCAAAACTCAGGACACCCTACTACTTGGAAATATAGTCCAATTTTTGGTACTATTTTCCATTTTCAGTGCTATTATCCACTTTAGGTGCTATTGTCCTAGTGGTCTAGATTTTTTGGGTTCCGTTTGGTAGGCCTGTGACACCTTAACAATTAATATTGAAGCTTGGGTTTGTGCAGAGCTCACTATTTATCTGATTTAACCTTCAAAACTAATAAGAACTCCTGGTACTTGAACTTGAGTAGCAAAATTGGGCAAGAGAGAAGGGGTTAGTGTGTAAAGGATAAACTAGATGCACTTCACACCCCATGTGTGGGCACGTTACCTACATACCAATACTCTGAAGAGGGATCAAGCTAATGTAATTCTCCCATTTGAAGTATTTGGTGTAATTGTGTGATGTATGAAACCAGATGCAAAACTAAAATGTAATTTGGATGACTAGAGACTAGTGTGAGTTCTTGAATAGGCTTGAATTAGTTTTGGAAGGTTGTATGCAAAGAATATGGAAGAGTTATTGAGTGTACTTTCTTGTATTCTTGCTTATTTTTTGTGAATGAGTGCCAACCTTCTAAATGGACATTGAATGTCCTTTTATAGGGAAATTGATGATCATAAGTTAGATGGACTTGTATTAGGTTGACAAGGAAAAAGATAAAGATTTAGGAAAATTTGACCATTTGAGGCTAAAGTGAACTTGGACAACAACACCAAAAATAAGACACCACTAAATTCTAATGCTTCTATCCAAATTGGGCAATATTTTTAGAGAAGGATGAGACCTAGGGGATGAATCTAGGTCTGAGAGGGTTGTCTAAGTCTCAAAACATTAAGTTTGAGAAGCTACAGGTGATTAGGAATTAGTGAAAGTCTAGTCATATAGGTTAAGTGTTATTACCCATGCCTAAGTCATCCAATTTTGCATTTTATATGATTACATTTTCCCCTCTTTTATTTTAGTGATGTAGCAAAGTGAAATACTAGGATAAAGGAACAATATAAATCATACCTAAACTTACTTGTAAGGGAAAAAGCTTATGAAGTTATGTGATGTTAGATGTGTATAGAGAGATCATGCTGTGATGTGTGAATCTACAAATAAAAACATGAAGTAGATTACTTTTTACTAGATATGTTATATCTAAAATAATAATGTAAAAAATATGAGTAAAGAAAGAGAAAGGAATGAATACACCTCATTGGGTACATAAACAAATACAAAACTTGTTCTGATGCTACATTGTGCTAGATTATGCTAGGTATGTGTTGAATCAAAAGTAATATTGTGAATAAAGCTGAGTGGTAAATTCATTAGATTGTGGCTCAAGAATGCAAAGGCTAGCCCTTTGGCTCCATTGTCACCAACTAAGTGAAGTTAATGAATCATGTGTGTGCTAATCGATGTCTAGATTGTATGTCCAATCCCTCTAAATAAGTGGCTCAAGAATATAAAGGCTTGTCCTTTGGCTCCATCATTACCCACTAAGTGAAGTTAATGAATCATGCATGTGTTAATTGATGTCTAGACTATATGTCCAATCCCTTTGAATAGGTGGCTTAAGATTACAAAGACTGGCCTTTTGTCTTCATCATTGCCCTATGAAGTGAAACTATGAAGTGATACCGATATAGAATATATTTCATATGAAATGGCTCGTAGAGCCCATGAATTTGCTAAAAATTTGACACCGTGGCATAAATAGTCAAATGTGTGCTAGAAAATAGGCCACTTTTGGCCATTTTTAAAGATGGAGATTAGGCTTGTATGAAAGCCACTCCAAAAATGATGTATTAGGCTTATATGAAAGCCAACTTGGAAAATTAGGTATTCAAAAATCTAAACTTGTATGAAAATTTAATTTGAATGTGATGCCAACCACCTACATATGGAGTAAGGCACATAACTAATGAGAATGCTTGAAATAAACTAAACTCAGAAAGAAAAAAAGATCAATGTGTCATGCACATTGGCCCCAATATTGATGTCTAGAACATCTATTCTAATCTATAAATTATGACAACTACCTAATCTAAATTGAAAGTGAGAACCACCATGTTGTACATGATAACCCATTATATCTGAGAAAATTATACTAAAACTGTTGAATCTGACTGATTTGGAAGTGCAAAAACTATCCCTAAATTGAAATTTTTATGTATTTCTAGAAATTGAGTGTTTTTTTGATTGGATAGAAGTTAAAAACTATGGACACCCCTATTTTTGATGCTACTATCTATTTTTGGCACTACTGTCTAGTGTGAAAATTGACTACTGATTTGAAACTGTCACTATTTTTCTACTCTATTTTGACCAATTTGACCTATAGATTCTATACTAAGTGTTCTAAATGCTACTATTTTGACTGATAGGAGGCTTTATCTCTATGACAAAACCCCTATTTTATGCTCCCTCTTCTAAGGGTATTAATGATAAACCTACAATGACTAGCCTTAAAAGAAAAGAGTCCTACAAGTGTGTTAATCTAAATATATATATGATATAGAATTTGATATTTGATAATATGTTTCAACATATAGCAAATGTTTGTACTGAGAGATTATTAGATCAATAGGGGTATGCCTAGATAGATATAATAATGTGAAAGTATGTTTAAAGTACTAAAATAGAACTAAAAATGTTAATTATTAGTTGTTAGTTGTTAGTTGGAGGGATGGAGCATGATGCCCATCATAGCATCCAAGAAAGCAAATAAAATACATGGTATGGATCATGGAATTGCACATATTTTACAAGCAACAAGCAACAAGCAACAAGCAAATAAGAAATAAGCAAGAAGCATACTAGATGGGCTAAGGGGTTATGTAAACAAGGGACATGGGCATATGTCACTCAAATTGGAAACAAGCATATAAGGCATGTTAAAATACAACATACACATACAAGTGAAATAAGCAAATTTGGAACATAAGACACAAGCACACAAAAGAGTACAAATAAAGGACATTGACAAATGTCCTAAGGCATGCACATGAAAATGAATCAAAGGACATTGGAAAATGTCCAAAGGCATAAGTAGGAGACAAGATAGAATTGAAAATGCAATCACACAAGCTATTCTAAGCAAGTACATAAAGCATGTAATAACTGGAAAGAGACAAACACATCTAGCTGATCAAATCAAATGTGAAATTGTGCAAAACATGTATATTACAAGACTAGGTATATGCTAAGAAGTGCTAGATACTAGTGATATGTCGATATAGTATTCTATGTTAGTTATAAAGTAATGTACATCATCATGATAACTCAGAGTGTGTGGTGTAGAAATAACATAACCTAGATGGTGTAGTCATGTAGAATATGTCCCCAATGGGTGTGTATAATAATGTATGTCTCGAATGTAGAAGTAGGAATCCCCCCTCTATGGGTAGAATGAAGTAATCAAGTAGTTGGATGTCATTGCATACACTCAAGGAAGATCAAGTGAAGCATGGTAATGTAGAAAATTGACATACAATAGCATGAAATAACAAATGTAAGTCCTATCATGATATTAGTGATGTAAATAATGGATGAAGCATATAATCAAAATATGTTTTAGGTGTTTTTGTAAATTTTTGAATGTTATTGTATATTTTATGAAAATATTTGAACTATGTATAGGAATAACTAAGAAGAAATGATACTAACTGATGAGTCTCAGGTGAAACTCCCTATCTTAGTGTCTTATGTTGAATAACTGACTCATGCATGATCATGAAGTACGAGTGTATGACTAAGATTGGGAAGTTGAAATGTGTGTACATTATAACTACTCTAAAATATATGAAATGGAAGCCAAATGTGGGGTTACTTTGTAACTCTGAGAAGTAGATGAAAATGTAGGTCTCTTAGGGACCCATGTAAAAGTAGGAGAAGAAGCTCTGTGAATAGGTGATCTCTATGTAGCTATATGAGACCACAATGTAACTAATCTAGGTGTGAACAATGTAGTTAGAAGCTATCTAGAATACTAAAACTATGGTAGTGTATGAACCATCTGTACTAGTGATGGATGTTGTAATTGTGACTAAACCTAAAGTGGAACTAGAATAAAAGCTAGAAGAGAAGCTAAAACTAGTGTAAGAACTAGATCTAGTGACTGGAAGCTAGTAGATGGCTTTGAAGTGGGGAGTGGTGACTCAAAAGGAAATCTATCAACTATAATAACTTGATTAGTGTAGATGAAATTCAACCATCTATGAATTGTAGAAGGTACTTCCTTGAGTTTTTAAATCCATGGTCAACCAAGTAGTATGTCAAAAACTCCTACACTAGGAACTATAGTGAATGATGTAACCACGTGTGTATAACCAACTTGTAATGGAATTACTATCTCACCTAATGAACTCTGAATATGACCACTAAAACCATTGATAACTATATTAGTTGAAGTGATATCCTACTCTAAATAATCCAAATGCTATAATAGTGTGAATATACACATATTAAGATTAAAACCATTGTCCATGAGTACACTACGGATAGGCTGATTATGGATATGTGCTATGATAAAAAAATGCATTGTAACCTATATCATCTTCCATAATATCCTAATCTAAAAGGGATATCAAAGGCCTAGTTGGAACTCTAGACTCATACACACCTATCATACCTCTCAAAGGATGTGCCTCAACTGAAGGTGCCTGGTATGTAACTAGTGGAGGATGTGTATGGTATGTATGATGAACACCTAATGTGTCATCTTTCTCTTATTTTGAATTCTATAGAAATGGATCTAAAAATGTTTTAAAAGCTTTATCTTATGCTAAGTTTTCCTTTGGAGGTTCAACTAAAATGCCTAGATTAATTAGATTATCATCAATCAAATCCTATATCTGATATTGAAAACTGATTCATCTATAATTTGTATGGCCTGGTGTCATGTGAAAATTGTAAAATGCATGCTAATCATATCCCCATAGAAAGGGCTTTGTTAGATCTACTTATTGAATAAGTGGGAGAGTGATGATGTTACATTCCAATAAATGCTATAGAACTCTAACTAGGGAAACTGGTAAATTGATAAATACACATTGAGGAAGTGCTAATAAAACCACATGCTAAGGGGGATCTAAAGTTGCATTGACTATTGGTTTATTTTTATTCTTGTTGTCACTAAATTTTACCTTGTATATGACTTTGCTATTACTCTTGTTTTTTATGTTTGGAGTACTTGAATACTTGAGTTTTTCCATTGAGATTAACTTGACTTCTCTTCCCTTATTAAGTGTATGACAGAATTCGGTGAAGGAAGAGAATATTTTGAACATAATGGATTCATGTAATGATAGTATAAGTCTCTATTTGAAGATGTCTTGTAACTCTTGATTATCCATAGGGCTAGTTAGCTTAGCTAGAATAGTCTTGTATCTAAGAACATAATATGTGAGGGGCTCATTTGACATTTGTTTCTATTGTGCAATCTATGCATATGAAACCTTGTCACCAATGTTGATATTAAAATGTGCTAGGAACATGTCTGCAAAAGGATTGAAAGCTATGACCAACTGATTTAGTAGACTATAAAACCTTTGTAGAGCATAATATTTTAGGCTCCATGGAAATATTTTGGTAAGTAGCTAGTCATTGGGTACATAATCCAAACATGCTACATGAAAACCTCTCAAATGTGTCTCTAGATCATCCTTGCCATCATAAAGAGTAAGCTTGGGTTGAACAAATCATTTTGGTAAGGGTGTAGAAGCAATGTGGCATGCTAATGGTGTATGCAATAAAGTAAAGTAATCAAATTCTTATGTAGGTCTAGGGGTACCTTGCTCAATATGTTACACCTTGGATTGAAGAGATCTTATCTCTTGCACAAGGGCTATGACATCAGGAGATAGGGATGTACTAGCTATAGTTGGTGGCATAGAAGAAGGTTGGGCTTTTATAAGGGGTTATTGAGACATAGTTTCCCCTATAGTGTCATTTGTAACTAGTTGCTCTATGGTTTGAGAATATTTCCCATTTTTTCTATTCTTCTTGTAAAATTCTAAGCATGTCATCTTACATATCTAGATGTTTGGTTTAGAGTTATTGAATTTCTCTTTTATTAGTTTTAATAAAATTGGTATATTGAGCCATTGGTAAAGTGGGAAAATAATTTGAAATGTTTTGCAATATATTTTAATAGGCACTGTGCGATAAATAGAAAGTAATGAAATTAAGAAACACAAAGTCCAAAAGAAGTAGTGAATTGGAAATTTTGCAAAAAGGATATTGAGTTACCAAATATGTAAGGTGTTACCTCAAAATAAAATAGGTGCTCGTATATACCACTAGGGATTTTTAAAAAATATTATTTATAAAATATTATGAACTTTTAAATTTGAAATTGATTTTTTGAGTTTGATATGCAACTAAATTTTTAGAAAATGATGCGAAAAGTACTGAAAATAATTAAGAATGTATTTGATGCAACTAGGGTTTGAAAAGATTTTTTTTCAAAATTAGTATAATAATTTGAATTTTTTTATTTATAAATTTGTAGAATTTAGCTTGAAAAATTTAAGATTTTTTTTTGAAATATTTATAAAATTAGCAATATATTTTTCCTATTGGTTTGAAAGTGTTTGTATGCAAATAGGACTTAATATGTGAAAACTAGGGTTTGAACAAAATATGTGATATTTTTGCAATGAATTGATAGATTTATGATTTTTAAATTTAAGAAAAATCAAGAAATTATGAACAAAAAATCTAAAATAATTAACCTTAGGGTTTTTAGGGTTTTTGTGTGAAAATTTGAAGTAAGTGAGGTTCATGAAATGCTTTATTCTTTTTGGGAATTAAGTGTTTAATTCCTAAGCAAGTAAAGGTCTGAGTAAGTATAAATTAGTAATTAATGTGTCTCAATTAGCCTACTAATTTGTGTAAATAGATATGTATTTTACCTTTTTCTAAAAATAGTAAGAAGTGTGAAGAAATCAAACTTAGCTTATTTAAGGCTGAAATAGATGATGTAGGGTCTGGAAATGGCTATGCAAGGATGGAAAACTATCATAAATAGGACAAAAACTCTATTTCTAGATTGGACAAGAGTGCCAATCTTAGGACACCCTATTACTTAGCACTATATTCTACTTTTTGGCACTATTTTCCACTTATGGATCTATTATTTTGGTGGTTTGGATTTTTGGGTTCTACTTGGTAGGCCTATGACACCCTAGCAATGAAATATTGAAGCCTAGGTCTGTGTAGATCTTGTTATTTATCTGATTCAACCTTCAAAACCCTTAGGAGCTCTTAGTAATTTTAATTGAGTAGCAAACTTGGGCAAGAGAGAAGGGGTTAGTGTGTAAAGGATACCTGGATGCACTTCACACCCCATGTGTGGGCATATTGCCTACATACCAATACTCTAAAGAGGGATCAAGCTAATTTAGTTCTCCCATTTGAAGTGCTTGGTACAATTATGTGATGTATGAAACTAGATGCAAAAATAGAATTTACTTTAGATGAGTAGAGATTGGTATGAGTTCTTGAATAGGCTTGAATTAGTCTTAGAAGGCTATATGTATAGATTAGGGAAGAGTACTTCAGTGTACTTGCTTGTATTCTTGCTTATTTTTTGTGAATGAGTGCCAAACCTTATAAATGGACATTAAATGGATTTTTATAGGGAAATTGATGATCACAAGTTAGATGATCTTGTATTAGGATAATAGGGGAAAAGATAAGGATTCAAGAAAATATGACCGTTTGAGGCTAAAGTGAACTTGGACAACAACACCAAAAATAGGACACCCCTAAATTCTAGTGCTCCTATCTAAATTAGGTGTTATTATCCTAGGAGGATGAGACATGGGGGGATGGATCTGGGTCTAAGAGGGTTACCTAGATCTCAAAAATCTAAGTCCAAGAAGCTACAAGTGATTGGGAATTAGTGAAAGTATAGTCGAGAAGGGTTGAGTGAGAAATAAATATGACCAATAGGTTGGGTGTTATTAACCATGTCTAATTCATCTAATTTTGAATTTTATATGATTCCAACTGGTTACCCTATCACTTGTTCTTCTATAATAGACCTTATTTTTACCAACATTGGTAATCTTAGTCTTTACATGATCTTGACTATCATACTTAGTCATATTTTGTGTGTATGTTTGCATCTCAAATTCCCAAACCCACCTTTTTGTCACCAACCTTGTGACTCACCATATACTACTTATCAAACCCTGAATTGATTTAGTTTCTCCTCATCAATTCTTGATTTGAGGGGGAACACCTCCTTCCATACTCAAGGTAAAAATACCTTCAACTAAGTAATCCATTTTTATATTTCAATTTGTTAATTCAAAACCACATAACAAAAAGGGGAAAAATGTAGACACTAGAAAATTGTACTAGATGTCGATATGCCTTGAGACCCTTCTTGAACCTATTAGAGCCTAAGTCTAGTTGACTACCTAGTTAACTAAATTCACCAACCTACTAACTTAACCTTTAACCAAACCATTTTAACCCCTTTTTGACCCCTTTCCTTTTATAGATTTGACCATCAATGGTTATCTTAACCATTGATGATTAGCTGACTATCGATGGTCAAGTCCTCACCTTCTTAACACATCAACAACTGTGTATAAGCTAACAAGGCAAAATTTAATATGTTCACCTTGTGAAATGTTAATTAAATTCTAAGAATCATGATCAAAAACCTCACCCTCTAATAAACCTTCCATCCTCCATCTCTCTTTACTTTTAAAAGGAGGGGAGTGGGAATTGAAATGGCTCCATGTTTAAGTTGTCAAATCTTCTTACATATAGGTATTCAAGTCTTCTAGTATCTAGTCTTCCTTCAATAACTCAATAATAGTAAAAGAGACTCAAACCTCAACCAAATTTGCTTTTAAGGCTAAAGTACTATTACTCTAGCAAAATAGCTCCATCCTTCAACCATCAGTCAACTAGTAAGCTATAGGTATAATCTACTTTTCATTAGATTTATAACCCCCTAACTTGATCAGACCTATTTTCACCTTATTTTCCAACTTTTAAATCCTTAATAGAATCATTATCAGACTATTTACCCACTTTAAAACTATTTTTTGAGTACCTTTAGAATACACAAACAACCATCGATAGTTAGCACAACCACTGATGGTCACCCCTAACTATCAACGATTACCCAACCATCGAACCTCAAATTAACCATAGATGGTTCACCCAATCATAATTGGTCACTATGGCAAAAAATAATAGATAGTTATTTTCCACTTCTTAACCCCAATCAAACCTAATTTTATATGTTCTTTCCTATTCACAAACCCTTTTTTGATTTTTTAAACCTAACTTCACCCCCTTTAACATGAGTATTGATCCACTTTTGCTATATTTAGTCATTTTATTCAAAAAACATTCTAATTTCTTCTTGTACTACATTTCATTTAATTTATTCAAGTACCATACTTATATCATTTTCAACTTAATTTTTATTAAGAGTAGATTGATAACCTCCTAGTAAGCTTATGCTTCTTGGATGCAACTCATGTTAGGAAATCCACTCAAATATCTTACTAAGAACCCCTTTGTTAGTGATTTCTTATTTGCAGGTTATTCCTTCTAGGCCAAAGAGGATTTTTCCATCTTTGTCTGGATTAAACGTGCATCACTAACCATGTATTTATACCACACCCTTATTACTAGTTTCTTAACTTCTTCCAAAATTTAAAAATGAGTATAAATTGAGAGAAACACATCCCTAATCACTCCCTCATTGACCCTTACTATCCCTTATCTTCTCTAATCACTAATTCATCATACCTCATCATCCCTAATCACTCTAAACTCATACCTAATTAGTTCCTAATTTATCCTCAACATCTATCATCATTTGTACTCACTTCCTCACCATCTCTAATCACTACTTTATTGACTCTGAATATCCCTTATCATCCCTAATCAATCCTTAATCATCCCTATTCTAAAAATTTAATACTTAAAAAGTGTAAATCCTATGTTTATTAACGAGATAAGTAGACTAAATCAAATAAATAATATACAATAAATACCACTAATTTGTTATAGAATTGATTGGTTTTGACTTTTCTAAAAATAGTAATAAATAGTATAAGTAATAACTTAGTTGGAAAACAACTAAGATGAATGATATGAGTGATAGAAATTAAGGTGAAATCTAGTCTAAGTGCCATAAACTAGATCCCAATGTCATAACCCCTCCTAGACATTAGCCCCATAATTAGACAGTAGTGCCATTATTGGAAATATGGTAGTTGTGTCCTTTGTGTAGGACTATCCTGAGCTTTTGGTTGTACCTATGTCTAGATATTTTAGATATATTATTACATGCATGAGTATTTAAACCTTGTATTTTACCTATGATGACTAATTTTGTGAGCAAACCCTAATCCTCCATGTATCTAGGGCATTTGGATGATATGATCTGAAAGATGTTTATTATTAGGGTAGCGTAGACATCCTCAACACCCCACTATGAAGAGAATTACCTACATAACAATGTTTTGAGAAGGGATCAAGCCTAACATAGTTCTCCCCACCTAAGTGCTAGTGTAAGTACAAGTGAATCTTGTATGATAGTGTTCTTTAATTCTTTGAATGTAGACTATACATTTGGGTATGTTGAGCTTAAGACTACTATAGATGGTAGTATGTAGAAGTAAGGTATAATAAGGATTGATAACCTTAACCATGCACAAATTTTTATAATTTTGAATGTGTATTTTGTATCTAATTTACATATAGTATTTATAGGGATAGAAGTCATGTATTTATACTATTCTAGTGCTTGTTTGGGTGCTAAAAGAGGTCTAGGATGACCCTAGGAAGTTCTAGTTTTGAAAAGATATCTATTTAGGGAAAATAAAAAAAAGTGTCATGGTCATGATTCATGTAATAAATCATACATACAAAACACATGAGGCATGCAGAATAGACCAACGGGCCATAATACAAGGAATATGGGAACATGTTACTAAATATGATAAAAGAAGACATACAAGTACATGTTCAAATTCCAACATTGAAGCAATAAAAAATTTGTATTAGAGCCACATATAAGGACATGTTCAAATGTATTCATACATAATCAAGAAAAATCACACATAAGGACATGGACACATGTCCAAATAGTACATAAAATGAATAAAAGTGACATAGAGCCAAACAACAATGGCATATTCAAATGCCCTCAAATAGAATAAGCATAGAGATACAATAAAATATAAAATAGGTAAGATATGAATGAAATTATGCTTTAATATGTAATAAAAATATGTGTAAGAGTGAGGATGTACATGTGTTGAGTCTAAAGTATTAATAATCTAAAAGAAATCTTAGTAAGTGTAGTATGATCAATATTAAGATATAATAATGCTAAAGCTAGGATGTAGAGTATATAAAAATAGAACTTGGGAATCAAAAATATGTATATGGTTCCTCAAATGGGTGAATGTGTCAAGTGAAGACCTCATGTATCGATGTATATTCCCCAATTGGTATATAATAGCAAGTCTAAATCAGTGTAGTGGACTTGAGTCCTATAACAATCTTCAAGCACTTGACAAGAAAAAGTGAAGCATTTATGTATGATAAAACTAAATATACTAAGATTGATAGCATATGTAGTGTCTATAAATATAATAAATGTAAACATAATAATGAAAAATCTATGATTTTGTGTTTTCTAATTAATATTTGAATGTTTTTATGTTTTTCTAACAATATATTGTTTTTGTATTTTCTAGATATGAGATAAATACAAATAACATGAAAATTAAATACGTATAAGGAGAAAGAGATAAAGGAAGTAAGTCTAAGTAAATATTTTAAAATATATGAGATAGTGTATAATCAATGTGCAATGTCTCTATAAACCCAAGAGCACATACATGGGATGTGGATAATCAAATGATGGATTAGGTGGGAGGTTATCCAATGTTAGATACTATATCTGTCTGAACTCAAATAAGTCATCATCATCATCACAATTGTTGTACCATTCTATATGTATTAATAAAGCCTTATCCTTTGAATTAGTTTGTATTATATGCATCCTAATAGTGTGATGCTCTATTATGTAATATGCCTCCCATGTAGTCCCATGATAAACCACATTGGACTATGGAGTATCTATATGAAACTTGTGGTTCTCATTTATGCCATCATGTAAAATGAAAACCATGTGTCCCTCATGACTAAATGCCAAACATATATGTAATTGATCAACTATGGCATCCATCACCTATAACCATGTAATGACAAGTGTAACCTATAGATGAGTACCCCTTCTCATGATAAATTATAATGTGCTGGCCACCTAGGGGCTACATGTAATTGGTACTGTGATGTGTGTAATGAAATCTTGATAATATATGGTATGTTATAGATAATTTTATTAATAACTTGTGTTAAAAAATTCCAATGCATAATTATTATGATCATAATACTCATTTATAGACACATGGGGAATGCATCTATCTATAAAAAAATATCGATAGTCAATGGATCATTTCATGAGTTTTTATGTCGACAACAACTCTATCCTGATTATAATATCTATGGGAGTGGAGGTTGTATGATCTTAATAGTGCCCCAAGCCTTGAATTTATTTAACTTATGCTATAAGGATGAGCATGTATTGATATCATGTCTTGTAAGTATGTGAAAATGACCAAAGAGTTGACCTTCCTATAGTGATGATCTACTGATGGATATGTGACAAACTATGAGTAATACCATCAATCCTATATCAAGTAATATCTATAAAATTTGGTACAGTCTATCCTATGACTTCCTTGTTTCAATCTATATACCTAAGTCTATATCCATAGATGTAACCATATGGATTGATTGAATGGAGGGATATATCACAACCTATAACTGAGTAGGATAACATGTCTCTATAGGATTATGACCTAGTGGTGCTACTAGTATAGGAAGTGGTATAAGTTCTTTAGAATAATCTCTATACTATCCTATGCCCACTCATGTGAAATTTAATCCACACAAATAGTCATCAATGTCAATAGGTGTTGGATCATCCTCACGATGGCTTAAGAATATATATTAGAGTTATGAATGTATACTTCTTCTAAGTCAATAAGTAATAGTAATTGTGCTATGCGAATATCATCATTTACTCTAGGTGGGTATATTTATACTATGATAGTCTACTCCTCCAGCATGGGTAAAGTTAACTATGTTGTAAGAAGATTTGGAAGGGGTGTAAGAATGGTCTTCCCAGACTCCCCAACCTCATATGTATGCATCTACTTAATTGGAATATTTTGAGGTGGGGAATCTATGAGAACATGAGGTGCCCCATATGAATATGTACTCAAGGTAGTAGGATTAATGAGTTTGAAATATCTAAATGGTTGATTATGTTTTAGATAAGAGTATAAGTATCCATAATGTAATAACTTGATGCATTTATGCAAAATAGAGGGTATATCTTCCATATCATGTATCCAAGGTCTCCAAAGTAATAAGTTTTAGTGAAAATGATTAGACACCACCTGAAAGTGTGTAAGTTTTTTGTCCCTACCATAATATCCAATTTAATATAACCCAATGTCTATCTAGGAATGTCATAAAAACCTATGATATTATTATATGCCTTCTAAGTGGATGCTATATCAACCCCCATAGTCTATAGAAATGTGAGGTTGCATATGTTAAATCATGAACCACTATCAATTAGAACTCAATTAATAATAGTGTTATTAATTTTTACTTGAATGAAAATTGATAAATTATGAGTAATAACTGACTAGGATGGAAACTCCTCATTAGAAAAAATATAACATCCTCAATGTCCTTGATAGTGTTCCTCATAGATGCAAATTAAACTAGCTCTATGTCATGAGGAAAAAATGTATGATTGAGTATTTGAAAAATAATATCACTGAAAATAGTTTCCTTTTGAAGTAATTCCAATATGGATACATTAGTCAGTGTATTTATCAACTAATCCACAATATCAAATTCTCTTTGATGATATCTAGGTCTTGTTATAGTGTGTTGGGATTTAGGAGGGTGGTGGGATTATGTTTTTATTGTGAAAGCTAAGGAGGCACCATGTTCTATCTAGTAACAATTTGAACTGAAAGATCTATTTTTCTTAAGGTGAGTAGTAGAGGTAGGATGGGAGTGAATATAATCAACTTGTCTAGGTAGAGGTGGAATAAAATGAGTCCTCTAATCCCTCTAATGTCGAGTAGTAAATAGAGGTAACTCAAGGTGATCCATGTAGTAATTATCCTCATAAAAATGGGATTCACAAAAGGGAGGACAAATGTGTAAAATAAGCTTAGCTCTAACATGATCCATGAGAGAAGTGACATACGTGTGCACTTTTCTACTAATGGCTGATAAGAAACATGCTAAGCAAATCATAAGTCTTTGTACTATAAATTAGAAAATGGCATCCATCATAATAGTCATGATGATAGACTACAAATTAAAACTAAGTATATGTTATAAATAAGAATGGAAACCCTAATGGTGCACTACGGTTTCAAAATAATTTGCTTGAATTAAGTCAAGTTCACCAAATATTTTAACCTTTTAAGATTTAACAAGTGCCAATCATATGTTTGTTAAAAAATTGATTAGACTAAATTAGGGAAATAATATGCAATAAGTATAACCACTAATTTGTTATAAAATTAACTAGTTTTGACTTTTCTAAAAATACTAATACATAGTGCAAGTAAGAAATTAGCTAGAAAACAATTGAGATAGATGATCTAGGTGTTAAAAAATGAGGTGGAAACTATCTTGAGTCTTTTAAATTAGATACTAGTATTATACCCCTCTTAGATAATAATTCCAAAATTGGATAATAACACCATTATTAGAAGTATGGTGTTAGTGTCTTAATATTGGTTGTAGTGTCCTCTTTTCAAGACTATCCCAAGCTTCTAGGTGCACCTATGTTTAGATATTTGAGCTTTGCTCCTACATGCACAAGTCCTAAAACCCAATATTTTTCTTGTTATGATTGATTCTATGAGAAAAATGTATTCTTCCATATAGCTATGGCATCTAGTTGATATGAGATAAAAGGTGTTTGTTAGTATGGTTGGTTGGACATCCTCAATACTTTGATGTGAAGAGAGTTTCCTAAATACATCTAATCCCAAGAGGGATCAATCTTGATGTAGTTCTCCCCACCCAAGTATTAGTATAAGTGTAAGTGAAGCTAATATGATAGTGGTTTTGAGTACATTGAATGTGCTTCAGACTGAAAATATAGGTACTCTAAGATTAGGATTACCATAGATGGTAGTATGTATAAGTAGGATATAATAGGGATGATAACCTTAATTATGCACAACATTTTTTGAGTTTTAATGTGTATTTTGCATCTAATTTAAATCTCATCATTAAAGGGATAAAATTCATGTATTTATACTATTTTGGTTCTTATGCAGGTGTTAAAATAGGTCTAAATCGACCCTATGAAGTTTTAGTTTTGAAAAGACATCCATTTGGAGAAAAGAGAGGAAAATGACATTAGAAATAATTTTGGGACACTAACACCATGTGGAACTAGTGTCCTTATTATGGTGTTAGTTTTTAACTTGTATAAAACTAGGCATGAAGGGCCATGATTAGGAAATTAGGGTTTAGGATTAATTTATGGATGATTAGGGACACTTATGGCCCACATGAAGGATGGATAAGTGTGGCAATAGGATATAATATAGGTTTGAGAGGATCCTCCTGCAACAAATTGATAAAAATGTAACCCAGGGATGACTGTTGTTTCACCCTTATTGCATTGGTAGGTATCACATTTAGCCATCATCTGTTAAATTACATTTTTCATTCCCTTCTAATTTTTTTTTGTGCCTGCTCATAAGTTTTTAGAAACCTTGAGTGCTTTGTGGATGGAGAAGAATAGAGTGCATAGAATACAACCTACTAAAGATCCATACTTTGGGGAAGCACAAGATAACCCTTGTATCATAGAGAAGTACCATCCTATGAATAATGTGGTATAACTTAGGGGTTAATGGCTAAATATTGAATGATTAAAGATAATGAGGAGTCATTGACATAACCCTGTTGTATAATTTCCAACCAATTTAGATTAGGCATAGAAATAGATAAAAGGGAATCCTGGTCTGTAAATGTGTGAGACAGAGTATCAACCACAATATTATCATTACCCTTCTTATAAATGATATCATAGTCATAACCCATGAGTTTGCTAACCCATTTCTATTGTGATGGGGTAGAGACTGATTGTTCTAGAAAATATTTCATACTTTGTTGACCCATTTTTGTAGTACACATAACTTTTTTCAAATTTTCAAATACACACTCAACAACTTGTGTCTAAGTTAAAGCATATTTTATCAACATAGATATCATTGGATTTTTAATCTTCCCATAATACTTGATAAACTTGTGATAATATCTAGTCAGTCCCAAAAAACCATAGAGGCTCTTGAGTGTCTGAGGATGTAGCCAATTTGTCATGGAAACTATTTTTTTAGGATCCACCTGAACCCCTTGGGCTGACACAATATGCCCAAGATATTCCACTTAATCCTAGCTAAAATTACATTTGTACTATTTACATTAAGATGATGGTTAGAGAGAAGTTACAGTGTGAGCTCTAAATGTTAGAGGTGCTCAGACCATGTTTTACTATAGATGAGGATATCATCGAAGAAGACCATAATGAATGTCCATAGGTAGGGATGAAATATTTTATTCATCAATGCATAAAATGTTAAAGGAACATTAGTGAGGCCAAATTTCATGACCAAAAACTCATAATGGCCATCATGCATATGAAAATCTATATTAGGGATATCATTCTCATGAAGTTGGGTCTGGTGATATCCAGAGCAGAGATCTAACTTGGAGAAAAAATGTGCACCATAAAGCTCATAAAGAAGCTCATCAATAATAGGGATAGAAACTTATCCTTGATTTTGAGGTGATTAAGTGCATGGAAATAAATGCAAAGGTGCCATGACCTATATTTTTTCTAGACAAAGATAACTAGGGAAGAATATGGACTGATCTTGGGGCGAATAATTCCTTCAATAAGTCTCAAATGAGCATCTCAATCTTGATATTTTGATAAAATGGGTAGTGATAAGGCTTGATTTTAGGATGAATTCTTGTAGGAAGGAGATGCATATGGTGGTCCTCTAATTTTGAAGGTGACAATCCCATTGGTTTGGAAAAGACATGTGCATACCTTTGTAGAATGGTTTGTAGATCAGAAAGAGTAGTGGAAACTATTGATGGTTGCATTTGAATGGAATGGAGTTGGGCAATGAGGTCATGTGAATTTTTATTAAGAATATTTCCATGTGATGTAAAATTATGATGCTAAGATATCTTGGTTGTAATCCTTTCAATGTGTGTTTTTCCCCATTATCTAAAAACTACATCCAAAGTTCAATAAAATATTATAAGATGGGTCTAAGTGTGCATAACCATTAGGATCCCAAAACAACATCACATCCACTTAAGGCAAGGTAAACATGGTGGAATGCAAGTTATAATCTATAATATAGATATGCATATTATGACACTTCCCTTTGCAAGGTAATATACTCCCATTGGTAATTATGACTTCAAAGTTGGATCAAAGATAGAAAAAAAAATTAGCTTGTCTAGAAATCTGAGGGTCAATGAAGTTATGAGAGCTACCCGAATCAATAAGTATTGTGAGAGGGAGATTATTGAAGTAACCCTTGACCTGCATGGTTTATTGGGTAATGACTCTTGCTAAGGCATGGGGAGAGATCTCTGGGTGGTCTTCTTGAGAAGTAGGTTCCACAATCAGCTGAGCTTCTTTTGGATCATCTATTGTATCTTGAACATCTTCCCAATCTTTAGTTGTAAGTAGAGATTCCACATATACTAGGTAGATATTTTTCTCAACATATTGATTTCCTCGAGTGAATTTATCATCATATTTATAACATAGTCCTTTTTCTCTATGATATTGCATCTCTACTTTAGTGAAATGCTTGATAGGAGTGGTTCTAGGGGATGACATTATTTGATATTATTGTGGAGATATATTTTTGAATGGAGAAAAATTGGATTTGAATCATTATTGATCTTTGATCTTATCCTCTACCAACTTAGCCAACCCAAAATATTTTATCATCATGTTAGACTATAAAATTTTGACTTCAATCAAATTACATTTTTTAGTCTACTAACAAAGTAACTCTTGAACAATTCATCAGACAATCCCTCTATGTGATTATCTAGTTTTTCAAATTTTGTTTAATATTCTCTCATAGTTCCTATTTGGAAAAGTTTAGTGAGTGCTCTAGTGAAGTCATCAAAAGTAGTAGGGCCAAACCATTATAAAATGAGGGTGAAAAAATTAGTCCATATAGGTTCATCATGAGCCTTGGTATACCAAATGTAACATTGAAGGGCTTTTAGTTCCAAGTAAAAAGATGCAATTAGGACCTTGTTGGCATAAAAATTATTATGAAGAATAACATATTTTTCTACCTGATAGATCCATCTAGCTGGATATAGACCATTGAATCAAGGAAAATTAAGCTTCAGCCCATGATAATTGTTGGAAAAAGAAAATGCAGTGTCTAAAGAAGAATCTAGATGTCATCTATTGTTCATGGTGGTATGTTAAAGACTGAGGTTGATAATTTTTTCATCAAGATCTTTGATGTGGGTCTTGAAGGTGGATATTTCATCCTCCATGTTTTTTTCTCTTGTTTAGGTTACTACAATGACCCAAATAATAGTTTTTTTTGTAATGGATAAGAAAACTAGAGTTAAGACACACTTAGTAAGGAAAGTTTTGAATTTGGGAAAAAACAAAAGGGATAAAGGGGATTTTAATATATTTTTTACATATTGGGAGTATGATTGACGAAGGCAAGGGAAATTTTAGGAGTGAAAATGGAAAAACACAAAAATTGGTCAAAGAGGGAAAAAGGAGTAGAATGAGATGATGAACATAGTGGGAAAATTTTGAGGAAAATAGATAAAAATAGAAGTTATGGCAAAACCTAAAAAAAGGGAAAATTGAGATTTATGAGAATTAGAAGTGGAATTGGGATATATGACCTAAAGGAAGAAAATGTAGGGAGTGGAATTTCAAGTGTTTGGGGAAAGTTTGATGATCAATGGGGCTAAAGTTTTTATTTTTATTTTTATTTTTTGTTTTATCTAGTGGTAAATAATCTAAGAGTCTATTGATACTCTATGGATGGCTTACAAATTTTGGTTTCTATCAAATATCTATCTACAAGTCCTCTGATAGTTTGTGGATACTCTATTGATTGATTTTTTTGAGTCTACTAAAAATATTTTAATGGGCCCTAAGTTTTAATGGATACCTAAGGGTTTTAAAAATATCACTTTGGCCACCAATGTCATCTAAGTGAGTACTGATCTCTAGAAATTTTTTGTCCATAGATTTATCTCTTAGCAATAGCTCTTGGTTTTCCTCATAGATGGGAACTACTCAATCAAGAAGGGGTCATTGTCCATTTCACTGGTAGGTCCTTTCAATGGGTCATCTACTTTTGGGTTCTTATGATACTCCTCAAAATGAGTTTTAGGGCTTTCACCCAAGCACTTCCCATAGTTATGCAGTCATGTTTTTACCCTGATCTAAAATAGATTATTGTGTTATAGAAAAATACTTAAATAAATTATGCAATAGAACAATGGTATTTATAAAAAATATTTAAAAGAAGTATTAAGAAGAACAGAATGAATACTTTTTGAAGGAAAACAATTATGGCCCTAAAAAGTGCTCTAATACTAGATGAGAGGATCCACCAACAACAAATTGATAAAAATGCATGAAATAATAGATTTATGAAATTAGTTAAAGCACTAAAATTATTATATTAATCACAGACCACTTCAAGGGGGTAACCTCTTTTGAGCAAGCTCAATACAATAAATTCATGGATGCTTCATTGGCCTCAACATTTATATATGAATTCTAATCTAAGCAACTACTACTTCCCATGAATGTGGGATAAAACAAAATTCTCATAGGATGACTTATAAAGCATATACATAGATATCAACTACTAAACTAAAAAAATAAAGAGAAGAGATATCATAGGTTCATGACAAGGTCTATGGATTAGCTAGGGATAGGTAGTATCAAGTAGCCCTTTTAGCACTCAAATACCACTTTTGGTTGATTCCTCATCCCTCATCATCCCTAATCACTCCCTTATTTACCCTCACCATCCCTCATTTATAATCACTCCCTCTTTCTCCCTAATCACTTCCTCATTGACCCTCACCATCCCTCATCATCTCTAATCATTTATTCATCATCCATAATCATCCCTAATCATCCCTAATAACTCCCTCATCCTCCATAATCACTCTCTTATTGACCCTCACCATACCTCATCATCCTTAATGAATCCCCCATTATCCTTCATCATCTCTACTCAATCTCTTCTCATCCCTCCTTATACTTAATAACTCCATCTAATACATGATGGTGGGTTCAGTAGCTTCTTTATTGTGCCCAATTGGCTTATTTTCCAATTCCAAATTTTACTCACTCAAATAAGGCCCAAATAAACTCTTATTTCACTCATCCTCTTTCACTAAAAAAGAAACTTAGAGATATCATATAATTATAAGGTGGGATTAGAAGATATATATGGTGATACATGCCCAAAATATGAAGTGTGTTTCCATATCCTTGGACTAGAATAAATAGGTAAGAAATCAAGAAAATAGAGATATGAAATTGTATTACATACACATATAGATTGGGATTTTAGAATCTAAGAATCCCAATACTAAAGTTGAGAATCCAAATTTATAGCTATATAGATAGGGGCAATTGGATATTAGTTGATAATTCCAATCTCAACCCCATAGTTGATTGTATATCCATAGTATATCCATATTAGACTAGATTAAGATAGGTGGTCACCAATTTGATAGAGTATGTTCCACTATAGTAGATGATAGAGTGTGTTTCCTAACCCAATTTGATAGATATCTAATTTAATATATACTCAACTTGATATATGAAGGTAATTAAGGGCATATGCCCTAATCTAGTGTATTGGAGAAGGTCCATTTAGAGCTTAGGCATAGCCTAGTGGGCCCTAAAGGCTAAACTAGGATTTTTGGTATTTTAAATATTCCCCAGTCTCAAATATAATATATAAAATTATAGCATAGAAATGGGGGCCCTACCATAGATATATATGGGGAACCGTTATGAAGGCCCTACCCCAATCTCAATATTTCCTTACCTATTAAGGAAATGAAATATTTACATGCCTACTTCATCTATGCCAAGGAGTAAGGCAAGGGAAGATTTCCTTTTATATATCTAACTTTACTTTACCTAATAACATATCAAGGGAATATTTACTTCTCAATGGATAATAAAGAGAAAGGAACAACTATCAAGGGAAGTTTACCTTCATAGTATCTAAATTTGCTTTACTTTCAGATTAAGGCATGTCTATGAATGGAAGATTACCTTTTTATAGATAAATTTGGTATTACCCTACCTTCTTAACTATGCCCTAATAAATAAAGAAAGGGAAGATTCATTATTGATATATAGCTTTGTTCTTGTCATACCTACATTCCATTTCTAGAACATATTCTTATTTATTGAGATAAGCTTTCTTCCTGATATATAGATTACATATATTCTTTCCCTACCTACTTAGATATGCCTTACCTAATAAGCTTATGTTGTTTTTAAGAGAATATTACTTCCTAAATATATAATGAGAAATGAAGTTTTGATTCATCTTATATATGTAATAGTTTTAAATACCATTGAGTATGTCCTACATACTTTAATTACTTGAGTATGCCCTACCTAATTTACCTACTTCAGTATGCCCTACTCAATTGAATATATAGACCATATCTCAATCTTAAGCATGTCATACCTAAATACCTAAGCAATATCATGATCTTGACTATGCACTACCTACCTTCTTATACTTGAACATGTCTTACCCACCTATCCTTCTTACCCTACCTAGTTGAGTATACCCTACCTACATACTTGTACTTGAGTATGCCCTACCTACCTATCCTTTATTCCATACCTACTTAAGTATTTCCTACTTGAAAAATACCCAGGCCATATATTGATTTTGAATAACTATATCTAATCTTGAATACATATGTAGACATCTAATTCTTAACACCTTTTGTTTTGAAATTGTCAATCTTACTCAAATACACAATGCCAGCCAAAATCATAGAAATGCGCTAAATGGTTCAAGCTTGTCATTTAAAATTTATAATTTAGGGTAATGTATCTCTAAATGGGGAAACTCATTTTATGTGATTCTTAATTTTTCTTAATTCATTTCAAGTCAAAATGATGATTTCACATTTTGGTGCTCCGGATCACTCTTTCTTTCTAATTCATTAGTTAACATCATGTACCTTTGTTTTTATGTGTTGGTAACATCATAAATGTGATCATGATGTGTATGCATCTAACATCACCTTCCATTTCTTCCTGAGTCAAATTATGATCTAGTAATATGATTTTTTTATTATTTTGATTAATTGTGCACCAATTTCCAAAGAATTTCACTAAAATTGATTAATCTTGTTTAAGATAATTAATTCGAATCAAGAGATTAAGTGGATTTTTCATGGATGTTATTTATTATTTAATTATTAGAAATTTATTCTCAATATTTGCATCAGATAATGACATGATCTATGGGGTGACATACATAAGCCTTAAATACACTAAATATCAAGTTTATGGGCACCCATGCCTCATTAATGCTCCTTCCTCCAAAATAATTATGAGGATATTTATGGATTTAATTATAAATATTATATTAATTCATGGTCACATCTCTCAATCTTGAGATGGATGGTCATGGTTGATCTTATCCCATTTGTAAAATCTATAAATAGAAGGGCATATAAAATTATTTTTAAGCTAAAACATTGTAGACTTATAATTCAAAATTATCTCAACAAGATTTCTTTGTGTTGATCATTATGTTTTATTTACAAGATTAATTTGATAAGAGTAGATTAGATTTATTATCTTGAGCTTAGATTATGTATAGTGATATTGAGATGATGGAAGAGATTGGCATCCATTATTGACATAGACAAGAACACTAGATCAAGGGGAAACCCATGCTTGAAGCCACTCTTGGATGGTGGAATCACTTGGGGAGGTAATATAGGTATTTGATTTATTTCAATTTTTCTTCATTATCATTAAAAAATCCCATAAAATAGGTTGGCTTAGATTTTTAATTCTTATGCATTCTTTTGTGATTTATCATGACTAATGTTTGAATTAATCCTCTTTATAATTTGACACTACATTTTGGCATGCCTAGTTGGACCATATTGTCCATTCAAGCAAGGAAGATATTGTGTAAATTTTAAATTCTTATTTTAGTCATTAAAAATTCCTTAAACATCACTTTCTAGATCATTTTCTTATGTTTCTAATATTTTTTGTGCACACACAAGTTACGTAGTGACTAGCAATGGTTCTATGTGACCATCATCGATTAGGTCTAACTGTGGTCATTTGGGTTACAAGAGGAATAATGGTTAAAAATTTACATTTTGAGTTTTTATTCAAGTTTTTTTATAAAAATTTGGGTTTTTTAAGTCTCTGGTCTGAACATAGTTTTGATCTAGAAACTTAACTTCTAGATATTTTATCCTAACAAGCATTTCAAGCATAACATTTTTGCCTTTGGGTTCACAAGTGACTGTTGGTGGTTGTTTATGATTGGACATGGTTGGATATCAAATGGTGATGGTATTTTAGGAATCAACATTGATCAATAGGAACTGACACTGATATTTGTGTTTTCAAAAGAACACAGACCTAAGAGCATGTTTTCCAAAGTTTTTTGTCTCAAAACCAAAAGTGATTCAAAGCTAAATAAGGTTATCTAATTTTTATGTAGGATTAGTGTGGAAAGTGATAATTTTGAGATTAAATAAGTCTTTTAAACTCATTTTAGTACTTAAAAAGAATCTAGAATATTTCCATTTGGTTTCCAAGGAAAAATTGCATGTTTACATTGAATGTTTTGTGATTGTTTTTCAAAGTTTTTTGTAACTTAAAGCCAATGGGCCAAAGAAAATCACCAAATAATTCAATTTAGTGCTTAAAACCAAACTCACTTCAAATTTTTGTTTTGTATAATTCATCTGTCACTTGTTTAGTTAAATTATTTGAGAAAAAAAGGAATTTGAATGTGTATGCTCTCCCCCATCCCCTATATGTAACTTAGGTGATCAAAAGCACCATTTTCATTAAAAATTATGCCTTTGTCTAAGGCAAAAAAAGGAAATTATCTAGGCTCTCCCCAAAACCCATATGTTTTGGGTGATCTAAAAACAACCTATAAAGCCTTTCTAATTAGATTTTATTTCATGCATTTTGGCTTGTCAAGGGGACTTCATTACCTCTCATGAGTTTTATAGGGAATATTTAACCTGGGGATTCATCTCCTAACATCATATTCAGCCCCTCTCCATGGGGGTGAGTGGATATACAAATTAGGATCACCCCATTGGGTTGGTGGTTTGTGTGGTTAAACCATTTTCATTAGTGGAAAGCCGGCCCAAAATGTATGATCATTTTGAACATTACACTACACTGAGCAAGTGATGGATGTAGTAGTTGTGAAAAGGACAAGAACTTTTCACAAAAATCCATTTGATGTGGATCCAATTAACATGTTACTTATCTTATGTGAAAACATGAAAGTTTGTACATATGGAATCAATCTAGATGGTCAAAAATTGTAGAATTTTAGATAAACCCCATTTTTCATGGAAATATTATTGATATGAGGTACACCCAAAGGTCCATGCCATCATAATATCACTTTAGAGAAGGGGGGTGTAAAATACCCTACTATATGATGCACTTTTATTTTGGATGAAAAATTTATTTCCTCTTAAGTGCATGTATAAATATAGACTTCAATAGTATCATGCAACCTTGTCAATTTTAGGGATTTATGATGATTACTTAGTTGTATTGGTTTTGTTGGCCAATTTTGGCCCACATACCAATCTTGTGCCCAGATGGATGATCTAAGGAGAGTTCTATATCTTTGAAAGTCAAAAATAGTTTCATGTACAAGTTCATAAGGGCTTACAGACCTTGGAAAAGCTAAACACAAAATCTTTTTGGGTTAAGTCTTTACTTGGGATTTCTTTTAGGATTTTAATTTGCTAGGTTCAAATCTTTTGGGACCATTTTTTGGATAAGTGTTGAATATTCTCTTAGAAATTTTGTTCGATGAAAAATATGAAGACAATGTTTTTGAAGACCTATTTTCTTTCAGAGAAAATGTCTGCATCAAAAAAGGCTAAGTGTTTTTTCTTTCAAGAGATTTGTTTCAGGTATTTTGAGCTAAGTGTTGGGAATTATTTTAAACATTTTGTCTAAAATAATATCTCAAAGGATCATTCTCTCATAAAGTGTACCAAACAAAATTTTTGAAGGGTTATGTTTACAACAAAGTGGTCTAATCAAAAATCTTGAAAGGTATCTCTTTGAGAAGATGGTCCACAAACAAAAATCCCAAAGGGCACTTTTAAAGAGAAGTGTCATATACATTTTACTAAAAGGTATTTTTGTAGTAAAATGTCCCAAAAATGTTTTTAAAAGGTTAATTTTTATTTTCCAAAAGGTCCAAATCAAAAAATTTGAAGGGCCATTTCTTTGACAAAGTACCTAGAGAAATTTTTCTGAAGGGTCATTTCTCAAGACATTGTCCAAACAAAAATCCAAAGGACACTTTCAAAATTTCCAAAGGGCACTTTTATAAATTTGTAAGAGTCATCTCAAGGGGAAAAGGGACATTTAAAAAAGGCCAAAAGGCAATTTTATAGGTCAAGTATCCTTGACAAAATTTCTAATAAAAGATCCAAGGGACCAAATTCTTTTGAGAAAATTATTTCTGAAAAAATTGGCTAAGGCATGTATTTATTTTGGGGAAATTGTCCCACAAAAATTTTCCCAAAGACCAAATTATTTTGGAAATTTATTTTATGGAAAATAATAAGCACACAAATATTTTAGGAAAATTATCTAAGACAATTTCCTTGAGGACATATTTCTTTTGGACAATTATCTGAGACATTTTTTCAAAGACCAAGACACGAATTATTTCAGGGAAATTGTTTTGCAATAATTTCCTCAAGGATCATTTTTTATTTCAAACAAATTGTCTAAGATAAACCCTATAGATGAATTCTTTTGAATAAATTATTTTGGTGAAGTTGATCCAACAAATTGGGGATATTTATGCAAATATAAACTTCAGGATATGACAAGGATCCATTTAAATTCAAAAAGTCTAAGATGGTCCCACAAATGTCAAATTTAGGACAAAAAAATAGCTATTAGAATTCAAATATCCCATGATGGATGCATGGATGTCAATTTTGGGCCCCTGTAAGTAGTTATTTGGATTTGAAAATCTAAGGATGTTCACATAGATGTTAATATTAAGACCCATAAAATAGCCATTGCAATTTAAATGGAAAGATCCTATGGTAAGGGTTTATTCAAGCCAAGATGTAATGGCACACATTCACTAACAAGAAAATGACTCCAAGCAGATCAATGGCTCATGTTAAATCATGGATTCAAATCTAACAGTACAAAATCAAGTCAAAAGGTCAAGGCGCTTAGAGGCCACCATGTGGCATAAGCATAAGAGCAAATAGACTAACGAGTAGATCTAGGGATTAGATATGTAGGTGCCAAATGTCAACAATGTATTAACCTGCATAAGAGATCTAATGGCATGCATTCAAACTATTAGAGGAGATATGATATAGCAAGTAAGGGTTAATAAGTTAATGGAACATGAGTTAGTTTGTTAATAACTAATGAACAAAAGATTAAGCTAGGATATTTTTGAGTAAGGTCAATAGAATAGTTTGACTCAGACAAAGTAAATGAATGGACCCAAGGTGGTGGAAAACATATGGAACTGAGCTTGATCTCAACTTGAGTTTAATCAAGAAAAGTAATAAGGACCAAACATTACTAGTAGAGTGATACAAAGGTAAAAGAGGTCTTTTAGACCTAATATAGGCCAAGAGGGTGGAAAATTGTTATAAAAGGGACCAGGCATTGAACAAAGTGACATTTATATGGACTATAGGAAAACCAATAATATTAGATTAGTTTTCCTTTATTGTAGACTCAGATTTAGTTCTCAAAGCAAGGGGAAGTAGTGTGTAATCAATGGAGTGTTTAGAGCCATGATCCTAATAGATAGCCTCCCAAAGTAGATACAACATGGCTGGGTTAGGTTTATAGATATGAGTATTTTGTCCTTATATATAAGCAATCAAGTGGAAGATGGCATGAATATAAAAGATAGAGATCTGGTGGGGTAATCATTAAAGATAATAGTAACTCATTAATTATTATTGAAACATGTTCCCTCTTCTCTCTTCTCCCCTTCTCTTATATTATGCCATTCTCTTCTCCTAAAAAGGTTCCTAGTTTTTAAGACTATTTCATCTTTCTAGGAGATGGATGCTCATCAATAAAATTTTAAAAGTGTGCTTGTTTGACAAGGATATACCCTATAAAAATGTTATAATAACTACCTCTTGATGTAATGAGATGATTTATTTTCCTATCTCTTTCCTTTGTTTAGTGCTTTAGTATGTTTGTGCTTGGTAGATTCATGAAGTAGATTCTTCCTTGTCCATTAACCTTCTACTTACCTCTTTAAAGTATTTTCAATCTCTTGTAGGTCTAGATTAGGGTTCTGCCTAAACCTCTTCTAGTGTGTTAACTTGATCTTGAGATTATACAAGCCATAGTTGCCTTATAACTGATCTAGTGTGGGTTCAAGCATATATGAGTGTTCATTTTATTTTTGTGCACTACCTGGTTAACTTTATTAGGAGACCTTATTCCCTTTCTAACCCTTTTCCCCTTGAATCATTATCTTAACATTAGTTTAGGTGAGAATTAAAGAGGAATCTAACCTACTCTAAAGGTTCAACCCTAACATAGGTTACCCATAGCCTAGGGTTGTTCCCATTATGTAACTTAGTTGGAGAGAGTTTGAAGAACCCTCTCTAAGGGTGAAAATTAAGCCTATAAAAGTTTCTAGCACACCCACTAGGACAAAGGTCCAAAGTAGTAGAATCATTTTTGATGTTTTTCTTCTACATATCAGCCTTTGGAGGCATTCTACAAACATCAATGGTGACTCTAAGCATTTATCAACTGGTTGAGTAGCCTAACTAACTACCTAATCATTATAATTCAGTATGTATAATCAGTCATCTTTTGATCAATATTCTTATCTTCTACCTCAACATCATACTTATCAAGAAAATAACATTTATGTGTTCCCCTTAAGTGGCTCTGAATCATATTATCATCCCTATCATGGCATTTACTCTCCTTTTACCCCTATATATGACCAAGGTTAACCTCCTTTGCATTTAAATCAATCCTTTAATTCCCCTTGTCTAGACTAGGGTTACCCTATTACATCCTTATCAAGAGTCAAGAAAGCATTATCAATTTATATTGAGTTGATAAGGGAGATTAGTAAGGGTTTAGAGTTTTCTCTAGTTATCCCTATCCATCTTCTACAACAAGTGAAGAGTGCTCTTTAGTTAGTCAAGAAAAGATGGTCAATTTGTGAGGGAGAATAGTGGTCACCTTATAATAATGAGGATATATAAATGATAATAAGCATGGTACAAAATGTAAATAATATGCTAATATCTTATGAAGGGAAATAGGCTCATTTTAACTAGCCTTATGTGCCCTCCCCCCTCTGAGAGCCTCAAGCTCAACCTTTAAGAGTCCTTGATCAACCCCCTAGTTAACCTTGCCAAAGTCCATCCTTGTCAAAAATTAGAGAGGAAATATTGGACCAAGGAAGAATGATCATGAAAATCAAGGAGGGGATCAAGCTTGGACAAGATTTCCCTATTCATGCCATGGAAGGGATAAATATCTTCTTGCAAGAGATTAAAGGGTAGGTATTGTCCATTGAAGAAGTGTTTGAGTAATGGGATAAATATTATATCAATCCTGAGCCAATCAGTTTTCCCTCTCCTACTCCTATATCAATTCCAACTCAAGAACATGAAGTCATCCCATCATGGATCTTATCTAAAACATTTGACCTTAGATATATCATGCCCTCACTTTTAAGACCACCCTCTCCTATAAAGTTAGAAAATGTGCCTACTCCCTACTCATTTACCTTATGGAAATCAATTCAAAAAGGTGTAAAGAAAAAGGAGGAGGTGTTGGTTGAGGTAGTCCAAGAAGTAATCTTGGAGGAATAGTTAGTTGTGCCAAAAGTAAATCAAACAACCTTATAACATCTTAATGAGCTTGGTGTACAAGATTTTCAAGACTCTATATACAAAATAAGGTATTTTAGGCTTCAATATATACCTTATGCATTATTTAATGGAATTATTTTTATAAAGGACCTCAATGGGATGCTCCTTAGATGCATAAATGATGACCAGATAACTAGAATCTTATAGCAGTTCCATGATGGACCTACAGGAGGCCATTTTACACCTAAAAACATTGTAGCAAAAGTGATGAGGGATGGTTATTATTGGCCTAAAATTTTAAAATATTCTCATGCATGGGTTAGAAAGTCATATAAGTGTGCCCTCTTTGCAGAAAAGCAAAAAATAACAAACCTTCAACTCAATCCTATTTAGGTGGAGTAACCATTCATGAAATGGGGGTTAGACTTTATAGGTATGATAAATCCACCATTAAGTGTAGGGCATAAATGGGTGCTCACTATAATTGATTACTTCACTAGTTGGGTGGAAGCCATTGCATTGAAAGAAGCTAGTGAGGCTATAGTCTTGGATTTTTATGACAACCTCATAACCAGGTTTGGTGTCCCAACCACCACAATTTTTTATAATGGATTGTCATTCCTTGGTATGAATATGAGTGAATGGGATATAAATATGGGCATCTACTTTAACACTTTTTATAATTACTATCCTTAAGGAAATGCACTAGCAAAATCCATGAACAAGAATTTGTTAAGGATCATCAGGAGGATCATTGAATAAAATCGGAGGACATAGCACACCAAGCTAAATAAAACCTTGTGGGCTAATAGGGTGAATCCTAAAAATTCCATAGGTAATTCTCCATATGTTCTTATGTATGGAAAGGAAGACAAATTTCCTATCTCCCTTGAGTTGCATGCATTAGAATTAGCCCATCAACTTGAGTTTATGGAGGATGAGCCCATGAATGTGAGGATGGGAGAACTATTGGAGCTAGAAGAAACAATGAACCTTGTTATGAAAAATTTAGAATCATATCAAGTTAAGGTCAAGAAGGATTTTGACAAAAGAGCTACAATAAGGAGCTTTAAGGAAGGAAACCTAGTCTTCAAATGGGATTCAAATGAGGCCAAACCAAGAAACCATACCAAGTTTAAGAGCTTATGGAGTGGTCCTTATTTTACCCATGGATGCAAAGAACACAATGCTTTTCATCTTTCCCAATGTGATAGTGAGGTATTATCCATCCTAGTCAATGATATTCATTTGAAGACCTATTATTGAATTACATTGCATCAATTGTAACATGTTTTACATATTAGAGAAGCTTTTGATTTCCTCTTGTTACCTTGTGCACTTTTATTTTTTATTTTTTTGTTTCTTTTTCTAAGGTGTCTTAGGTATTTTGTTATGTTTTATTTCTTTTGATCCTTTTTGTTTTAATAGAAAGGTTCAGATTAGTTATAGAAGCTAATGACTCCATATCTAATAGATTTTATAAGATAATGGTCTAAGTTCTCAAAGCATAATATACATGCTTCCCTATGAGTCACCAAAGATGTTGGCCATTTTTGTCCCACATAAAAAATTCTTGTATGGTTTGGTGAAACATGTAGAAAACACAAGTAGGTAGTTTGTTGAAGATATATCTCACACATGTGGATGAGTGAAGAAGAATTGGTCATATGGGTTGGTTAAATTTTGTGCCAAGATCATATGCACCAAATCCTATGCCCTCTACCAAAGTTAAAATGAATTTATGTGTGTGTAAAGTTGGCTCTTTAGTTATTTTTCATTAAGTTTCCCATACTTAGCCAAAAGATCTCGACCATTGCCAGGACATCACATGGAATAGATATGGATCTATCAATGTGGACCTTTAATATCTTAAATTGGAAATCTCATGAGACCATTAGATCAAATGGATTTATCTTTCTTGGCCTTGGGATCACCCCCTAAAAATATGAGGGCTCCATGACTTTTTCTCTTCAAGATATGAGACTTTGAAAATGGACCTATAAGGTGAGACATTCATGCCAATGTCAAAATTAAAGATAAAATGAAAAAACCCTACTAAGATTAAATTTGATAGTCATTCAACCATAAATTATGGTCACATGAGTGTCATTTTATGGGAGTGAGGATGTCAACTTTAAGACTATGAACTAGCCATTAGTTTTCAAATAGTGGGTCCTCGTAGATCGACAGTCTACATTGTATCATACATTTGGATCTAAGGATGAGAGTTTGTCAAAGAGTTAGAAAATATTAAATTAAAATGTATATGTGATAAGTTTCAAGGGCATGTTCAATTGGTAAGAGATCAATGATTTGTGGGCTTTCGTACAAATTGAAATTAATGGAGCATGTTGAGTCAACTTATCAAAGAGCTGAGCTGATTTTTGACAACTAATTAGATCAAAGACATGCCCAAGATTCTTGATGATGGTTGGAAATATATTTTTGACCATGAAACATAGGGTTTTTTAAGGTATTTTGATGCCATGCAGGTTAGTTTAAATTATGCATAATGACTAGGTAATGTAGTGGGATGTAAGGGAAATGTATGGATCACCATTAAGGTTAAAATATGGACCTATAGTTCATATTTTTTCTTAGGAAGAGTTGTTCTTACAGTAGTTTTTGACATTTTTAGGAGGATCTATGTATTCACATATAGGTTTAGGTTTTTATAGAGAAAGGATGGGTCTTTTAGACTTATTATACTATAGAAAAGTGTTATCCTTTCTATAGGTTTGCATTCATATAGAAACTATAGGAAAACCAATAGTCTTGAATTAGTTTTCCACCTATATAAATACCTATGATCTAAGCATGAAGATAAATCAGAGGTGAAATTAATGAAAAAGATCTTCATTCTTTGACATGATTTTAATCTCAACAAGAAGCCACCTAAAGGCACTAAATCATGTTTTAGTTAGGTCCCTAATCATAAAGTTTCATCTTCAAGTAAGATTTATAATGAGGGATCAAATAAAATATCTAGTATTGGGAAGTACAGTTAGGAGCATTTAATATATCCTTAATGCCTTTGGGGACATTCTCACTCAACAAGCCATATATAATTTTCTGATTGATCAAAAGAGTGGAAATGTTCCATTGACTAAGGAGCAAAAGGTGGTGGCTTAGGTTCATTTAATGAACTAAGATAGGTGTTATTTTTTTGATAGCTTGCTTGCCCATTATTTTGGGTTGTCTCTCTTCTTCTATATATCTTCATCTCATTCCCTTTGTAGGGGTTCTCATCTTTTGGAAATTTTAGCATTCTCTCTGAGATAAGGATACTCATTGAAATTCTTGCAAAAATGTGCTCATTTGATAAGGTTAAACCCTATCAAACTATTTTAAGAATTACTTTTTGAAGCAATAAGGTCAACTCTTTGCCTGTCTCTTATCTTTAATTAATGTTTAGTATGCTTGTGTATTGTAAATTCATGAAGGATATTCTTCCTAGTTTGTTTTCCTTCTACTTGCCTCTTTAAAGATGTTTTCAAGCCAATTTGCAGGTCTGGGTTAGTGTTCTATTTAGGACCTCTTCTATGAAATGTTTAAGCCATTGGTGAGATTGTGAGATTGAGTAAGCCATAATTATATTTTGTTGATCCAGTGTGGGTTCAAACTAAGGTGAGTGTCTATTTAAACTTTGTTGCATCACCCTATTAACTTTCTTAAGAACCCTTACTCTCTTTCTAACCCTTTCCCCATGAATAATTAGGCCTAGTTTTAGTCTTAGGTGAGCATCAAGAAGAAACCAACCTCCTCTAGAGGTTCAACCCCAACATAGGTAACCCATAGCTTGGGGCTATCCCAATATGATAGCTCAATTGGAGAGACCCTAACGAACCCTATCTAAGGGTGAAAATTGAGCCTAAAATAATCCCTAATTGGAAGGATAATCTCATGCACTTCAATCAAGGTGAACTTATTCACCATCTCACCATCTCCCTTATGAAATAAGAACCTCTTTTAAAAAGAATAGAGGATAAGTTTGTAGTAAAAGTTGAGGCTGAAGAGGAAAATGTAAGTGTCTATGATGAACAGATCATGATAGATAATCCACTTCATTTAAAAGGGGAATAATCTAGTTTTGATTAGACTTATTGGCATGGCTTTGATGAACTAGAACCTAAAGGCAATATTGATGCCTTCATTTTTGAAGTTGTATGCACCCAAAGTGTAGCTGAGGTCAAAGGAGATTTTGACTAGTCCCAAGAGATTCCATTTGGTGTGACTACAAATGAAGATAAGGAAGAAATAGAAAAAAGAAAGATTAGGATGAGTTATGGCAACAACTATGCCATGAATTCATGGATCAGGTAGAGTTTCTAAACCAACCCATGCCTCCTCCATATCTTGAAGATGAACTTGCCAATCAAGTTGATGAAATTGACCAATCTCAAGATGAATTTTCATTTGAAGGTAGTACTAATGTATTTAATAATGGAAAAGAAGGGTTAGATATAGATCTATAATAACATGATATGTTGGGATTTAGGTTGATTGATGAACTACCATATGGTCCCTTTTAAATCAAGTAGAGTAAAGATTGTGTTGAAGTTGACATTATCTCGAATGAATAAGAGGAATCTGCCTTTTGGGATGACTTAGATATTTTCTACCTAAGCCTTAAAAATCAACCAATCACTAGTTTAAAGGATCCATCACACGTTTTGATTCATTCAGAGCATTAAATTGAGGCATCAAATGAGAAGGTTGCATATGCTTCTATAGTCCAATATAAGGTAGGCCTTGAAGAAATGGACTAGTATGTCTATATTAGAGACATGTTTGTCTAATTTCATCTACTTGAAAGCATGCCAAAGGGATTTTTATCGAGGCATCTCATCTCACATGTCATGAGATCTCAAAATCAAGGTATTTTTAATCCTACTTTATCATAAGTAAATGCCACTTAAATTTTCCATTTGACCTAGGTTAAAGGGAAGGTAGTTTTCATGTTTTTCTCTAAGTGTCTTTGTGTACCTTTGTTTAGTAAGTTAGTTGTTTTTCCTTCCTAAAAGTGCCTATGTACACTTGCCTTTGATTTTATTACTATTATTTTATCATTGTTTCTTCAAGAGGAAGTTTTGGAAAGGGTTACCCTTATAGACCAACTCAATTGTAGAGAATAATAAATCCTTACCTAATGGAATAGATAAGGAAAGTGGTCTGGGTTCTCAAGCATATCAGGTATGCTTCCCTTTGAGTCACCAAAGATGGCCAATTTTGGCCCACATACCAAGATTATACCCTAATGGACAAGCTAAGTAGAGTTACAGAGCTTTAAAGGTCAACATCAATTTTGTGTACAAGTTTAGAAGGGCTTATAAACCTTGGAAAAGCTAAGCACAAAACCTTTTTAGGATAAGTCTTTACTTGGGATTTATTTTGGGATTTTATTTTTCTAAGTTTAAATCTTTTAGGATCCTTTTTTGGATAAGTTTTGAATAATCTCTCAGACATTTTGTTTAAAGAAAAATATGAAGGCAAAGTTTTTGAAGACCTATTTTATTTTAGATAAATTATCCACATCAAAAAAGGCTAAGTGTTATCTCTTTTAGGAGATTTGTTTTGGGTCTTTTGGGCTACGTGTCAGGAATTGTTTTGAACATTTTATCCAAAAACCAAATCTTGAAGGATCATTCTCTTAAAAAGTGTACCAAACAAAATTTTTGAAGGGTCATTTTTTTGGAAAAGACGTCCATTCAAAAATCTTGAAAGGTATTTCTTTGAGAAGATAGTCTAAAGATAAAAATCTTGAAGGGCACTTTTCAAGCAAAGTGTCTTATACATTTTCCTGAAAGATATTTTTGAATCAAAGTGTCCCAAACACTTTTTTAGAAGGGTAATTTTTCTTCACCAAAAGGTCTAAATCAGAAATTCTAAAGGGACATTTCTTTGACGAAGTACCCAGAGAAATTTTTTTGAAGGGTCATTTCTCAAGAAATTGTCCAAACTTAAATCTAAAGGACACTTTCAAAATTTTTGAAGGGCACTTTTAGAAAACCTGAAGGGTCATCTCGAGGGGAAAAGGGCCATTTAAAAAAGTTAAAACTAAATTATATAGGGAAAGTGTCCTTGATAAAATTTATGACAAAAGATCCAAGGGTATGAATTCTTTTGAAAAAAATGTTTACAAAATTTGTCTAAGGCATGTAATTCTTGTAGGTAAAATGTACCATAATAATTTTCCTGAAGACTAAATTCTTTCGAACATTTTTTACATGGAAAAGAATAAACACACAAAACTTTTAGGAAAATTATCCAAGACAATTTCACTAAGGACATATTTCTTTTAGACAATTGTTTGAGACATCTTTCCAAAGACCAAGACATGAATTATTTTGGGGAAATTATTCTTCAAAAATTTCCTTGAGGACCATTTTTTATTTTGGGCAAAATGTCTAAGATAAATATTGTAGATGAATTCTTTCAAATAAATTATTTTAGTGAATTTTATCTAGTAGATTAGTGATAGTTATGCAAACATCAACTTCAATATATGACAAGTATCCATTTGAATTCAAAAGTCCAAGATGATCCCACAAATGTCAACTTTTAAGACATAGCAAATAGCCATTGGGATTAAAATATCCCATGATGGGTACGTGGATATCAAGTTTTGGCCCTCAAAAGTAGTTGTTTGGATTTGAAAATCCAAATAAATTCATGCAAACATCATTCTTAAGCCTCATAAAATAGCCATTGTAATTCAAATGGCAAGATCCTATGGTGTGGATTCATTCAAGCTGAGATCTAATGGTGTGATTTCACTAATAAGAAGATGGGTCAGGTAGATCAATGAATCATGTTCAATCATGGATTTAGATCTAATGGAATGTGATCAAGTCAAAAGGTCAAGGGGCTTAGAGGCCACCACATGTAATAAGTATGGGAGCAGATAGATTGAGGAATAGATCCAAAGACCAAACACATGGGTGCCAAGTGTCAACAATAAATTAGCCTAAGTAGGAGATATAATTTCATGCATTAAACCTATCAAAGGAGATTTTATGGAGTGAACAAGTGTAAATAAGTTAGTGGAGCCCAATTTAGTTTGTTAAAAGCTAATGAACAAAAGACCAAGCTAGGAAATTTTTTATTAAGGTCAATGGAGTAGTTTGACTCAAGCAAAGCAAATTATTGGACTTGAGATGATATAAAACATATGAAACCAAGCTCGAGCTCGACCTAAGTTGAACTAAGATAATAAATAAGGACTAAGCATTACCAATAGAGCTTTATAGAGTTAAATAGGTCTTTTAGACCTAATATACCCCAAGAGGGTGGAAACTTATTGTAAAAGGGACTAGGCATAGATCAAAGTACCATATATATGGAGTATAGGAAAGCCAATAATCTTATATTGGTTTTCCTCTATAATATACATAGGTCTAGCTATCAAAGTAATGGGCATATATGTGTAATCAATGAAGGAATGTCCTGAGCCATGCTCCTGATAGATAGCTACCCAAAGTAGATACAACATGGCTTAGTTAGGTTTATAGATATGAGGATTTTGTCCTTATATATAATCAATCAAGTGGAAAATGGTGTGAAGATCAAAGATAGAGATATGGTGGGGCATTCATTAAATATAACAACCCATTAATTATTCTCAAAACATATTCGCTCTTCTCTCTTCTTCCCTTCTCTTATATTATCCCATTATCTTCTTCTAAAAAGGTTCCCAAATGTTTAGACTTTTTAATCTTTTTAGGAGATGGATGCTCATTGAGACATTTGTAAAAGTGTGCTCATTTGACTAGATTATACCCTATCAAAATATTATAAGAACTACCTCTTGATGTAATGAGATGATTTCTTTTCCTACCTCTTATCTTTGATTATTGATTTAGTATGCTTGTACTTGGTGGATTCATGAAGGAGATTATTCTTAGTCCATTAGCCTTTTATTACCTCTTTAAATTATTTTCAAGATCTTATAGGTCTAGATTAGTTTCTACATGAACCTCTTCCAATATGTTAACTTGATCTTGAGATCATGCAAGCCATAGTCACCTTATGATTGATCTAGTGTGGTTTTAATCATAGATGAGTTTTAATTTAAATTTGGTGCATCACCTGATTAAATTTATTAGGATCCCTTATTCCTTTTTTAACCCTTTACCCTATGAAGCATTAGCTTAGATGAGCATCAAAGAAGAAGTTGACCTACTCTAAAGGTTCATCCCCAACATAGGTTACCTACAGCTTGGGGTTATTCCCATTATGTAGCTTAGTTAGAGAGAGCTTTAGTAACCTCTTGTTCCTTTGTAAAGTAAAAAACCCAAGCATTTAGTATGTATTGAAGAAATCATACAAAATAATTTGGCTAGTTCTTCTAAACTAGCATGCACTATGGTAAATAGACCAAGAACTCCCTAAAAACAACAAAACATGGTTAATTATAGGAAATATATTCTAAGGAATTGATTTCTTAAAAAATTGACTCAAGGAATGAAACAAAACCAAGTCAAGGATGGTAGAGTGTACATCCCTACCAAATCCATGCAATAATAGGGGAACATTTCATGCCAAAAATAATAATGGGGGCACATTCCACCCCAATATCAGGAATAGGGACACATTCCACCCTAGCACAATGATGTTCCACCCATAAATTCACCAAACATGCAAGATTGAAACTCCATAAAAGAGATTGTGTCATGTTTGGAGACTGGAAATAAGATAAAAAAATACAAATTTGACAAGATATGTCCATATCCATTTGATTTATCTAATCTCTAAGTCATTTTTTTGACTTATTTTAAGGCACCCAATTTGACAAGTTCAAAGGAAAAGGTAACTCATGCGAACATATCTAGACATTTTTTGTATTATGCCAAGAAGTAGCTTATAGTAGCATGTTCTTTCTTTGATTGTTTATGTGAAGTTTAGTAGGATAAGATTTAGATTGGTTAATCAAGTTACCCAAGTGATTGGTTTTAGATTGGAATGACTTATCATAATTTTTTTTAACCACTTCTCATTTAACATCGAACATGAATTAACCGTTATTGACTTGTGAAAAGCCAAACAAGGTGATGAAGAAAGATTCATTGTATATTTATAGAGATGGATGGAATTATTAGGTCACTTTCAACATAATTTGTTATAAAAATTATTGGTGGACATATTTTCGTAGAAATTACACCTTGAGGTGGTGCACAATCTATGGCTTGCTTGCATAAACACTTTCAAATAAATCATAGATAAGGGTATCTACGTTGAGAAGGCTCTTATTATCAAAGGCCTTGTCAAGATTATCATGTAGGTTTAAACATCAAATAAAACCCCATTTTCTAGTCAAAAAAATGTGCAAGAGAAACCTAAGGGTTTTAACAAGAATAAAAACATGGTTGGAAATGATGTGAGTAAAACAAGACATGTATAAATAGTGCAAGCCCCATCAAATCCAAATGTGTAAATGACTCCACTTAATCCACCACCCAATTTTTAAAGATAACCTCCAAGGAAGACATTTCACAATCAATACAGAGTCTTCAAAAAATTGGGAAAACTAGTTGAAATAGTGTTCTTAAAGCTCATATCAGCTAACCTGATTGTATGGCCAATACCAAATCCATTTCCTCAAGATCAACCAAAACTAGATTGGTATAAAAAGAATGAATGGTGCAACTTCCATCATGTTTTTGGACACAATGCATATTGATGCATATAATTACGGTACCTTATTGAATATCTAATTGATAGTGGTGAAGTTGAGATCAAATTGGCTCCACAAGGCACTAACTAGGATATGGGTATCTACCAAGATCCATTTCATCAACACAATCAACCACGACCAATAAATAACAAGCATAACCAAGGATAATATTAGAGGTAGAATCAAAACTAAAATTAGGCTCAAAATCATAATCAACATGATCATAATTAGGATCATAATAGCCATGCTAATAGCTTAGGTTATAATAATATGACTTACAATTATAAAAACACCATGGGATGCATTTTTGCAACCCACATTGCCACTATTACTATCAAAACCCATGAATTGTCTTGTACTCCTCATAGTATGGAACACATTATTATAGGGCCAACACCCTCTCTATATGCAATTAGAAATGCATCATTTATATAAATAGATCCTAGCTCAGAGAATATAGATCATACCATACACTTACGATTGGGAATATATTTGTTAAGCAGGACCATGACCAATATGGGGATCTATTATACTTGATTAGGTAATCTCTTATCACAATACACCATGTCAGGGAGGGTTCTAAAGCCTTTAGTCAATCAAAATCATGTAATAACCCTAAGGGGGTCTTGAGTTTTGATATTTCACCTAAACTAATAACTAGTAAAGTAAATCTAATCTAGTACTCATAAAAGTTTGTGGCATAACATGAGGGGTTATAAATAATCAAAACATGTATAGGAGAATCTCAACTAAGCTATGTATGAGTAAGACCCTAATACATATAATATAAAGAGTAATATTATTCAAAGATAATACTTATACTACTTCTATCTACTAAAGAGAGGAGAAAAGTTAGATAATACTTACCTGAATGGTGAACCCATCGAGACTCAATCTCTCCCTTGGCCAATGGGGGTTTGAAAGAGGTTTTGTGGTTTGTAAGGATCACTAAAAAAGGATAAAGCATCCAAGAATTATCCACGAGACTATATTCTCTAATTAAAAACCCTAAGCTAAGACTCCTCAAGTAGTATGGTGGAAGAGCAGATTGTAAAGAAGTGCAAAAAAATAATAACATTTGATTACATATTAAAAAATGATGAAATGATATTGTATATATAGGTATATTTGACCCTAAACCCTTTTAAAATTTCATCCGACAGGGTCGACCCAGTCTACCTAGCACAATTTTGGACAATTATTCATTAGGTCATGAGATAGGTTGGCCAAGAGCCAAACTAGTTCCTAAGTGAAAATCAACCAAAACTATATAGGGCTAACCTAGTCAACCTTGTAAAACCAACTAATAAAAGGGGATTAAGGTGAGGAAAATAAGGATGGAAAGTGGGAAAACACTAGAGGAGTGTACAAAGGAAGATTAATAGCTTAGGGAATGGTTTTTGGAGCTATTTGGAGTGGTAATAATGTGGAAATAAGGGATAATAATCTTGTGAAGCACAAGTGGTCTACATACCCCTTTCCTGGTGGACCCTTAGGGCATGCACTCAGAGAGATTGAGTATCGATGGGTTCCTAAAAGATGTATAGCTTCATTATTTAATAAAATTTTAAAATATTGTGTATATATATGCCTCAATAGAGTCTTATCATGTGTTACTAAGGTGAAATAAGGGATGGTGCTTCAAGAAAGAACATAAAAACACATAATGTTGATGCTAAAAAAAAGTTACATTATTTTAAAGCATAAAATAACTAAAAATAAATGACTGAAAAGGGAAATAGCTAAAAATTAAATGTGATGTGTACCTTCACTTACCTTTATCACTAGATGGTTATCTATAATGTTGTTAGTTTTGATTGTGTAAGACACAGAGACTTCTTTTGACAAACCCAAGAATTAAAAACTAAAGAGCAAAAACAAAAAAATGTAGGAAAGCCAAGATAACTAGTATTATGTAGGCAAGACATAAATGGGAATTTAGCAAGCTAGGGTGACAATGTTAGAACAAATGACCAGGTAAAAAACAAGATTAAATCAGGTAACAAAAAACCAAGGCTACTAAAAAATAAAAAACTCAAACAAATAAACCTTGAGTAAGAAAGGGAAACTCACCAAATCAAACCAAATATACATGTCAAAAAAAGGATGGTAATCAAACATTGATGTAAAATAAGTAAAAACAAAAAATGGTAAAGCAACATTGATGAGTGAGTAGTAACAGGTCTTATCACACTCAAAAATGGAAAAAAGGTATGCAAAAAGGGAAAACAACATTATCAAGTGAGAAGTAACAAGCCAACCTAACATAATAATGGAAAAAGATTTGGACTCAGGTGCTCATAATAGAAGGGTAGTACAATAAATAATAAATGGTAAAAAGGAAAGCAAAACAAATCTAAGAATGTAATGTAATGGTGTAAAGAAAGGTAATCCATAGTTTCTCAAACATGTTGTTTCACTCTTAGGATAGATAAAACTAAAATAAAATAGTGCTATCATGTTTTTAAGAGGTGAAGAAAAAAGGAATATAGAAGAGGGGGGAAGATAGTTTTGGAATCATAATTTGCATATCAAGGGGGGAAATGAAATGGGTGGAGGGGAGAATGAGGTAAAAACCAAGTTAAAGGAATCCTTTATCAAAGTCAAGATACTCAAATTAGGTTTGTCAAAACAAGAAGACTTTCAACCTTAAGGACTCTAAAGAACTTCTATTAGCCATTTAAGTATTAGGTTAACAAACACAATATATAGATCATCCCATGAAGGCTATATGCATGAAAATTAAAATAGACCTATCTTCCCACAACATGTTTCTTGTCCCTTGGGACCCCTTACTGAGATATTAGTCTAATCCAAATATTGGGTACTTTCATGATAAATTAGGTAGTACCATAGAATTTGTTGAATTCTCATATTCCAATCTACTAGCCTACCACACCCTAATGGACCTCATCTCTATGTGAGGCCAATTATGAAGTTTGATATTTAATTAGAGATAGGAGATGCGATTTTAATCATGTTTTTTGGTGTGATATTGACTTTTGAGATTGGTATGTTTCCTTTTATATATCATTGACTTTATTTCAAATGATTTGGATATTAGCTTTATTGATGGCTTTTTATATTCCTCCTCTATATAGATTTAAAAAACCAAACATGGGTGCTAAAGATGAGTTTCATTTTAATACTCGGGACTTGTTTTCTAAGAGAGAAATTCTAAGAGTATGGGGTCTAAGAGTCTCATAAATCTAGATGAAATAAAAAAATTATCTTGACTTTGACCTTATTTTATTCAATGTGGAGTGAAAATAAAGGAAATCAAGAGAAATAACACATAGAATAAATTTGAATTACTTCAAATTACAAAAAATGTGACAAAGGGTAAAAAGGGATACAATGATAGTAAAGTGTGATTCCTTACCATAAGAATGAAGGAAATGGAGGAAAACATGCTAACATAGATTGTTGTGTAAATTCCATCTAACAAAAGAAGTAAAGGCTAAAGCTAAGAATAAGGATCAAAAATATATTCTACAAAAGGAGTGACAAGATGGTTATTTTTTGAGGAAAGCCAGGTCATATCCGTGGCCTTACACTACAAATCATAAAATAAAAACCCACGAGGGTGACAAAATTCATGTGAAAAATAAATGAGGAAAAGTAAAAGATGGTTTTTGTGAGGTAGACTAGGTCCTATCCATGGTTTTATGATGAAACTCATAAAAGAGAACCTAAGGGGTGCAAAAAGTGTGTAAAAATAATATGAAAATAAAGAAGATTATGGAACATCATTAGGAAGATCGGGCCCTATCCATGGTTTTACAATACAACTCATGAGAGAAAGGGGAAAACAAAAGACCATAAATGAAGGACTAAAGGTTGGTAATAATAGAGAACTATTGTAGAGGGAGAGACTTGTGTAAGTATCCTACAAAAAGTGTTAAATAGATGTAGATATAAATCATGAAAACAAGGAAATGTTTAGGCAAAGTACCTTTTGAGAAATTATGCATTGGTAAGCTCTTTGAAAACATGGTCTTCATTAGTTTGAAGGTGATAGGTGCTTGGACCAAGAATATATTTGACTAAGTAGGGACCCCACCATTTTAAGGTGTATTTACCTGATTTATAATGGGTGTAATCTAATTTAAGGACAAGATCACCAAAATTACATGTGTGAACTTTAACACATTTTTTATGTTATTTAGAAATATGAGCCTTGCATTAGAAATTATGTTTCAAGGTAGAAAGACAATGTTCATAGATGAGATCAAGAGAATAAAAGTGAACATTACATAATTCTTCATTGGCATTCATACCATGAAAATATATACAAAGAGAGAGAAGCTCAACTTCTAATAGAAGAACTGATTTAGAACCATAGATTAGAGAGAATGGCATTGCTCCAATGGTAGTACGTGTTCTAGTTAGATAAGCCCAAAGAGTAAGATGGAGGTGAATGTGTCAATCGATGTAAGTTTTATGAATTATATTTTGGAGATTTTGTTAATAATTTTATTAGTGGCCTTAGTTTGACCATTGCATTACAAATGATAAGGCATGGAGAATTTGTGATTGATATTAAATTTAGCATAAAGTTATTTAACATCCTTATTTTTGAAATTACCACCATTATCTAAAATGATAGTATGGGGAACATCAAAGAAAAAAATGATTTGATTAAGGATAAATTTGGTAATGGTGTTACCAATGACATTAACAAGGGGCATAGATTCATCCCATTTGGTAAAATATTTGATAGCGGTGATGATAAAAACATGTCCATCTTGGGAGTGAGGTAATTTGATAATGAGATGTAATCCCCAAATGGAAAATGGCCAAGGAGATTCGATAGTTTGAATCTTGACTAGAGGTGAATGAATGTGATCATCATGAATTTGGTAAGGAGTACATTTTTAGTGAATTAGATTGCATATTTTTCAGCCTGCCCACACATATGTATTTGTGGGTTGTAGTATGTCCACTATATTGGCCACTAAAAATACCCCCATGTGCTTTTTTAAGAAGAGGATGAACCTCATCTTGCATAACACAATGGAGTAAGGTACCTTTAGCATTGTGATAATAAAGGATGTTATGTCAAAACACATACTTGAAATCTTATTTACAAATATGTGGTTTTTCACGAGAGTCTAAGTTAGGAGGATAAGTTTGATATTCTAAGAATTGAATTATATCTTTATATGATGGGATTTATCAAATGGTAATAGACTCGATGTGGTAGATAAGTGAATCCAGTGGTTGAATAGAAGATGGATATTTTATTATTTGTATAATAAAAGTAGGATAAAAAATAACTTGGTGGGGTTGAAAGAGATAAGTTGAAGAAACTAGGGAATCAACAATGGAATTTTGATCTCTAGGGATAGGTTGAATAGTGAAAGAGATGAAATCCTTAGTGAGAGTGGTTGAAATTTGATGATAGGTAATGATATTTTTGATTTTACATTGGTAATCACCATTGAATTGATGGAAAATAAGCTAGGAATCACCTAAGGCATGCAAATATTGAATGTCTAGATTAAGAGTAACTCTCATGCCTAAGATGAGGGCTTTATATTCAACCATATTGTTGGTGGCATCAAAGGTGAAATGAAAAGCTAAAGGTATGACTTTGATAATAGGACTATTAAGAATTCAAATTTCCCCAACTCCTTGAAGACATTTAACACCATCAAAGTGAAGGGTCCAAGTATCCTCATGTAAGTGAACATTAATTTTAGGGAGCTCTTTGATAACCAATTTAGGTTTAGTAATATAGGGTGAAATAGTGGATTCATAAAGGTTTTAGCTTCAAGATCAGTGGTAAAGTTATGCAAGTAATATTTAAGTGAGATAACTTGATTGAGACCTTCCATATAGAGAATATTATCATTTGGAAGACTATATTGAATTTTATTGGTAGTTGGCATAAGAGCTATGACAAATTGATCAGCTATGACCTGCCCTTTGACAACTTTTTGAGTCACAATGTGGAGATCAAATTCCATAAGAAGGACCATCCATTTTCCAGTTCTATCTTAAGGAAGAAAGGCTTTGGAGAAGAAGTGATGAAGGGGGTTAGAATGAATGATGACATAATTAGTATGGTAAAGCATGTAATGCCAAATCTTTTTAGCTAAAAAATAGATGGCAAGGCAATCATGTTCAACTTTGGTATAAAGTTTTTCATAATTGATGAAGCCTTGGCTAATATAATAAATGGCATATTCTCTTATGGTATCATATTTTTAAGCAAGCATTGCCCCAATTAATATAGGCATGGAAGAAGTATATAGAATCAAGGGTCAATCATTAGAAGGAGGATGAAGTGTAGGCAGGTAAAGTAAAGACTCTTTCATGTTATCAAAGGATTTTTGACATGGCTCCATCTATTCTAAGTCATTACCTTTCTTGAGAAGATAATTTATGGAGTGGATGTGATAAGCCATTTTGGGGATGAATTGTCTAATTGCCCCAATTTTACCTAAGTAAAAATGTTGGGAATGAAACAAGGAATTGGCATGTTTATGATAGCATTAATCTTAGTGGGGTCAACATCGATGCCACATAGAGACTAGGAATACTAATTTTTTTAAAGATATGACACCAAAGACATGTTTGTAAGGATTTAGTCTAACCTGGTATTTGAGAAGATGATTAAAGATGATAGAAAGATTTGAGAGATGACTTTCATGACTTTTAGATTTATCAATGAGGTCATCCCATAGGTTTTGATAATTTTATGGATAAGATCATGAAATATATGGGTCATTTCACTTTCGTAAGTGAATCCAACATTTTTAGGGATAAAAGGAATTTTGACATAGTAATAGGTGACCAATTATATGGTGAAAGTGGTCTTATGTTGGTCCTCAAGTGTAATGTGAATCTGATTGTAGCTTGAGAAACCATCCATAAGAGATAACATTTCATAACTAGTTTTGGAATCAATGATGGCATCTATCAAAGGTAAATAGAAGTTATCCTTGGGATAAATGGGGTTAATATTAATAAATCAATACAAATTCAAATGACCATAGTAACATTTTTTTTGAATGGGAACAATTTTATAAACCCATTCAAAATAGTCCACTGGTTTGATAAATTTTGCATTGAGTAATTTGATAATTTCATTGTGATATAAGGTGGAAACCTTGGGTGGATTTTTTTTCTATGCATAAGTTTAGCTTCAGGATAAGTAATAATGTTATGTAACACAATGATAAGGTTAATACCAGGAATGTATTCATAGGACTAGGTAAAAACCTCATGATACTTATCAAATAATAAGCTAAAATTATCATTTTTATTAGGTGAGAGTTGAAACTATAATTGGTCGATGATAGGATGGAGTATCATACTCAATGCAAGTCATTTCTTTGATGATAATGGAATTATTGTCTTATAAATGGTATGTTGAATTAGGTAAATAAGAGATTGGATTAGCTTTAGGATCAATGCTAGCAATGAATTTATTTAAACAAGGGGTTTTAGTTTTAAAATTCCCAAGTTTATGATATTACTGAGGAAGTTGAGGTTCACGGGCATGAAGCATTACAAGAATAGATTAATCACCAAGAAAGGTAGGAAGAGGACCATGATAATCAACATTTAATCTGATATTTAGAATTTGATTACCATTATGATTATACTCAAAGTGTATCTAGTGAATATCAATTGCCTTGGCATCGAGTGTAATCTAAAGAGTAGGAGAGGAAGATAGATCAAAAGGTTTTGGTGTGTTGATGGGTTTGGTGATGGGAAAAGGATTGAAGGTAATGATTATATCTAAAGGTGTTAAAGGAGATACAATAATTTCTAAAGATTCAGAAGGTATAATTTGCTTTACCACCTAGGGAGTATCAAGAAGTAGAGAATTGGCAGGAGGCACGTAACCTTTAGGATTTAAGTCATGATCTCTAGAAATGGTATGGATATCTTGATTAAAATCATGAATTTGAGATAAAGTTTTTTGATAATGTTTTACATCTAAGTCTTGAGAATTATCTTGGGCCATTATGTAATTATCATCATATGTTGGAGAAATTGTATATGCTTGAGAGTCAAAGGGAGTTTCAGAAGGTGAAATCCCCATATTACTAAATGTATGAGGAGACATGATGAGAGGATCTTGAAATAATTTGGCCACTCCAAAATAATTTCAAGTGAAGGCATCTTCAGGTAAAAAATGATCCTAAGCATTACATGGAGGGGGAAAGTTAGTAATCTCATCAATAAGAGGAATAGTATGATCCCTAGGTAGTAAAGAAGGAGGAAGCCACTATGAAATGCATGGAGGTAGCTTGGTATTATTGAAAATATGTTACAAATAATTAGGTTCATCATCATTGGAATCCATAAGAGTGACTTGTAAATCAAGATTCATGTTGTTGAACTCAGGTAAAGGAGCATTATTGATCTTATGAATGGTAGGAATATGATACTGATATTTGGGATTAGGAAGTTGAATACTCCATGGGTTGGGATCAACCTCATGCTTATACCATTTTCCATTATGTAATAATTTAATGCATTGGATAATGTAAGAAGAAATATCCCTCATTTGATGGGTCCAAGGGTGACCAAGGAGTATGTTATAAGATAAAGGTAAGTCAAGGACCATAAGCTTAGTTTGAATGGTCTTAGGTCTGATGGTTAATAGAAGCCAAATAAAACCAAGTGGCTTTTGATTTGTTTTATCAAAACCATAATAAGTAAGATGGGTTTTCTTGAGATGATCCTTGTTATAACTAAGTTTTTGGATTAGCCATAAAGATGTCACATTAATACCAGAGCCTTCATCAACTAGAACTTTACAGATAAGGGTAGTATTAATGGCTATTTTAATAAAGAGTGGTAGATCATCAACACAAAAAATAATTTCATCGTTAGTCATGTCTTCTTTAATAAATTCAATAGAAGATTAGGACACATAGTTTTAATGGTATATACATTGGTAGATTGAGGATCAATAGGAGGTGGTTATTCATCTATAGAGGATGGATATTTTATTTCTTGGAGTTGTTACATGAAAAACATTCAATGATAGGGGAAGTATGAACTAACTCCATAAGTGGAATCTTAAAAGGAATATAGTTAAGTTCTTCAATAAAGTTCCAATGAGATTTAGAAGAAGAACCAACATGAGGTTTAGAGGGCAAAGTATATTTTGAAGGAATGGATGTGTTTGGAGGTTTAGAAGGAGGAAGTGGTTTCTCATGGGCTTCTGAGGCTAGATTAATAGTTGTAGTGTCCTTGAGAAGTTGTTCTTATAAGGATGATTTTTTAGGTTTGGTAATGGGATCTTTGTGAGATGGCTTGCGATGATAATTAACCTTAGTAGTGTTAACATATTGAGAATTGTTATAATATTGGTCATAATCAACTTCAATGGAATAAACATCCTTGGTATTTGGTTTATTATTAGTGTTATAAAAAATATATTTTTGGTTATTGGAGGTAGAAGCTTTAGAAGCCTGTCATTATTAAGAAGTAGTGGTGTAATCTTGATGATGAAGGTTGATCATGGCTTCATGATTAAATGAATCACAAAGAATATAAGAGACAATAAATTTAGTGAGACCTCTATAAGATTCATGGGAGTGACTAATGTCAAGATGAAACCAACAAAATAGAGTAGGGTCATACCAATTAGGAGGATTGTTACTATAAGTGAAAGGTATATAGGGTGGTAAGCATTGTTTCATTTACTACATAGAAAGTGGTGTATGAGAAGATGAAGGGATGTCAGCTTTGGAAACTCCTATTTTGGTTTATAGAGTATTAATAGTGATAGCATTGGTAGATGTTTTAAAATATCCTTTTAAAATATTAGGATTAGGTTCAAATTGCTTCATGATAAAGTCTTGACATTTAGCTTGATCAAGATATTCATTAAGTATTTAGGGAGAAAACTTTCAAACTTTATATTGAAGAGGAGTCAAATCAGTGATAAAGAATTTGAATAAGTTATCATCAATCATGTTATGGTTAGCTTTATGGGCCAATGATTTCCATCTTTTGATAAATTCATGAGCTGATTCAGTGGCAGATTGCTTAGCATTGATGAAGTGGACAAGATAATTTTTGAGAAGATCATTGTGTTGAAACTCTTTAAATAAAGGATTGACCAAATATTCAAGTTTCCAAATAGAATGTTTGGATAATTGGTTATACCATTATAATACATAACTAGTGAAAGTTTTGACTAAGAGTTTAGTATTGGCAAAGGTATTAATTTGGATCCACTCTTTGTAAAGGTTGGTAAAGGCTTTGAAAAATGATGTTGGGTATTTAGTCCCATCATACTTGATAGTTGGAGATATGTTACCAATATCGATGGACATAATGAAGAGAGATAAAGGTTCATTTTGAATAGTTTGATGCATATTGTTATTTATTATGGGTTGAGGAATAACATTGCCTAAAGTATATCTAAGAGGTGGATAAATGTAATTGAGATTATCTTGAGGATGAATAGTCAAAGGTTGATTAGCCATATTAATCAAGTGATGTTGAAATTGCATCATTTGGTTGGTTTTAGAGTTTTGCATTATGTTCATTTTTTGGATAACTTGGGAAAGAATTTGAGTTGTATCGGGAGGTAGGTTGGTGTTGGTAGGAGTACTACCCAAAGTGGTGTTAGGGGAGGGTTATTAGAAGATGGATTATTAGTGTGATTATTGATTAAACTTGTGTCAACTGATCCCACATTAGTTTTCAGGTTTTAAAGATGAGAAGTATCTTGGTAAGTATAGAGAGGATCAGACCCATCGAAATCATCTTGAGGTATGATTTTCACCATGTTACAAGTGATTGAGGAAGGAGGGGAATAGGTGCCCTAATATTGATAATGATTTTAGGAGGAAAAGAGAGGAAGAAATGAACATCCCATATAATCTCTAAATGGATTCACGCTATCTAAGAAAATTTTGATATGAGACTTCATGATGACTTTAGAGAAATGAAAAAAATGCTGAGAATGATAAATAAGGAAGGAAAAAATATATATAGAGTTGAATAGGTTAACCTAGTAGAGAAAAAAAGGCCTAAGGAACTTTACAAAGTCAATTGGGTTGACCTAACATAATAGGTAGGAAAAATAGATAGTCTCTAAGAGACTGTGTCGACAAAAATGACTGTGTACTAAGACAAGAAAGATTTTGAAAGTATTTATGAAAAAAAATGAAAAGAAACATATAATCAATTAGATTAATGAATTTGATCTAATTGAGGAACACAACACAAAACCTTACACTAATGCTGGCTAATGTAATTTTTTGTAATGCAACATACAATTGAGCAAAGAGAAAATAATCAAATTGTAAAGTAAAAGATAATTAAGTAGTCAACCTAAATGTTATTAGATTATTGGAGTATAGTTTTAAATATGATAGGAAGTTGGTTGTAAGCAAGGAACTATAAATCAATCTAAGGATGGTTTTTAAACATTTGGGGGATTTGTATTGAAAATAGTATAGGCTTGGTATTAGGGCTTACCTCCTCACTTCACATACCAAAATGATAAGGGTGTTGGGTGCTTAACCAAAATATACCATTAACCTTGTGTTTATACTTGGATATAAAACCAAGTTAGCTTCCCCCTTAGTGATGAAATCCAAGTAGGTTGGCCTTGTGTAGATAATTGTTAAAATGCATCATAAGATTTTATGATTTGGTAGTGTGTGCATAAAATAGAAAAATAATGAAACTAAACGGTATATTGAAAACCACCTAATTAGACTATGTGATATATTATAAGCATGCAAACAACAAAAAATGAAAGTGTGAGCTAATTAATAACATATAAGGGTTAATTATAACATTAAAACACAATACAATATTAGTTTAATTGATAGTGTATATATAGAATAAATAACAAGGTCGACAATGTCATTTTTGTACTATGGAAGCAAAAATTATGAAAGTGAACTACATCGATAGAGTAAACCTATTTTTCTAGACTACACATAGAATACATAATATGTCAATAGGGTCAACCTAGTTGACTATACAAGGGCAGTTTTAATGACTACAAACTATGAAAAAAAAATTGTAACAAATTTTAGAAATGATAAAGAAGGATAGAAAGGAACCTTGGTGGGTTGGAGGATGAAGAGAAGAATAAATTTTTGTTGAAGAACCTTAATTTGTACTTGCAAATTCTACTAATTATGTCAACTATGTTGACTGTGTCAAAAAAGCATTATAAAAACCTATTGTTAATAGCCTAAAAATGTACAAGGTCGATTGGGTCAACCTATTAGTCTAAACTAAAGTCTAGAAAACTTGCACAAATAGAACAAAGTCATATGGATGAGACTATGTTGTTAAGCATGCACATAGAAGTTAAAACTATGTCGATACTATTAACCCAATATTACAAATATATGACAATAAAATTGATATAATAATGAAATAAGTGAAATGAAAACATGTAAGGGTTAGGTTTATGTCAGGTTCACTAGAATCTATGTAATTAGAAATGAATCATGTCTATAAATCAATCCTAGCTTGAAGAAGATAGATCATACCATACACTTCCAATTGGGGATATATTTGTTAAGTGGAAACATGACCAATATGGGGATCTACTAGACCTAATTAGGATATCTCTTATCATAATACACCATGATAGGGAGGGTTCTACATCCTTCATTCAATCAAAATCATGTAATAACCCTAAGGGGGTCCTATGTTTTGATATTTTACCTAAATTAATACCAAGTAAAGTATATCTAATCTAGTGATCCCCAAAGCTTGTGGCACAACATGAGGGGTTATAAAAAATAAAAAACATATATAGGAAAAACTTAATTAAGCTATGCATGAGTAGGACCCTAATACATGGAATATGAATACTAACATTATTTGAAGCCAATACTTATGTTATGTCTATCTACTAAAGAGAGGAGCAAAGTTGGAGAATACTTACCTGAATGATGAACCTATCGAGACTCAATCTCTCCCTTAGAAAATGGGGCTTTGAAAGAGGTTGTTATAATTTGTAAGGATCATTAAAAAAGGACAAAGCATCCAAGGCTTATCCACAAGACTAGATTCTCCAAGTAGAAACCCTAAGCTAAAACTCCTCAATTAGAATGGTGGAAGAATAGATTGTAAAGAAGCGTGAGAAAATAATAACTCTTGATTGCATATTAAATAATTATGAAATGATTATATATGTGTGTGTGTGTGTGTGTGTGTGTGTGTGTGTGTGTGTGTGTGTGTGTGTGTGTGTGTGTGTGTGTGTGTGTGTGTGTGTGTGTGTGTATTTGACCCTAAACCCTTCTAAAAATATTAGCTGATAGGGTCGACCCAGTTGACCTATCATAATTTTGAATAATTATTCACTATGTCATGAACTAGGTTGGCCAAGAGCCAAACTAGTTAGTGAAAATCAACGAAACCTATACAGGGTCAACCCAATTGACCTAGTACATACAACTAAAAAAATAAGATTAAGGTGAGGAAATTAAGGATAGAAGTGGGAAAAGACTCAAAGAGTGTGCAAATGAAGAATAATAGCTTAAGGAATGGTTTTAAGAGCTATTTAGATTGGTAATAATGTGGTAATAAGGGACAAAAATCCTACAAAGCACCAATGGACCACCCACCACTTTCCCACTGTACCCTTTAGGGTTTACATTTAGATAGATTAAGTCTCGATGGGTTCTTATAAGATGTAAGGCATCATTATTTAATAAAAGATGAAATATTATGTGTATACTGTCAAAACATTTCCACTATAACTATTAAAACCTATGAACTATATTGTAATCCTTATAGTATGGGACCCATTATTATAGGTCCAACACCTTTTCCCTCTAGTAATACCATGTCGAGTTTTTGAAATTCTATTGTGACTCCATTTGCATGGGATTCTATTTCTAGACAATGCCCTTATTCTAGTTACAATATCTCTTGGTCAGCTCAAAATTATAGAAATATGACTAGATGTCCATGAGTTACCCTCTAAGGCCCTTCACCTTTGTCTTCTAATTATGTTGGTTTATTTCCACCTCTAGGTTTCATAGTCATAACTAGACTCTCACGAGTTATTCTCTAGGACCCTTTTCCCTCTTCTTCCATAGAACCCAATGTGAACATTGTACCTTTAGTTTCAAAGCCTAATACTATGTCAGCCAAGGCCAAGCCATCCCATCCCGATGTTGATAAACGTTATAGTATATCAGACCAACTAAGCAAAACCCCTATGTAGATTTCTATTTTAGATCTCTTGCATACATCTAAAGTTCATAAAACTATTCTGAATATCATTTTACAAGAATCAAATATTCCCAAAGATATAAATCTTAAATAGTTCTAAACACTATTTGGACATTTGTCTTCATTTATTTAGCTCAAGTTTGATCAAAAAGATATTTCCACCCTCGGTCTGAGCCATAACAACCCATTGTATATTAAGGTAATTATTGAAAACCATAAGATCAAGTTGGTTCTTATAGACAATGTTTTAGGTTTGAACATAACTTTCTTTAAACTAGTACATAAATTGGGCTACACTATGAAGGACATCCAACCAGAGATGATTACAATAAAGGCTTATGACAATGCCAAGAGGGAGTCTTTTGGTTCTATTTGGTTACCAATCATTATTGGCTCTATTTCCTACCACACATTTCTTCATATTATGGACATTGAGTTTCCTTAAAACATAATTCTTGGTCATATTTAGATCCATGAAGTACATGCCATTCTATCCACCTTGTACCAATGACTTAAATTTCCCCATGATGGGATTGAGGTTACTGTCCCATTAATCAATAACCATATTAGTACTACAAACATCTTGAGCCTAAGTATTGTAATTATAACTGTTGTCCTAATTCTGAATCTATTAAAAAAAATAATGAGATAGTTTTGCATCCACTTACATCAAATTATATCAACCCTAGTGATCTTACATCCACTTCGACTAATCCATTTCATACAACCCTTATAAAACAAGTTGTTATTAAAAATTTGGGCATTTTCACATACTATTTAAAGGATGCCTTCCATGTTGCAATGTTACTAAAGTCTTCAAAAATATTTGGCAAACCCAAGCCATCCAAGAGACCAAATAGACCCACCTTGATCTAGTAACTGAAGAAAGAATAGTGGAAACCACTTGTGGATTTGTACCTACTACTTTGATAAAGAAGGATCAAGAGGCTTTTATAGAAGGAGACTAGTTATATTTTGAAGGCCTTACCAGTTACTTTCACAATCAAAAATATCTAATCCCTAATTGGATCATTGATCATATTTATTATATAGGAAGTGGCCTTGGCCTATGAGCCCAAGGAATCTTAGAATCATTATCATCTAGAATACCTAGTTTAAATCATGGTCTTGGATTTATACTACCTCAGGGTGACCTCATGACTTATGATAGTGGTTCTTTTTAATTTACTAGTGACAAGACTCCTAGAAGTGATGTAGCATCCCATTATATACTTTTTGATGAGCTCATTGACTTGGATTTATTTTACCAAAATGATATCATGACCATAACACATCCATCCTAAAGCAAGAACCCATTCCACCATTGGGTCTTCTCCTCCTAAAGAAAGAACCCATTCCACCATTGGAGCTTCCCTTACTAAAGCATGAATTCATTTTTCCCTATACCTTTTCCATACTAACATCATTGATTGGGACCATTAAAATTTGTTCATACACCTTGATGAGTTTTAGAATGAAGAATCAATTATAAAATACATGGGCCTAAGAGTTGGATTCCCTATTGGTGATCACAAACAAGGATTTGAATTTTAATTGGATCTTTCTACCTACTTTGGAGAGAAAGCAAAATTTCTTGGTCATAATAAATATAAAACATTGATATATTCTAGTGAAAACCTCTTTGAGATGCACATTTATTAGGGAAAAAGTAAAAAAAAACTCTTGAGTGAAAACCTATTTCAGGCACTCTCAGGCAGGAAAGTTTTCTCATCCCCTCAAGACATATAAGGTCCATCAAGTCATAGCTCTATAACTATTATAAGCATCTCTTTAGAACAATAATAAATTTTTGAACATATCTCTCTTGAGTTTCTTGAGGTTTTTACTACTTGGTCATTACCTAAGATGCTGGATTCAGATTCATCACATTATCTTGAGCTTTGGTAGGAAAATAAAGAAACTATAGTAGAATAAGATGACCATGATCACAATTTGCCTATTATTCTTGAAAATGGATCCATACTTCTTGTAGAGAACATAGTTGAAGTCAACTTGGGAACATACAATGATCCCAAAATTGTTTATCTTAGAGCTTCCATTATTACAGCAGAACATAAACATATTATATCCATTTTGATAGATTTTAGAGATATTTTTGCGTGGGCATACTCAGATATGATAGGATTAGATCCACACTTGGTATTTTATCACCTTTTTTTCATCCTAATACTAAATTAGTTTAAAAAAATTCAAAAAATATGTATCCACATATCACCCTCTTGATAAAATAAAAATTAGAAAAATTATTGGGAGTAGGCTTCATTAGACCACTGGACTATTTTGAATGGATATTTAATATATTTCAAGTCAGCAATAAGCCACAGGTCATACATCTTTGTACAAATTTGAGAGATATGAACAAAGCATGCCCAAAATATGATTTTTCTTTGCCTAACATTGACATGATCATCAATTCTATTGTTGGGTATGAAATGATGTCCCTCATGGAAATATTTTATAGATATAATCATATCAAGATAGCCTAAAAAGATCAACACAAGACTACATTCACCACTCCGTAGAGAAAATTCTATTACCAAGTCATGACATTTGGCTTGTAGAATGTTGGAGCCACATATCGATGTGTCCTAACTATCAACTTCTATGACATGATGCATGATATTATTAAGGACTATGTTGATGCCATACTATCAAAATAAAAAATACGTGTGGGATATATTGATGTTATATGAAAAATCTTTGAGAGGATTCATGAATATAAAATCCACCTAAATCCTAAGAAGTGTGTCTTTGAAGTCACTTAGAGGAAATTTATAGGTTTCATTATATCACAAAGAGGGATCAAAGTTGACCTTGCTAAGGTCAAGGCCATTATTGAAATACCTCCACCTTCAAATATTAAACTACTTTGAAGATTGAAAGGAAAGATTTAGTCAATCCATAGGTTCATTTTTCAACTGATAGATAAGTTCCATCCATTTACTAATCTCTTAAATAAAGGGGTCATGTGTTAATGGGATCAAGACTATCAGTTAGCATTTGAAAATATCAAGATATACTTAGATAACTCACCAGTTTTGAGACCACCGACACCAAGATAACCATTACTTCTTAAATATCAACAACTAAGCATGCACTGGAGGTACTTTTGGCCAACATGATGATCAAGGTAAAGAACATGAAGTCTATTATTTGAGTCACACACTGGTGTCTTACGAACACAATTATATTCTTATTAAGAAGATGTGTTTGGATATGGTGTTTTCTTCGCAAAATTTATGAAATTACATGATGAATAACAAAACTATTATCATCACCAAGGTGGATCCCCTCAAGTTTTTATTACCCAAGGTATCTCTCATAGGACATATGGCTAAATGGGTCATGCTCCTAAGTTAATTTGATGTTGAGTATTAAAACTAGAAATATATCAAGGGGAAAGTTATTGCTAATAAACTTTAAAAATACCCTACTATAGATACTCAACCACTCAGATTCAACTTTCCTGATGATGCTTTCATGATAGTGGAAAAAATGCAACATGAACCTAAGAAATGGAAACTTTATTTTGATGGTTTGTTCACTTATCATGAATCTAGAGCTATCATATTGTTAATTACATCATAAAGGGATTTAATTCCCAAAGTGTTTCACATTAATTTTGATTTTACCAACAATATGGTCAAGTATGAGGCACTTATTGTATGATTGTGCCTTGTTATTTAGTGGGATATTCAGCACTTAGTGGTTTATGGTGGTTCCCAATTGATCATAAGTCAGACCAATAATCAGTATCAAACTAGAGATGACAATCTTTTTCCTTACAAGAAAATCATGGATAATATCAAGTTTTATTTTAAATATCTATAGTTTGAATAAGTATTAATGGCCAATAATAGATTTACTGATGTAATGGAAATGATTGGGTCAATGATATAGATTAATGTTAGAGCTAAAGAGTATTTATTTTTTATTGAGAATTTTTATAGCCTACACATATTATAATAGATTTAGAGAGGGTATACTCCATTTCTAGTCCCAATCCCCCACTTGAACTAGCTTGGTATCAATCCTTTTATATTTACTTCCAAGATCATGTTTTTCCACAAAACCTATCCAATAACCAATATAAACTATTCCATCACTACTTAGCCTATTATACCCTATTGGGAAACACACTTTATTACAAAGGTTATAATGGAATGTTGCTTTGTTATTTGTCTTCAAGATAATCCAATATAACACTGACTGAGGTTCATGAAGGAATGTGTAGGGCCCATACTAGTAATGTAGTCTTAGTGAAGAATCTCCTTAGAATAGGTTGTTATTGGCTAAAGATGGAGATATATGCTTGAAATTATTTAAGGAGATGTGTTCTTTTTTAGCAACATGGAAATTTGATACAAACACCTTCCTTACCACTACATCTGATTACAACACCTTGGTCATTCTCTACTTGGGGCCTCAATCTCATTGAGAAAATAAACCCAACATCTTCAAATGGCCATAAACACATTTTAAATGCTACTGAGTATTTTATGAAGTGGATTAAGGCCATTCCTCTCACTTATGTTATCAAGAAGTAGATATTCAAATTAATTCATTACCATATCATTTATCAATATGGTACTCTAGTAGGCATTATATCTGATAATGCTAGATCCTTTGTAAATAGAGATGTAAAAGACCTTTGTGGAAAATTAAAAATCAAGAACAAAAAATCCATGCCATATAACTACAAGGCAATGAATAAGCTAAGGTGTCAAATAAAACCATTATAGCCATTTAAAAAAGATTGTCAATGACACTAGCCATAATTGGCACTTATAAATCTTTCCTACCCTCTAGGCTTACATAACTAATCATTGAACCCCCACAAGAGCCACTCTATACTCCCTTGTTTATGGCACAAAAGCTATTATCTCGATTGAGATTGATTTGCCTCATTGAAAGTTTCTTTAGAGCATATTGAATATGACAAAACATATAGAGTCTTAAGGTTACAATAACTAGAACTTATTGATGGTAATAATTTGGCTGCCCTAGAAAACTTACAAGCCTATCAGAATAGATTATGGATAAACTACAATAAACACATTCTCCCTCAAGAGTTTGAGGTTGGTGATTTAGTCCTAAAAGAGAACCAAAAGAACACAAACATTAAATGAAATAAAAAAGGTAAGTTCCAAGCTAATTGGTTGGGACCATATGTTATACCAACAAACTATGGATCATGGGCATCTCAAATGGATAAACCAAATGGTGAAAAACTTCTAGAGCCCATGAACATTATACACTTGAAGAGGTTATAAACTTGATAGCTTCAAATCATTATCTACAAGACCCCTTACTTGGGGGGCAATTGTGTTGAAGTATTCTATCCTACTATTTTATCTTGGACCATCCTCTCATGGACCATATTCTTTTGACATACCTTATTACTTTCAAAAATTTGGATAGTGAATAATTTTGGACCATTGACACTCTAAAAACATCCCATCATGGAATGTTCTTTTTGAGAACCATATTCATTATGTACCATACTTTGGACCCCATTCATTTTGAACCATTATATTTGAGAACCACATTATTTATTATGTCTTGGGCTTGTTGTAACCTAAACACTTTTATCCCTTAACCACTTATGATCTTGATTATAAATCATCATCATTATCAAAACATTCGATACCAATTTTATGAAGAAGATCAGTATGGATGGTATTTGTAGCTTTTTATACAAACAAGTGAACATGAACACCTTTTTATCTTAGGATTTTTACCTACTAGATAGTTCTTCAAATTTTATCTTATGTTGCACATTGTTCTATTATCTTACTATTGCTTAGTTGGCACTATTGCCTTGTCAGGGTCCTCACTCTCACTGATTTGTGAGCATGTGTTGTTGTAGCTGACTTTAGCTATTATTAGACCTCTCATTTAGTTCTCTAAGCCATTGTTTATGTTTCTATCTAATTTTTTATTTTTCTTAAGTGTTAAAAGAATGAACTAATTAACAAGGGTGTTTATAAGAATACATATTGAATGTACATGTGTTAAATCCAAACTTTGTGAGAACTCCTCTTTGGCTAGGGAAGAATTACTTTAACTAAGAAATTAATACAACAAAATTTGTTGGTTAGACAAGTAGTTGGGTGGATTTCCTAGCATGATCTAGATCTTAGAAGTGAAATAATTCTATGAGGCTATCAATCCACCTACTTTTAACACTTGAGTTTGTGAATAAAAAGGAAATATACTTGCATTTTAAAATATAAAATAACTAAAATTAAAGACAAGTAAATAACACCAAATAACTAAATTAAGAGAAGAAATGTAAGTGATTTTAAAATGATGAATATGTTGTTCCCAAAATTAGCTATGCTCATTTTTGGAACAACCCCTATGGAACTTGTCTGTTTCATATTTTTCTCTCTAAGTTCATTTTTCAAGACAAGTTTTTCTTGTTCTTGCATTTGATCAAATAACATCATTCAAAGTTCGTAACATTCCTTTATTACATTTTCTCCAAAATGCAAAAATTGTTACAATCTTGATGTGACCAGGGGACAAATTTTTTATTTCCCAGAGTTAGTGTTTTCTAGCATTTTCATGAAAGGGCGGCAATTTTTGCTGCCAATGCATCTTTTATTTCATTCCATGCAAAGGTAGAATTTTTCACCACCTTTGCATTCAACATGCAAGAGTGACAAAATTTTATACCTTTTCATGTGTCTTTTCACTCCATATGCAGGAGCAACACATTTTGCCACCCCTGCATATCTTTTCAAACTCCAGTGCAGGAGCATCAATTTTTTCTACCCTTGCACTACCTCAATTTTCATGCATAGCATTTATGGCCACATGAATCAAGTGGTTGGGGGTGATTTTTACCCCATTTAATCTCTTTTTGATCCATTTCTACCTCATTTCTTCCATTTCTCCTCCTACCCTCTGCCTCTAGACAATCGAGTAAGTGGGAAGAAGCACATTTTTCATCAAATTCAAGCCTCGCCTCGCATTATTTTCTGGGTAGGTCTTCATTTTTTATTTTTTATTTTTTTCTTTCCTCTTTGTTTTTATTTCTCTCTCTTCATTTATTTTTCTTCTATTTTCCTCTTCTTTCCCGTTGGATGAAGTATTTCTTCCCCCACCGCACCTCTATCCTCCTCTTCCCTTCCTGTTCGGTCTTTTTCCTTACAAGTTAGGGAGGCAGATTTCACCACCTTCACGTTAAAAATTCCTCCCATGTAAGGGTGGAAAAAATCACCACCCTTACACCTCTATATTTCTATCCTATGCATTAGTGGTATAAATTACTGCTAATGTGACCTGACCCAGATTAGGTGTAAGGGCAGCAAAAAATGCCGCTGTTACACCCAACTTTCCTATCAAGTGTAAGGGTGGCAATTTTTGCCACCCTTACATGTTCCTCCCCTCCAAGATGCATCAGTGGTAGAAAATACCATTGATACATCTCCTTTTCACCTTGGCATATAGGGGCAGCAATCTTAGCCGCCTATGCACGCAAACCCGTTCCACATGCAAGGGTGGAATTTTTTGCCACCCCTGCATCCTTTTTCTCCATTTTTTTCTAACTCCAAGGAATTTTAATTTCTTCCATTTTTCATGACCACTCCCTCTTTCCTCTCTCTTTCCAACCTACTTGCACCTCATCCCTTTCAAGCACATTTCCCTGGTCATGATCACTTAATGTGCAATTTCCTCAGATTGCCAATTTTTCCCTAATTACACAATCATGACTCTTATCACAGTTCCTCCCAGAGATCCTCCTTCATTAATGTAATCTCAACAAAGGCTCATCTTGATGACTAAATCTTCTCCAAAGAATTTGAAGGCAATGAAGTATCAATATCAAGGTGTTTCCCAATCACCTCGGTCACTTCTAATGTTGATGACATTAGAGACAGAGATTGGCCACGTAGATATGGCTGAGTTTATGGAGAGAACCAAGGAAAAAAACCCAAGCTCAAAAATGAAAAGAATAATTTAAATTAACATCCATTTATTCTCCTCTTTCCCTATGGTGGCATATCACACTAAGTTCATCCTCTAGTGCACCCAATTCTATAGCAAAGAGACCAGGGTGATGTCAGATGCTAGCGGCAACATAATAACTTGACTAGACCCCAAATTTATTGATAAAGTTTTCATGTGCCCTCTTGCTATTGATGTAATGAGGATCAACTTCATCGAGGCTCAGAAGGAATATGACAAAGATCCTAAGAAGGTGAAGAAGGTTATCAACAACAGATGGCTCAAGACTCCTACAGCCAACTTGTCCAGATGGCCACAAAATTTTTTGAGGAGTGATTTCATAGAGGAAGTTGGAGACTTAATTACCCTTCTCAGTAGAGTATGAGGTCTACCATCTTCTTCTCAATTCCATGAATGGATGTATCCCTTTATCAAGATAATCCTCCAAGGGAAACAAGTCATCTTCTGGGGTGAACAGATTAGTAATGCTCTTCATGAGAAATTGACCAAAGTGTCTACTACTTTGAAGTTCTATATGACTTCATACTTGGTATACATTACAGCTTCCATGAGAACCTTTCTAGGTTTGACGTCAAAGGGAGATAGAAAAATCACCCCTGTTTATCAATATTACCCTCAGCTAACACTAAAAGGATCAATCCATCACTTTAAGAGGGTAAATGATGCCTGCTTCACAGTATTTTTGTCTTTTTGATTCTCAATTGGAATAGAAGAGAGTATCAGATGAAGCTTGGACTATCGTCAATGATTTTAGCTGCATGTTTTTACAATTCCCTACCTTTTACTATCTGAGGGTTGGATTTTTCCAAGGCTATCCCTATATGCTCCCCAAATTTTCTTCTGACAAATTGGTTCTAATGGATCTGTGTAGATAGATTATTGTCGTGCACAATAAACAAATAAAACTTAAAAAACTAGGTTTTAGGTTCCCAATAGAAATTGGTAGATACTTAGTTTTGACTGCTACCAAAGCAAGGGTAATGGAAACCAAAATGCAATTGGTCACCATGAAGTATTTCAAAAGAAGGTCTAATTTTGACTACAGGGGTCTTAAGGACATGATTAGAAGGAAGACTCAGTTTCATGAGACCATGATTGAAGACATCTGGATATATTTGAGAACAGTAGAAGATATCAAAAAATAGATTACAACAAACTGTCTTTGGAGCAAATTGAATATCTAGGGCTCACTGATATTCCTCCAAATCTGGTAGATGAAAAAAATCTAATTAACAACAGATATCTAGCTCAAAAAGTTGCTAACTCTCCTCTTCCTCCAATTCAATGGTCCCAAAAAAATTTGACCTCTTTAAGGATGAGATTCAAACCAATATTGGCTAACACTAATGATTGGCTAGCAAACAAAGGGATCACATTGAAGGAATTCATCATAGGATTAGAGGCTGAATTCTAAGAAGAGACAAGGAAGAGAGTAGAAAATAGAACCAAGAATAAAAATGACGGTCCTTCTCATACTAGGTCTCACAAGCCTAGGATCATCTTTATGTCAAAGAAATCAAAGGTTGCCGAGAAAGAGCCATAATCAATAGATATGGGGGTTGGAGAACAAATCACCCAAGAATAGGTGGTAGAATAGATATAAATAGATGATGATCCTACAAAACAATAGGGGATAGAAACTCTATCTCCATATGAGGGGACACAACTAGTTTTAGGAGTTTCTTCTTCTCCACCCCAATCCCCTGTTACAGCTTCTTCTCCCCTTTCTCCCATTAGTGTTCCTTCCTCTTGAGCTACCTCTCCTTTTGGATTTATTTTTGGCAATCTTCAAGGTACTTCTAGAGATTTTATTCGATCATCAAGATCTATCCCTAGTCTTTCATCTCCTTTCAACATCAGAGATAGTTCCACCATCAACCAGTCAGTGATCGATACAATTTTTCCTGATACTATGCCTGTTACACCCACTACACCCGTTGTTCTCACTAGTAGTGTAGATGTTACCCCAGTGACACTAGCTATATGGACTATTTTTATAGTAAGTGCTTCTACTCTCCCACCTTGGTTATCAACTTTTACACCTAAAATAAAAAAGCAAGCCATCTCTGTAGATGAATTTGATTTTGGCAAAATAGTACCAGTAAAAGCTAAGACCCCCAAGAAGCCTAGGATCCTTTCAAAAATGGTTGAGGATAAGGGCACAAATTTTTGGAGATAGCCAAACCTCCATAGGAAGCAACCCTAGAGAATTTTGACATGAGCAGCTACTCCATTTCTCGTGTTGAGTTGGGGAAAATAACTCATGAGGGTGCAAAGAGTGATCTGTAGTCTGCAATGGATATCATGGTCCAAAAATTTGACAAGGAGAGAGAGATGAAATATTATTACAAGGCAAAGGTAGAATAATTGACTGTGGTAGTTAGGAGATTCACTTTTGCCCTAGAGGTGGCAACTCTAGAAGCCTTTTTCGTAGATGATCCTATTATCTAAAAAGTAGAGAAGACCTACCTGAAAGGGAAAGTACTTGAAGATTACATAGAAAAGATGCATACACAAGGAATTTCCTTACTTACAGAGGTTTCTGAGAAGACAAGTAAAATGAAGAAAATTAGGATAGAGTTGTAAGACCTCATCTCTCTTATTCCTCAAGATATTGACATCACAAACAACTATCTTAGCAAGTGGATAGAGATGAAAGATCTGAATAAATGTACCTTAGTATCGATCAACGTCATTAATAATAAATATTCTTATATTGAAATCAAAGAATCACTAATATACAAAATCTAGGAACTTAAGGAGTTGATCGATGACCTTGAATCTTCTAAGGATGCCAGCAAAAAAAGTGACATCAACCTGTTGAACAGATTGGAGGAATTGCCTTGCAGACTCACCTCTCGAGACAATCGATTCCTTTTAGCAGATGAAATGATTTAGGAATTCAAAGGTATGATCTAAAGGGAATTTGAAAAGAAGGTGTTTTCAATGACTTCTATGGATAACATTTTAGATAATCAGTTAACTCTGGATAATCTAAGAACCAAGTTAACTAGTCATGCAAAAGCAATCATAGCATTGAAAGATGCTACAATCAGAGCTAAAGTAATCTTCAAGAATACCATTGCACTAGATATTATAGGAATACAGGCATCTATCACCATGTATGATGCTCATCTAAAGAAGTCTGGTGGCAAGAGTTGAATTATTCCTCCATTCTCTCTTCTTCATTCTTCTCATGTACTTTGTAATTAACTTGGGACATTCACACATGTACTTTTGTCATGTGTAAATACATGCACTTTTGTAATATATAATTACATGTAAAAATCTAGAAAATGTCCCAAAGTCAACACTAAGTCATCTTTGACTAGGTTTTCAATATTTTAATCTTTCTCCAATTTTGAAGGTTTTTCCCTATATATAGAGGGAACCTCTTTTGTAAAAAGGGATCTCAAGATAATTGAGAGCAAAAAATCTATCAAAATTGAGATACTTCTTGAGACTTTGTGCTCAGCTTGTAAATCATATTTTGTTGAATGAATGAAAAATAGGTTAATTTTAGACTTTGTGTTCAGATAATTTGTGTTACTTAGGAAATAGATCTTATGTCCTCTTTCTTGATAATCTCTCATTCATTTTATTGAATAAGCAAAGTGTATGTGTGGGATTATCTAAAGACCGTTCTAAAGTATAAAAGAAAGACTTTGAACTTCTTTTATCTTTGTGATATTTTTATCTTTTGTAGTTTTAGGTGAAGACTTTAAACTTTACTTCACTCTATTGTTACTTGTGCTCCCTATCAGTGAAGGAGGCAACAAAAGACTTTGTGCTTTTGTGCTTTTTCTTACAGACTTAGTTACTACTCCAAGAGATTTTCTGATATGTGCTAAATACCATTTATGAAAGAAGAGGAATGCTTTTAGTCATCAACCAAGATCTCTCTTTTGTTTTGTGAACATCATCTCTAAAAAAAGAGAGATGGATGCTATTATCATACCCTGAGTATTATTTTCTACTTATTTATATACATATATAGCATATAAGTGATTCATAGGGAACCTCCCCTTGATGAGAGGAGAGATTTATCTCATTAGGATGTGGTAAACCCACACTTTTTGCTGTATAAATCTCCTTGTACTGTGGTTGATATACCCATTTTTCCATTAGTTAGCTGACGACAAAATATTCACCCAAAAGAATAAATAGAGAAATTAATGCTAAAAATTAGTAAAGACAAAGCTATGGTTTTGGTTTGGAAATTTGAAAAGGGATTGAAGAGATGTGGTTTGGTTGGTTGATAAATGGTTAAGGTAATAAAAAGGTAAATATTCAAGTGGGATAAGTGTTTGAATGGTTTACGAGGTAAGAATTTAAGTAGTTAAGATGGAAAAAGGGGAAGAGGATAAGGAGGGTAAACGTGGCAAAGGTGTGAATGGATAAAAGATGGCAAAGGAGCAAATAGATTGAGATAATGAAATGATAGAGGGAGAAAATGGATAAGTGGGGAATAAGAGATTAAAAATCCAAGGGGATGATAAGATAAAATTGAAGAAACAAAATAAAATGTTACCTTTCAATATTGAAGAAGAATGTTGTTGTTGCTGATGTTGTTGAAGATGTCTTGAGGTAATTTTGGCAGAGCTTTGTTGCTTTGAATTATTTTCTTACAAGATGTGGATAACCTACAAAATAATAACCTACTTCAAAGACCTAAAATAAGATGTTAATAATCAAATACTAACTTCTAACTTAACCTTGGGTGAAGGAGAGGATGGGTATTTATAGCATTTGTTGTGAAGAATCATGGCAAAAGAGGGAATAGTAGAAGTATGGTTCCATTTTCGATGTGATGCATGAATGAGTCAAAATATGAGGTTTGTGGGATTTCTACCTTAATCATGGGTCTCCCATTTGGGTTGGTGTGTATCTCACCTTGCACATGAATCCAATTTTGAATGAGAATCATGCACATAGGTCTAAATGAGGTCAAAGACTTTTCACCACCCTTTCTTGTCTTCATCTAAGCACTTAAAGAGATGGCACACAAAATGTGGCACCATTTTCCATGTTGGTGCATGAATGAGTAAAAATATGAGGTTGGTGGGATTATCACCTTGATCATGGGTCTCTCATTTGGGTTGGTGTGTCTCCCACCTTGCACATGAATTCAATTTTGAATGGGAATCATGCACATGGGTTTAAATGAGGCCAAAGACATTTCACCACCATTTCTTGTCTTCATCCAAAAACTTAAAGAGATGGCACAAAAAATATGGCACCATTTTCCATGTGGGTGTATGAATGATTCAAAATATGAGGGTGGTGGGATTCCCACCTTGATCATGGGTCTCCCATTTGGGTTTAAAAGTCAAAAATAGGTGCTCTTTATCTTTTATAGAGAAATAAAGAGGTAGATATCTCATTTTAAAGGCCAATTTCATGTGTGAAGTAAAATTATATGTTTAATGATGGAACCTTAAAGGGAAATTCATCATATTTCAAGGGGGGCCTTATGATGCTTAAATGAGGTCATTAAGCACCTTGAGAAAGGGTCTCAGGTGGGGTATGATGTCCCACATCAAACCACCTCACTTATAAGCCATGTCACTTGTCATATCACCTCCTAAATCACTTTACATGTCACATGCCATGCTACTTGCCATGCCATCATGAATAGTGATAGTGGGTCCCATAGTGAATAGTGATAGTGAATAGTAATTTTGAATAGTATTATGTGAATAGGAAAATATTGATTTGGTTAGGTTAAGATGGGTTAGATAAGGTATAATAAGGTTTAGGAAATATTTAGGGGGTCCCAAGGCATTTAGTCATAAAAAACTATAAGTTTGCAATTTTCTAATGTCTACATTTTTTTTTATTATGCAAATTTAAATTAACAGGCTACAAAAATAAAATGAATCACTTGGTTGAAGGTCAAGATGCCCTAAGTATAGGAGGAGGCATTCTCCCTCAAACTAAGAGTCAATGAGGAAAGGCCAAATCAAGTGTAGGTTTGATAAACAGTTGGCTAGGAGGCACTAGGTGGTGCCATAAGGTAGTTGGGCATGTGAAATACCAATGGGTGCATAAAATTAAATTAAATTTGATAATCAAGATTATACAAAGACTAAAGCTATCAATGTTGATAAAAAAATAAGGTCAGGTTTTAGATGGACATATGATAGTGTAATCAGTCTATAATGTTAGTCATAGTTGATCAAATTAATCTTATCAAGTCATCTAAACAAGGTCAATGTTATTCGTAGGTATCTAGGGTAGGAAGTGCTCTTGTAGAACAACATAAATGGTCTGGTTACATATGAGGTGGTGTGTAAAAGTGTAGCATGGAAAGAATAGTTAGTGTAGTAAAAATGACTAAGGCAAGGTCATTATAAATCATGCAAAGATGTTGGGTCAAAAATGGCCAACATCAAGGTGGATGTGGGCAAGTGGGTTGGTTGGTTAGAATAGGGTGGTCAAGTGGACATTGCCTATGTAGTTCCATGGACATATATCTAAAATAAAATTCAAGCCTAATGTAGTTCTTTTGAAGTGGGGAATGTTGGTTAACTTGGTTGCCCCAATTTGATGTATGATTCAGTTAGGTCTAGTTGAAGGATGTTAGGGAAAAGGAATCTTTAAAGGGTGGAAAAGATTGATATCAAATAGGTTTCTAATTGGTTTGGTAGAAAAGGTGGATGAGATTAACTAGGATGTAACTAGATGATTGCTTCAACTATGCAAAAGGAATCTACAACCATGGATAAGCAAGTTCAAGCTTGAAATTTTTTCCACCATTTCAAAAAAAGGATAAATATGCTTTACCAAGATTTAGAAAATATAGCACTACTCAAATTTCCATGGTGACCTGATGGGTTCTTTCATCACTATCCAAATAAGATGACATTGTCCACACTTCATAATAATGTCATTAATAGGCTATGGAAGGGTATTATTAAATGATTCAAGGAAGCAAAGTAGTAGAGTGGGTAAATTAGAAGTGCTGAAGATTTCAACCCTTGACTCTTGAGCCATTAGGGCCCCAAAATAAGTAAGCATTGAGTTTTGGGAGAATTCAAAGAAATAATTTGAGGGGTTTTGGAATATGAAGTGAGGTGAATAATAATAATATTAATTAAATGAGGGAGAAGGTTGAAATAAGAAGGAAAATAAATGGTATAAATAGAAAATAGAAGAAGAATGTACGAAGATAGATAAATTAGGGAGTTAAAAAGGAAGGTGGGAGAAATAGGTCTAAAAGAGACCAAGGAGTGAAATAGTTTGGTGGAAGAGGGGAATATTATAATATGTTATTGAGTGGATTAAAATTAAATATTAAGGATGTTACAGTGCATAGGAGGATGTAGGACAGGTAGGGATAATCAAGTGAAATTATCGGTTGGGAGGTAGGTCGCATGAGAGGGTATATCTAGCATCTACATGTGGGTACCTGAAATATTATAGTTAAATGTGGTTTTAGTTTTGATTCTAACACCTTTGAAGGTCATATTAAAAGGGTTTTGAAATATTCAAGACTAGAGGGGGTGGGGAAGGAATCTTCATCCTGATGGCTTAGTGGTGTTTAGGCTCACTTGTTAGTTGTATGAGCCTGTGAGCCTAACCAATTATATTATAGATTCTTAGGATCGGTATATATCTTGTAGTAAACCAAATATGAATGGAATATCTTCAAGTTTGTAACATGATATATGTGATGATCATTTAAGAGCAAAATGGGTAGAGATTTTAAAAGGGAAAAATGTGATAGGTATAGTGAAGGGAGTAGTTGGAGAGGGATAAAAAAGAGGATCTAGGCTCAACATGTAAAGGCATTAAAGGAAGAAAGGGATGCACTTGAAGTAATATACCTAACCAGATTTCATGCATAAAATAAAAGGTGTGGAAGACACAAGGAAGTAGACAAAGAGATGTATGTAGAAGTGGTATAACTGGTGACTACACTATGAAGAGGTGGAGGTTGAATGGGAAAAAATAAAGGGGATCCAACAAGGGATGAGGTGAAGGTGGACCAAGAGATGGATGAAGAGATAGGTGAAGAAAATGATGAGGTTGCATATAAAGATAAAGGTTGATAAGGATGAAAGGACCCATGCATAGACATATATGAGGGAAAAAAATAAGAAAGTCAGGAAGAATAAGGAGTGTCATCAAGGGAGATGAAAAAAAGAAATGAAATAGAGAAAAGAGAAGAAAAATAAAAGGTAGAAGATGGGGGGTGAGGGATGAACTAAATAATGATAGATTGGAAAATTGAAAAGGATGGGGAGAGAAGTGTAATAATTGTGAAGGGTAAGTGGAAGATGATAAATATGGGTGGCCATAAAAGGTTTGAAAATAAGTCTAAAAAAATGACCAATGAGAAAATAGTTTGGCGATTAAAATGAAAAAAATTTAAATACGTGGAAGAAAAGGAAAAAGGAATAAAAAGGAGTGAAATGAGAACACAAAAAGGATGATAGGAGAGTGAAGAAATAGGTGGTATTTTGACCAAGTAAGTATGGATGATGATAAGTAAGGAGAGGAATAACAAAGAAAAAGTAGATGGTGGTTTTGGAGATGAGTATGGGATGGAAAATGGGAAAGGGGTTAAGAAAAATAAGGGGAAACAAAGGATGGGTGGATAAGAAGCTGAAAAGATAAGGTATGCATCAATCAACTTGTTAGAAGAGATTGACAATGAGAAGGGGTGATTATAAGAGACTGACAAGCTAAAAATTGGTGAGGTGGTGAATAAATAGGGGAACACAATGAAAGGGAATGAGATGAAAATAAGGGATGAAGATTAGGGATGATAATAAGGAAAAAGAAGAATTGAAGAAGGGATATAAAGTACAGATACTCACACAGATGCAAAAGATAAGTGAGTACTGAGATGGAAAGAGGAAACGGGGAATGCAAAAGGCAAAAGGCAAGAACTGATAAGAAGAAAAGGGGAAATTATGGAGGGTTTCTCAAAAATACCTAGGTAGAAACTAGTTTTGGAAGAAAAAAGAAGACAAAAGGGATAAGAAGATGAAAAATAAAGCAAACAGGAAGAATGGAAAATGGGAAAGGTGGGAAGAGTGGTGAAATGATAGAGAATGGTGGTACACATAAAGAAAAAGTGTAGTAATAGAAGAAACATAAAGCTTGAAAGATGCATAGTATGATGTGGAGTTGGTGAGGAAATGATAGTGATGAATAGGGTGTGAAAAATTGCCAAGGATAAGGAGAAATAATGAGAATGGTAAAAGAAGACAAAGAAGATAGGGGTCAATTGGAGAGAGAGGATAAAAATGAAAAAAGTGGGTGGAGAAGTGATCTGTGAGGCATGCACAAGAAAAGGTGTTGGGGAGGTCAACAAAGAAGAGTAGGTGGTGGTTTTATGGGAGATAAGAGGGACTAATGAGGAAGGTTATCAATCCTTGTGCTAAAAGAGATTGACAAGTTGAAGGGAGGGAGGTGGTGAGGAGATAGATAGAGAAGTGGAGGAAGAGATTTTAGGTGAGAAGGGAAAAAAAATAAAGGATGTGGCTGAGCTAATCTCGATATTGAGCACTACGTACATAATCCAAAAAGACCTCAGGCTAATGTAGTTCTCCCAGTAATTAGTGAAAAATAAAAAGGAAGTATTAGGTGATGTTAAAATATAAGAATGCTATGAAAAATATAAAGCTTCCTTGATATAAGATGCCCTAAGCATGAGGGAATTATTATCAATAAAAATTAATGAGAAGAAAAAGGGGAGGATAATTAGTTGTTAGTGGCTAAACTAAATTTATAAGTCAAATAGTGCCTATATAGTCCATGGACATTAGGCCAATATAGTTCAACAAGGGTTGGGTGAGAGGTGTTCAATTATCACCCCCAATTTGATGGACCACATGGGTTGGTTTGGGCTGATGGAGAAGGTTTTATAAAATAATGGTTTTGGGTTTTGGTGAAGGTAATAGTGAAAGTGCATGGTGTAGATTGGTGAATAGTTACCATAATGATCTAATATTTAGTAAGATGAGAGACATTAATGGTTAAGGTAGGATAAATAATAAGAGAACACAATGATAATCACCATAAATGACCTTTAATGGAGATAATCCAAAGAAGAGGTGCCTTTATGAGGAGGTTTCACCTTCTAATATTATGCAAAGGTAGAACCCTAGAGATAACATCTATTGCTACAAGCTATGTTTTAGGAAATGGGCTTCTATCAGAATCTACATAGTCACTATGGCTAATGTTCATCACAACTACGAGTTGAGTTTTAAGGGTAGTAGTGAATTGATGACCTAAAAATAATTTCTTTGATGGCTAAGTAGATTCTATGAGTTAGAAACATACCAACATGGTGAGTGATAAAGGATGGACTGTGCCTATCTTAGGAGTTGCATAGCCATGTTGGGTAAAATTTGTCCATGTCTGCATCCTCTATCCCAATACCCTAGAACCAATGAATTATTGGCTATGTTAGGTTGGTCCTAACCAAAAATAAGTTGTGTGGCCTAAAAGATTGGTTATACAGTTGAAGAAGGTGATTGTTCCCTACTATGGATGAAATTAGTTGATCATGTGTGAGTAGGCACTACCAATGGTTGGGGCCTGATGTTCAGATCCTATGGCAATGGGTTGGTAGTAATAAGAGGGTAGAGGGGATAGGAATTTGAATTTATTATTGTGAATTTATGGTGGCCTACCTCTGATGGAAGATTTTTTATAGTGGCAAGGATTTAGAAGCTATTATTGCCAATAATAGTGGCAGTTTTGGAGGCATGACCATTATAGTGGCACATAGCTGGAAGCCAATTTATGTCAACCTAATTAAAGGTGACAATGATTAGGTGCACAAGGATCATAAGATGAAAAATAATCAATGCCATCAAATATGGATTAGATGACAATGGTGACAAAGAAAAATCATGATGGTGCATGATAACTTTATCAAAAATGACTAGATGGACCGAGGGGTATGTGTCTACATAAAAAAGCAAGTAGATGTGACCATTTTAAGTAGGAAGACTATTCAATGGAATCAATGACATCATATGACCTTCTCTGTCAATGAAATGAAGAATCATGTTAGTGAGGAAGAATGGTCAAGTATTTTATTTAAATAATCGTGATAAGGATGAATGTCTATCATTTAATTATTTGGTTTTGTAGTTTATAGAGAGTGAAGAGAACGACACAAGGTTAAAGATGGTGAAAAATGGGAATAATGGTGGAGATAATCATCAACCTTTATGACCCAAAATAATCAATATGGTGAATGTGTGGATCTATCAGATATGAAAGTACTATTAGATAAACAACAAGAGAAAAGGCACCCATAACCCAAGCTTGAGCCTAAACTCTTACCTCTGTAGCAATAATGAAGGCAAGAATTTCACTACGTAAGATGCAAGGCTAGAGAATATGACCATTGGCCTATTTATGGAGGGAACCCTCACTATTCAAGGGGATGTGCATTGAGGCAAGAATTGGAGGTACCTATATGAGTATAAAAACTAGAGCAGAGGGATACAATAGATGTGATAGGCAAGTAGGGTTAAATACCTAGAGTGGAATATCATTTTCATGTTATGGGGATGAATGCAGAAGAGGAGAATATAGTACACCCTTTAGCAACTACTGAGATATGGAATGTTATGAATGTTAGTTTAGAGAGAAATCAAGTAGAAGGATGGTTGAACATAAATCTAAAGTCACCAAACATTCAACCTAATGCTTAGGTAGGAAAATAATGTATGTAGGGGCCTTAGGTGAAATATGGATAATTTGATAACTTTGTATATGTTGTGTGACTCCTTGAACCCTAAATAAAATATTACATAGTTTACTATAAACATGTACAAAATGTATTAGATGTCACTGGCCGAATGTTATCATGCTTAAAGTTGTGTGGATACTTATGAATGTTATGGTTATGGTTATGATTGGTATGGTTATTTTAATCTTGCTTAATTTAAAAAGAATGATTATTGTTGTTGTAAAACTAAATGGTAAAAGTCATGATGAAAACATCAACCAAGCACATTAAGATACGAATAGGGTATGATGCTTTGTTTTTGAAAAAGAATGAGAACAGACCTGAAGTGGGATTGGCTTAATGAATATAATCCCTTCAAACACTGTGCATGAGCAATCGTGAGTTGATAAAAAAGGTTTCTTAATCACAAGGTGTCAAATAAGCTCTAAATCCCCTGATTTATAGATAGTCTAAAGGAAAGATGGGTGATAGGTGGTGTGAAGGTTAATGGGTGAAATCTATGATAACCTCATGTGAATTATCTTGTCCCTTCTATAGGTGGTCTAAAAATAGTAATAGACAAGTCCATGTCATATGCTAGATGTAGACTGATCAATACAGGAAGTCTACATGTGAAAGTTGATTATAGTTTCCAACTTATTATGCTGTTTGAGAGTTGATTTCGGCTTTAGATTTTGTTGTGATAGTGGGTCTTTTGCCTTATTTTTATATATGAGAAGCTAATCGATACAGGAAGCTTCCAATAAATTGGACTCTTTTGAAAAAGTTAACTTAGCCATCCTTTAAGGGAGTGGTCTAAGCTTATTGGATTTGTTTAATACAATTATATTGATCAATTTTTATTTTATTTTTGGGTAGCTATCCTTTGAGAAAATAGTCTGCAATGCTTAAGATATTGACCCAAGTAGTATTTTAGTATCCAGATTATTTTTGGATGCAATGTTTTAATAAATGGAATAGTCTAATTAGGTTCAAAGGTTTACCTTTATGAAGACAAAATTTTAACACAAGAAGGATAATGACACGAAAAGGTGTGTTTTTTGAGAGATAATGACCATGGGATTCCATCTTTTTAGATATGAAAAGTATCTATGAGAACCATGCTATATTTAGAGCCATGGTACCCACATTTAGGATTAGGCTATGACTATGATGGTTAATTACATAGTTTTATGTTGTAATCAATTGTCCTTAAAAGGATAGGAGAAAGATGGGTGAAGATTAAAATCTCATAATTAAGGGATGAGCTTAAGTTAGACAAAAGGAGTGAGCTTGATCATTATTTAAAATGAAAATAGACATAGATGCAAAGCATTAAGAGGATTAGGTTCTATTTTGCCTTTGAGAGAGGACAAATGATAATCTCCTAATCCATATTTATGTGTAATGATGTAGGGTCTAAGCCAATTGAAAGAAAACTTGCCTCATTTACTCTTTTCCATGTTTGTTACATGTTGGTTTTCTTTTAGGATGAGATCTCTGATATTGAAGTTGCATTATTTGAGATGCTTGTTATAAGCACATTTTATATGATCTTGATATGTATGGAGGTGGGTAAGGGATACTAAACAATGCTTGTCAAGTAACTCAAGCTGAGCTAAATAGTGTTGATGATAATATTCTTTTAAAATAAGATCTTGCAAAGATATGTGAAGAGAGGGAATTTAGACTTCAAGAGGCAAGACTACCTCTACTCCAAAGACTAGAGAGAAGGGAGTAGCACTCGTAGAGGTTTAAATACTGGTATGATAGGCCCATAAGGTGAATGGAAGTTGTAAGTGCCAAACCTGATTTGAAGCACTAATAACTTTGGTTAGTATTTTTTTAAGGATTTTATTAGAGGCTTCCACCTATCCATTTTATTGTGGTTGGTAAGGTGGGAAAAGATTAAATTGATGCCAAATGCATCACATAAACCTTGGACTTTCTTATTTTTGAGTGATTTACCATTATTGGTGATGATCTTATGAGGAAAACCAAAGTAATAGATGATATGATGGTTGATAAAGTTAACAATCTTCTTTGATTTGATCGAGATAAAAGGAATAAATTCTACCCACTTGGTGAGATATTTAGTGGCTATGATGATGGAGCTATGCCACTATGAAGAATGGGGGTTGATTTACCTAATGATATAAATTAGCCACTATGCCACTTGGAGGCCATTAGCTTGAATGTGATATAAATTAGCATGCTATTGACATTTAACACGCAATTTTGCATAATCGCACCTATCTTTGTTAAAGGTGGGCCAATAGTTACCAAGGCAAAGGATAATTTTAGTGACCAATAGACTACTAAAGTTTCGACCATAGATCCCATCATGTGTTTCCTTGATGGCATGGGAAGCTTCATGGTTACGTAGGCAATGAAGAAGGAGACCATCAAAACCATGTTTGTAAAGGATTTCCCCTAGTATGGTGTAATGAGATGTACTCTGAATAAAGGTTTTATGGGCATTCCTAGAGAGGTTAGGATGAACGATTCTTAGGTTAAGGTAGTTGAAAGTTTGGTCATACCAAATGTTGGATGGGGATTCCTCCACATTATAAATGGTAGGGAGGTTAGATTGGATATAAGAGGGTCTGGTAAAATAATGAATGGTGAGAAATATTTTAGAATTGGAAGGTTGAGAAGGGATTTGGGAAGCAAGGTAGGCTATTGTATCCATGAATTTACTAGTAGAATAGGGAACAGATTAGAACATGTAATGTTTGAATGATGTTAAGAGTTTGTCAACTAAAATTTTATATTTTTTCAAGACATAATTCTTACATTGATAGGATTTATTGACCTAGTTGACCATAAGCTGGGAATTACCAAAGACATGGATTGTCTTAATTCCTAAGGTTATATTAGTTTGGATACCTATCACTCGAGCTTCATATTTATCCATTTATTGGTGTATTCAAAGTCAAATTTGAATGAGAGAGGAAGGGGTTCACCATCGAGAGGAATGAAAATAAATTTGGCACCCCCTCCTTGTTGGTACTTCAAGCCATCGAAGAACATGGGAATTTGGTAGGTTATGCCATACTCTTGAAAAAGAGTCATAATAGACTCATCTAAAAAGGCAAGAGGAGGTGGTTGGTTATTTGGTAAAGTAGCTTTGATTAATTTTTTGTTAATGACCTAACCTTTAATCAACTTCTACTAGAGGAATTTAAGGTTGAATTTAACTAGGAGCATGAGCTACTTAGCCATATAATAATTTTGGTATGGTTTAGAGTGTATGTACTTGAGTGGGTTAGTATTAGTTATGATATAGGTTTTATGTTTAAGAAGGTAGTGGCAGAGTTTGGTGGCCATGAAGGTCAATGCTAAGCAAAGTTCCTCGATATGTGTATATTGAGTTTCATATTCTACAAGCATGTGGCTAATGTAGTAAATGGATTTATCTTTGTGTTGTTCATCTCGATGAGATAACATTGCCTCTAAAGAATGATCAGTGGTGAAGATATATAGGTAAAAGGGGTGGTTATCCTTAGGAGGGGTGAGGATAGGTGATGACAAAAGGTACTATTTGATTAAATCAAAGGATTTTTGACAATTACTATTCCATTTGAAAAAGACATCCTTCTTCAAAAGGTGATGGAAAGGTTAGCACTGGACTAAAAGCTAAGAAATGAAATGGTGAATGGATCTAAGTTTTCCCTATAGGCTATAGAGATGTTTAAGGTTGGTTGGATGAGGCATGTCCAAAATTGCTTTGAATTTAATGGGATCTACTTTCATTCCATAAAGAGTGATGATAAAGCCAAGAATCTTTCCTAAAGGGACCCCAAAAATGTATTTCTTGGGATTAAGGTGAACATGATAATGGATGAGGCATTCAAATATGATCGTTAGTACAGTCAAGTAATCTTTTCAAAGTTTGGATTTTTTGAGAAGGTCATCCACATAGTCCTCTACAATCTTATGGATGATATCATGGAAGATATAAGTCATGGCATGTTGGTGGGTTACCCCAGTGTTATTTAACCCAAAAGGCATAAATCTATAGAAAAAATTTCCCCAAGGAGTGGTAAAGGTGGTTTTGTGCTAATATTCAAGAGTAATCAAGATCTAATTATCACCTAAAAATAGATCCATAAGAGATAACATCTCATGGCTAGCTGTAAGATCAACAAGATGGTCAATGTTAGGTAGAATAAAGTCATCCTTGGGGAAGGTGAGGTTAAGGTCATGAAAGTCTACACAAATGTGTAGACCCATAATGACTTTGGTGATAAGTATGATATTCAAGACCCATTGGGGGTAGCTAATGGGTTGAATGAAGTTTACAGATAAGAGACACTAAAGCTCTTCTTTGACAATAACGGCTATGTGAGGATGTATGCATTAAATTTTCTCTTTAATAGGCTTGGCATCATGATGAGTGACTAAGTTATGGGTATAAATGGTAGGGTTAATCCTAAGCATATCACTATAAGACTAAGCGAATGCTATTCTACAGTCTTGAAGGAAAGAGAAGTCCCAAAGTTCTTTAGCATTCAATGATTGGATTAATTTGATAATGTAGGGGTTGTCTAGAGTGATCAAATTAATATTAATGGTGGATTCATTTGACACTGTTGAGGCTTTAGGATGAACGCATTTATGGATAGAAAAATCTATCATATTGAGGTAAGTAAGAATGGAATCATCATCTTGATGTTGGATGGTATTGATGGTAGGAGAATAATTATCTACCATTTTAGGGTGTATGAGTGGAAGGACTTTGGTTTGGCCACCATTTTGGTAGATGAAAGGGCCCTAACTAATGATATTGACTAGAAAAAAAAGTTAGGGGGGATGATGTCAAGATTTTTAGGCAAGGAAAGTGGCTAGGTTGGTGAGGATTAGATATCATCCTCCATGGTGGTAATGGGTTTGGGTGAATTAGTGAATTCTTCAGGTGGTTCATACCTAAGTCCAAATGACTCATGAAGTTACAAATTTTTGATATGGGGTAACTCCTAAGGCCCTTGTTCATAACGACCAAGGCCAAATCCTTTCCAAGCACATCTATGAAGATAAAACTTAACAAACTCTGGTTTGCTAAGATAGGATAAGTTAGAGGTAAATGGTTGGATGAATGAAGTAGTGGTAGGGTAGAAGTGGTCGATCAAGTCCCCCATAAATGAAATTTGTTTGATGGTTATGGAACCCAAAGGGGATGATTTTTCCAATATTAGGGTGATAGGAAGGGTCATGTTTGAGATTCAAATATTCTTGGGGAGTAGAGAAAGCATCCAAGGCTAAGAGTCTATATTCCCTAAGGGAAAGAAATTATAATGTGGATGCCATGGGGTTCTCTACAAGAATCTAGGAAGAAGGGATAAATGAGCTAGCTTCATCAACATTTGATGTGGAAGTGTCATAGGTTTTAGTTAGTGGGGTTATGTCATTAGCATATGGTTTTGAGGTGGATGAAGGAGGAAGAAGGAAGTCATTAGGATAATATGTCATATTTCAAGATGTGAAAGGACTAGGGTTAGCCTAGATAGTCATAATTTACACTTCATGCTCAAATTTGATACATTGATGTAAGGTGGAAGGGACACAACTCATGACATGAATCCAAGGGTGCCTGAATAAAACATTGTATTGGAATTCTGATTCTACAACATAAATTTTTTTGGGAATGGTACGAGGCCCTACATAGATATGGAGGAAAACTATGCCTAAGGTAGTAGCCATGGTATCATTAAAATAATGAAGTACCACTGTGCTTTTAAACATGATGTTCATGGGTAAGTGTAGCTAGTCATAGGCATGGGAGGAGATAATATTGATGTTAGCTCCTCCATCAATCATCACCATTTTGATATAGGTTTTATTAATGGATGTCATAATGAAGGGGTAGGGGACCAAGATCCCCTTGATGAATAGAAGGTATTTCTAAATTTTTTAAGGTGACAAGATTAGAAGTTCAAAGGGCACAAACAAAGGTAGCTAGAGGTTGAGGGTCATTGGGTTGGACCTCAATGGATTGTAATGCTTCTATGAGTGCTTGGTGGTGATGGGGAGAGGTAGGGACTAACTCATACAAGCTTAGTTTTGATATAGTTTGGTGAAGTTGTTTGAGGATAACTTCCTAGATGGCTATTGCATATGCATTAGGGTATGGAGGGTTAGATGGAGAGGCACCTAAAATAGGCACTTTGGGTTTGTTTGATGATGGATATGGTTGGGTGTTATTGGCTTACGAGTTTGGGGAGGGATAAGTCCAAGGAATGGATGCCTTAACCTTTCCTTTATCCTTTTGTTGTGATCTTGTGACCACATTGATTGTATGGATAATAGGAGAGGTTGAGGTAGTGGAGTTTTCTGACTCACCTTTATTCTTAGGTGAAGGTGGAGGAGTGGGTAGGTATGTTTTTTGTTTAGGTTGGTATGGGTGGCATAGGAGGTTCATTTGTTAATAGATCATACTCATCATAAAGCTGATGGATAAGAGTTTAGAAGCTTTATCATTCTCTATGTCATGGCTAGGTGTCTTATGATATAAGCAAATCAAATTATCATTGAATCATGATAGTTTAGGATGTGAAGGGGTGAAAGGTTTTATTCATGGTAAGGCTAAGGAAGATGTTCACAAAAAACTTTGTATAATGGTTGAATAAGACTCAGCTAAAGGTGGTAAAGATTTAGTAGTTTATTTATTTGGGTGTTGAGGTAGAAGGTTGTTTGGATGTGGGTTTAGTGATTTGTGTCTTAGGTAAGGTGGTATGTTTTGATGGTTTTGGTTTAGACAAAATGTTTGAAAAGATAGAGGTAGATGATGAAAAGATAGATAACTTAGGAATAGTCAGTGTAGTGAAGAGAGGTGTCTTAGAAAGAAAGTATGAAGGTGTGACCAACAAAGGTGGTGGGGTTTTGGTAAAAATAATGGGCTTCATGATCAAGGTAGAGGGATGAGAAACCAAAATGGAGGGAAAGTTTGAGGGAAGTAAAATTTAGGGTTTTGAGCCTTTTGGTGGTTTTACCCCTTTGGTTATTTTGGTTACCAATTTTGAAGGGGCTTTGGTTACTTGGGTCTTATTTGTAATGGTTAAGCCCTTAGGTGGAGGAGAAAGAATGATTCCTTTACCTTTATCTTAGTTTTTGATAGAAGGTTCCAAAATTAGAGATTGGGTGGATAAAGTTATCTTCTCTTGTGATATATCTTCCAAATAGGGAGTAGATGGTTCTATGATAGGGGAGGTAGGTGTGATATCCTCAAATGGAGGTGTGGGTATAGTGAATTCCTTTTTTTGGGTGTCCAAAGGAATAAAAAATAGTTTCTCCCCTTCTATTATGGGGATGGGAAAAGAGGTGGTTGAGATAATGTTTTAATCAATAATGGGTTCATTAGTAACCACATTAATAGTATGTGACTCATGGGATGGTTTTAGTTTATTGTCATGATAAGGGGTAGAAGGATCATGATTAGTAAAAGGCTTGCAGAATATGTTAAGGACTTGGTTCGATGGTGCATTGGGATTATACAATGTAAGATTTCCCTTGTCAATGAGGGTTTGGATAAGGTATTTGAAGGTGTTACACCAATTGATGTCATGTCTTATGACTCAATGAACGGTTCAATGGTCATTCTCATTATACCAACTTGGTATGGGGTGAGAAGCATCAAATTATTGGGGTGGTTTAATTGGTGGAAGTTTAATTATATTGGCTTTTAGTAACTTTTCAAAAATATAATGATAGGGCTCCCCAAATGAATTTAAATGCTTATGATTATTCTAAGGTTGATTCCTTTGGTTTTGGTTTGAATAATTATAGGAGTCAAAGGGTTGGTTCCTTGGGTTTTGTTGGTTGGTAGATGGTGGTGGTGTGGCTTTGAAGATAATGGCATTGGTAGTTTATCTATTTTTAGTGTTAGGATTGGTTTAGCTATTTGGTTTGGAAGAAAAGGGCTCATTAGGTTTGTAAGTTGAGTTCTTTCTATTCAAATTTAACCTTCCTTCATCAATAGCTTTGCTCTCTAGTTTGCAAGCCATGGTAAAAGCTTCATCAAAGGTCTAAAAACTTTGGACATAAAATGTGGATGAAATATCTTTTGCACATACCCAGATGAAGATCTCTATAATCTCAAGTTGAGGCAATGAAAAATAAAGTTAGTTGATTAGGCTCCTCCAATGAATCACAAAATTGGCAATAGATTCATCTTCAAATTTCCAAATAGAGTAGAGGTCAGTAATAGAAACTTTTTTGGATGTATTAATCAAAAAGTGATCTAAGAAGTTTTAAGCTAATTGGGTGAAAGAGATGATGGAATATTTTGGTATGACACTATACCAATCCAATGTTGGTCTAGATAATGACATAGGAAAGGTATGAAGGAGAAGAGTGTCATCATGGGAAATCAAGTAAAATGAATGCCTAAATTCTCTTAAATATTGCTGAGGGTTTTCTTTATTGTTAAACTTGGTAAATTTTAGAAGTTCCCACTGGGCCAGATAAGGTCTGATGGGGACCGAAGGGTGAATAGGCTCATTGGGAATTTGATCATAAGATAAGAGATTATGGGCTCTAGATCTGGATGACTTAAGTGTAGTCCTTTTATCCATGATCAAATTTATGAAGTTTACTTTAGGTTGTTGGGATACGTAATCATATGGTATGTTGTTTTGAGGTTGGACAATGTATGAATAACTAGTAGATGGTTGAGATGACTCCACTATTGGTATGTGGTCTTTGAATGTTAGATGGAAGATATATATTAGTATGTGGATGTTAATGGCTGGGTAGAGGTAGGTGGTTAGATAGTGGGCATATGCCTTTATGGGTTATGAAGATAGCTAAAGGTTGCATGTTGGATCAGAGTGGTGGTTGGGTTAGTGGCCGATGGAAGGGTGGTGACTCTTATGTTGATTGGTGGTAACATGGAAGGTATGGACACCATAAGGCTTAGAAGTGGAGTCGTTTTTGATGGATTTGAGGTAACTAGAGGAATATGGGTAGTGCTATAGGTAGGCACTCCTATTGTGGGGGAGTGATTAGTAAGAGGTATAAGGGGAGTGGTAGTTTGGATTAGTGGGTTAGTTTCAAGAGATTTATTAGTTGATGATAACATTTGGGCAACTAAAGGTTGAGTAGTTCTCATATTAGTGGAGGTATTCCCCATGAGGTGGATAGGCATGCATAAGGTAGATCTATGGGTGGGGCTGAAAATGGGATTTGGTAAGATGTGGTTCTTAGGTAGTGTTGTAAGGTTGCATGATTATTGTTTTAAAAAGAGGTAAAATGTATATCTCATGGGACTACCTGAATAAGACTTCTCAAAGAGTGAAAGGAGTATGTAGGTTCATAAATGTGTTATATGGATGAAGATGTGGAAGTTGGTGATGGTTGATTTGGTGGTGGGTTTTATTCTTTGAGGTATTTTTTTTGTTGGCGAGTGAGAACCATACTAGAAGATAAGAAAAGGATGATACATTACCTCAAAAAAAGAGAAATAAAAAGACTCAAGGAAAAAATTCATTCACTAAGAGTGCATTAAATCTGAGGATTATTTTTAATATCTCTTTTGGCTCATGCCTTAGAAAAGTGTGAAAAAGAAATTAGCTTGAATAGGCTCTAAACAAGGTAGTTTATATTTAGTTTCAGGTCATGTTTAGGAATTCAATAGAAGTTTGTATTGGTCTAAGTACATGGCCTAGTAATTGGGGATTTCTCCCCTCACATCACAATCCCACATCTAGTGCATGTGCTTAGCCAATATGTACCAATTTCTAAAGTTTATACTCAGTTAGAGAACTAAGTTGGTTATCCCCTCAGTGATTAAACCTAAGTAAGATAATCAAGAAAGGGTAAGGTGATCCACTAGGTGATGAAATCCTAGTTGGGCCTTGTCTCAAGTGTGTGTTGATGTGCAAGTGGTTTGGTTTGTGTAACATTTGTGAACTACAATTAATTCATAATGATTTTAATTAAACAAGGTGAGCTAAAATCAAGCCAACAGTCAATGGATGCACTCAATTTTAATTAAAATATTTTTTTTTGATTTTTTTGAATGAAGACAAGAAAAAATAAAATGAATCTAAATTCAATATGAAAATGCAATCCTAGTCCTAGGATGAATGCTCTTTTCTTTCTTTTTATAAATGTAATAATTTTTTTTATTTTTTTTTAAATACAGCTAAAATCTTTTTTTCCCCTTTTTTGTAAAGAAAGAAGCTAAATTTTATAAGAATTAAAATAAATGAATTTCATTAATGCAATTATAGATGTCCTAAAACATATAAGGACCTAATAAAACTCAATGGTCCCACTAGGTGTGCCAAAATATTTATATTTAATTTTCATTTTTTTAAGTGGGAAAAGAAGAAACTAATTAAGAAGGGTGTGTAGAAGAATACCTATTGAATGTGCACATGTTGAATCTATATTTTTTGACAACTCCTCTTTGGCTAGGAAAAAATGACCTATAATAAGAAAGCACTACCACAAAACTTGTTGGTTAGACAAGTAGTTAGGTTGATTGCCTAGCATGAGCTAGATCCTAGAAGTGAAAGCTTCCTATAAGGCTGTCAATCCACCTAATTTTAACACTTAAATTTGTGAATAAAAATAAAATATACTTGAATTTAAAATAAAAAATAAATTAAATTAAATACAAGTAAACAACAACAAATAATTAAATTAAGACAAGAAATTTAAGTGCTTTTAAAACAATGACTAAATAGAGCAACTAATGCTAAAAATTAGTCAAGACAAGGCTATGGTTTTGGTTTGAAAATTTAAAAAGGGATTGAATAAAGGTGGTATGGTTGGTTGATAAATGTTTAAGGTAATAAAAGGTAAATATTCAAATGGGATAAGTGGTTTAATGGTTAATGAGGTAAGAATGTAAGTAGTTAAGATGGCAAAAGGGGAAGAGGATAAGGAGGATAAAAGTGGCAAAGGTGTGAATGGATAAAAGATGGTAAGGGAAGAAATGGATTGAGTTAATTAAATGAAAAAGGGAGAAAATGGATAGGTTGGGATGAAGAGATTAAAAAGACAAGGGGATGATAAGATAAAAGTTAAGAAACAAAATTAAATGTTACCTTCCAAGCTTGAAGAAGAATGTTGTTGTTGTTGATGATCTTGTTGAAGATGTCTTGAAGCAATTTTGGTAAAGCTTAATTGCTTTAAATTATTTTCCTCCAAGATGTGTATGACCTAAAAAATTATTATCTCATTCAAAGACCTATAAAAATATGTTAATAACCAAATACTAACTTCCAACATAACTTTGGGTGCAGGAGAGGGGTAATTTATAGCATTTATTGTGAAAAATCATGCCAAAAGAGGGAATAGTAGAAGTATGGTGCCATTTTATATGTCGTGCATAAATGAGTCAAAATATAAAGTTATTGGAATTCCCACCTTGATCATGGGTCTCCAATTTGGGTTGGTGTGTCTCTCACCTTACACATGAATCCAATTTTGAATGGGAATCATGCACATGGGTCTAAATGAGGCCAAAAACTTTTCACCACCCTTTCTTGTCTTCATCCAAGAACTTAAAGAGATGAAACATAAAATGTGGCACCATTTTTTATGTGGGTGCATGAATGAGTCAAGATATGAGGTTGGTGGGATTCCCACATTGGTCATGGGTCTACCATTTGGGTTGGTGTGTCTCCCACCTTGCACATGAATCTAATTTTTAATGGGAATCATGCACATGGGTCTAAATGAGGCCAAAGACTTTTCACCATCCTTTCTTGTCTTCATCCAAGCACTTAAAAATATTTCACACAAAATGTCCTGCCATTTTCCATGTGGGTACATGAATGAGTCAAAATATGAGGGTGGTGATATTCTCACCTTGATCATGGGTCTCTCATTTGGGTTAAAAAGTCAAAAATTGGTGATATTTATCTTTTACAAATAATTAAAGAGGTAGGTATCTAATTTTGAAGTCAAATTTAATGTGTGAATGAAAAATACTTGAATGATGGCCCTTTAAGGGGGAATTCACCATATTTCAAGGGGAGACCTTGTGATGCTTAAATGAAGTCATTAAGCACCTTGAGAAAGAGTCCTAGGTGGGTATGATGTCCCACATGAAGCCATATCACTTACCATATCATCTCTAAAATAACCTTCCATGTCACTTTCCATGTCACATGCCATGTCACTTTTCATGTCATCATGAATAGTGATAGTGAGTCCCATAGTGAATACTACTTTCAAATAGTAGTTTTGAATAGTATTGTGTGAATAGGAGAATAGTGATTTGGTTAGGTTAAGAGGGGATGGTTAAGGGTTAAAAAGGCTTAGGTTATCTTTAAGGGGTCTCAAGTTAGTTAGTCATTGAAAACTATAAGTGTGTAGTTTTCTAGTGTCTATAGTTTATATCCATGATTACCATTGTAGTTATCTTAGTTGTTAATGGAACTTATATTCTTGGATGAGTATCTCCTTGATTATTTCGTTCCCCTTTGTATATATTTTATCCCAAAAACCTAAAAAAATTATAAAATGATCCATAAAAAAACAAAAACATTGTCTTATACTTTTGTACATTCTGATCTTCCACACTCTTATTGTTTTACAAGTAATTATTCCATACACTTGCTATTTTTCAAGACCATTTTAAGTTATACACTCTCATCATTCTGTGAGCCCATCTCTTCCCTTTTCTTCTAAAATATTAATCATGTTTTTCTAGTCATCACCTTTCCTTCTATACCACTTCCTAAGACAACTACATATGGCTTACGATTTATGTTAGAACATGCATCCATGGAACTTTGTAGGTAAAATCCTCTTGTATTTTACATCTAGAGTTAGCTCAGTTAATCCTTTCCTTTTATTCTCTTCCACCTTTTTTTCTATGTTGTTTCTCTTTAATTAAGGAACAACTTTGTGTCCTTTTTCTTGTTACATTGTTGTAGAAAGTAATGCCTCTACTACTTGTGCATGAACAACTATTTTTTAAACCACACTAACTTGGTTTTATTTATGTGTCTTTATTTGAGTTTTATTGGTGTTTTGTTTTTATTTCTTGTCTCTTCATTTATTTATTCTTGTTTTTTCCTTTTTATTACTTTTTGTCTCTCCTAGTCTTGTGTTTCCCTATTTGATCATCTTTGTCTTATTTTATTTTATTTTTTAAGAGCATCTTGATGGTACAAATAGATCTTGATTATTTATATCTTGATCTCATGTTATTAAGTTATTCTTGCTAAGTTTTTAAAAATTCTTGTTCCTACTTAAATCTTAATTATTTATATCATGATTTTAAGCGAGGTTCATTTATGTTTCTCATTTTCTTTATTTTTACTTTTTTATTTAAATGTAAATAGTTGTAACTCTAGTTTTGGCCTTTGTTTACCATTATCCTTGGTTATAGGTACTCACATTTGAACTAGTTCTATGAAATTAAAATATAATGTCATTATGTGGTTTTCATACTTATTGTGCCTAATTTATTTTTCAATAGAAAGCACTTTGTGATTTAGGTTCAAGTCTAAATTTCAACACGGCTTTGATGAATAGATCTCAATATCACTATGCATAAATTAGGATCAATAGTTTTAATACCTAAAACTATGCTTAGATGTGAATCTCTTAGCATACATCATGATTCTAATCAACTTTTGGTCAATTTTCATCATCCCTCATTCCATTCTCTCCAAATTTTGGGTGAACTACATTAGCTTGAGGTCCATTTGGACTATGTAGGCAATGCTTGGATACTAGATATATCTCAGGTCATTTTGGACATCTTTAATTTTATTTTCATCTCTTTCATCACTTTTTGCATCCTCCTATGCCTGGTTCTTTATGACTTTTTCAAAGCCACTCCACCATCACATCTATATTTGTACCCACTCATCTTTTATCTATGTAATTGGATGAATCCTTAAGGTAATTATTTGTCAATTCTCCCATGATGGGGAAACATTTAAGTTGTTTTACAAAATATAAATCAACCCTATAGGGGTAAGCCATTATTTATTCTTTATCAATGATAAAAATTGGCCCTACTGGGGTACAATTGTCTTATCATGATCACATATGCCCTATTCGGGCACTTCTTATTATCATCTTTTTGGAGACCACATTCTCCTTTTCCTTTAATTCTAAGATATCCACACTAATATCCATGATGGTACCATTTTAGTGTGCAACTTGTCTCAGGATTGATCAATTCTAAAGCATAGAGCTTGCACCCTAGCTTTGGGTGTCTTCAAAGTGCGTCCCTTCTATTTTTAGATTGTATCATTCCCATTCCCCCCATTCTTGGGGCCCATTATATTCTAATTATATTTTGATCACTGATGAAATAAACACATGCAAGTATTAGTTTGTTTGGATTTACTCCATTCCATGAGTTAACCTCATTTTCTCTCTCTTTTATAGAGTCTATCATTCTTTTTCATCCTAGTATGTCCTCTTGAGGGGGAATTATGGGTCATTTCCTTTCTTCTTGACAACTCTTTTCTTTGAAAAGATGTTACTTTACTTGAATGTCTCACTATGAATACTCAAATAGGGATAAAAGGTAGACATCCAATTCTTAACACCTTTTATTTTGAAACTATCAATCTTACTCGAATTGTACTCAAATGCATAATTTAGGCTAAAATATAGATAAACATGCTAAATGGTTTGAACTTGTCGTATACAAGTGCTAATTAGGATAATGTATCCCTAAATGGGGCAATGCATTTATGTGATTCCTAACTTTTCTTAAATAAGTTTGAGTCAAAATTATGATTTTGTATTTTAGTGCTCTAGATCACTCTTTCGTTCTAATTCATTAGTACATATCATGTACCTTTATTTTATGTGTCAGAAACATCATAGATGGGATCACAGTCTATACATATCTAAAATTGCCTTCCAATTATTCTTGACTCAAATTATGACCTAGTAATATGACTTTCTAATTATTTTGATTAATTGTGCACCATTTTCCAAAGAATTTTACTAAAATTATTTAATCTTGTTTAAGCTAATTAATTTAAATCAAGAGCTTAAGTGGATTTTCCATAGAGGTTATTAATTATTTCATTATTGGAAATTGATTCTCAATATATGCATCACCTAGTGACATGATCTATGGGGTGGCATCCATAAGCCATAAGTGCACTAAATATTAGGTTTATTGGCACCCATGCCTCATTAATTCCCCTTCCACCCAAATCATTATGGGGATATTTATGGATTTAATTACAAATATTAGATTAATTCATGGCCATAAATCTCAATCTTAAGATGTATGGTCATGGTTGATCTTATCCCATTTGGAAAATATATAAATAAAAGGGCATAAAACATAATTTTTAAGCTAAAATATTGTAGACTTATAATGTAGAATTATCTTCATAAGCTTTCTTTGTGTTGATCATTATGTTTTATTTACAAGATTCATTTGATAGGCATAGATTAGATTTATTATCTTGAGATTAGATTATTAATAGTGATCTTGAGATGATATAGGATCTTGGAATCCATTTTTGACATAGACAAGAACACTAGATCAAGGGGAAAACATGCTTGGAGCCACTCTTGGATGGTGGAATCACTTGGGAAGGTAATATAGGTATTTGTTTTCTTTTAATTATTATTCATTATCATTAGCAAACCCTACATTATAAGTTGTCTTATATTATCAATTATTATGTATTATTTTTCTATTTTTAATGACTAATGTTTAAATTGATCCTTTTTGTAATCTGACACTACACACATATATATCTTTCCTAACCATATTGTTGACCAAATTTAACTTTTAGGTCAAATTGGGGCACCCCTAGGTAAAAAATTGGTTTTTAGATGTTTTATGGGTCTAATACATATGTAATAAGGTGTTTTATATCTCAATTAATATCATTCAATGTTATATTATCCTTGGTCCTTAGTCATTTTAGTCCTTTTAGTCATTTTGAGTCATTTTGAGGTCAAAAAAGGGGCATTTAATGATTACTATAGATTTATTGAGAAGTGTCAAGGTTAAGAAAGGTGATGTTATGTGAAATATGTCTTAAGAGGCCTTAATCAACTATTGGTAATTGAAAGTGGTAGGTTTATCAGAATAAAAGGTAATTTTCTTGGGAAAAGAGAAGAAAATAACACTTTTACAATCCATGGGGAAGAGCACCATGTGAAATAAGGTCATGTAATGTATCTTGAGATTAATAAATCTAAAATACATGTTTTAAATTCTTTTTAATTTCCATTTTTTAGCTAAAACTATTCTACTCCTTTTTCACCCTTCTTGGCAAGCAAAAGCAATCTTCAAGTTTGTACTTGGTACAACCACTAGGAGAGGTTTTAGATCAAACACCTTAGGGAGGTTAAATTTAAATAAGATAAATTAATTTAAATTAAAATAGTTTGAATAATTATGTCTTGTGCTTCATGAACCATCCTCATGAAGTTGATTGTGCTTTTTTGCGTGTTGTTTTATGTACCCTACAGGTTTTGCCTTTGTTTGAGCAGTTCCTTATAATCTACTTATTGATATTGGTTAAAAATGATATTTAATATGTAAACTTATGTTTCCCATGATTTTTTTCATGTTTAAATGTGTTTTGATGAGTCAAGTAGCTCAAAGTTACAAGAAGATACACCTTTTTGAGTTACAGGCAATTTTTACAATTTTTAGGAACTTCATCCTTGTTCATGGTTTGAAAGGGTTGTAATAAGTCCTTGTTAATGTTATAAATATAATATTGAATCCTTTATCCTTTAAATCTCAGATCAAAATAAATATTATCCTTTAATTTTTAGTCACAACCACACATATATCCAGTCTACCTTATGACTGTCATACCAGTTAATTGAGTGATTGAAAACGAAAATCAAGTTGAAATGAGGATATTTTTGTTTATTTAAAACTATCACAAGTTTAATTGAGTTTATTTAAACATTTTAATAAATTACATGATCCTTTAAAGTGAGATTCAATGTCCATTGCCTAAACACATAGTTTGCCTGCTACAATTCAAATATTCACTTACAAGAGTCTTAGAGGATGATGTCATGCCATGATGAGAGCCTTTGTAGTGGTTTCAAGTTATTAGAGGTGTGAGGAATGAATTTAAAGTTTTGGGATGGATATAAAATTTATGAGAGGTATACATCAATTCATATTATCCATATTCTTCCCATTACATGTATATACTAAAAATCAACATCTTTAGGTGACTTGGCAGAGAGGCTGAGGTGTCATCTAGAGGAATTTAGACATGTGGTAAAACCTTATTTTGGGTATTGAATTGTTAAAAGACCATGGAAGACCTATTTTAAAATTAAATGAGTTAAGATAAGTTAAAATCCATGCCAAAAGACTCAATTATAGTATTCAGGGCTCTTTTCCCTAAAAGTGTAAAATAGAGAACCTAAGGTTTTTATTGAGATCTTAAAATAGGGTTGTAAATGAATTTTGATGCGTATAATGACCCAAACTTATAAACTATAGTATGGAAAATACCTATACAAAATTTTAAGGGTAAAAACATAGTAGAATTTATTTATTAAGAGGCTCAAAGTTTCCATTTGAACATTATTTTTCTTTATTTATATCTACAGTCTTGAGCCTAAGGTGACTTTTCATCCAAAATTTGCTTTCTAGACTATGACCTCATGTTTGATGGTTCTAGAGAGGGTTAAAAATAAATTTTGTGGTATAAAGATTATCCAAAGAATTTTATATACTGATTTTGGTCACTACATCACCTACATACCTCCTTGTCATCATAAAACATGCACCTATATGCTGGTTGTAGGGTCACCATGAAGTTTGGGCTAGAGACCTTGAGACTAGTTTTCACTCTAGGCACAAAAGGAATAGGTACAGTTATAATATGGGGTTGAGAGATTCAAGGAAGGTCAATTTTGAATTTTCAAGGCCTATAACATATAACACATCTATAGGACCCCACATAGTCAACTATAGTTGACTATGATGGGTAGAGAGCAAGTTACTTGGATTCTTTAAGGTGTTTGTAGCTCAAATAGGTAAAGACTAAGTCCAAAAAAATTATAAAAGATATTGGAAGGTTTAAATAGGGTCATTAATTTATTTAAAAGTTTATCTCACCATAAATCACCTATAGTTACCTCCCAAAATAGGCTAATACAGTAACAAACTATGTATACAGTGAGCAAATGGAGTAGGTTTGATGAAGCCTAACCTATAAAAGGTGGACATAATGGATCCAAGTAGATATAATATGATACTAATAGACTTATGGGAGGTTTTAAAATGTTTTCTCAAGATAAAACATATATAGTAACCTAAAGGTGTCCCCTCCAAGGTAGGAAATACAGTCAACATTATATTCAACCATATAACTAGTCAAGGAGTATGTAAAAAGATAAAGTGATGAAAAGACATATAATGTTTTAATCAGGACCAGAAATATGTCTATAGGTTATTGTAAATGTAAATACATTAAAGAAATGGTCCCAAACATATAAACATAGTCCACTTTAGAATTTCTTGCACATTGTCCATTTTACACAAGTCTATCTTGAGGTTTTGTTGAAGTTGGAGGGTCTAGGATCAAGACCAAGGGATATAATTTGGTATAGAGCCTCTATAAGACATGATTAATCCCATAAAATATCTTTTTTTTTTTTATAATAGGGGAAGTACCCTCTATTTTGTCTCATAGAGAGGGTACTTCCCCTTGAATGCAAACTGCCTATTTTAGTGAACAAGATGAAAATGGTGGGCCAAGGGACTAATTGAGAATTAAAAAGAGGTGTATTAAGTTGAAAAACACCTGAGACATTACTAATATCATTTAATTAAATGAATAATCTAATATTGATGGCCTAGAATACAAAACTTGTAGGATGCCTAAAGGCAAGGTTTAGGCCTAGTGCCAAATGAGGAGGTCATTTTCACTTCTAGTCCTAGATATGTTTTATAATATATTTTATAATGATTATGGTATAATTATATAAGAATATAATAAATTTTTATTTAGAGGAACCATCAAAAACTTAGGTTGGGCTTTAAGGTGTAAACATGCCTACTAAGCATGACTAGGCCTAGCATCCAAAAAGGGGGTCATCTTCATATATGGATTTAGATTATCACTAAAAACTATTGGAGAATGAATACTGGTTTAAATTATATGTTTTAAAGATTTTGGAAGGTAAATAAACCCATGAGGAATCCATTTTTGGCTCAAAGACAACACTAAACCTATAGGAAATGGAAAGAAGAGCTCGATAAGATAGTTTCGGATGTTCACATATACCTTGAATTTATGCATGGGAGTATAAGGATTTTAAGGGTGTTGATGAAGGTATTGAAATATGAATTTTTGGATTTTTTTAAAAAGTTAGATGCCCCATATTTATGAATGAACCTTAAGAGTGAAAACAAGCTAAAACCCTTGTAAACCCTTGCCATTGACTAGTTTGGAGAGATAGACTTGGAAAGATAATTTGATGGAAAAATTTGAATAGGATTATGATTTTAAATATCAAATTACTCCCTAAATATACTCCCCATATTTTTTGGTTATACGGACTTGTACATACATGGTACAAAACAAGCTTTTTTATATAGTTTTATGAATTATGTAGGTTCTAGGAGGAGTCTAAAGATGAAACAAAATTTGGGAGAAATATTAATAATTTTGATAACTCCCCATATTCATTTCATGCCTCAGAAAAAATCCTAAATTCTTTAATAAGAACTCTCATCTCAGCTATTCAAAACTGGCATAATGGACAAGTTATTGAAAATGGGGGAAACTTCAAGTGAGCTATTTTTAGGATATTAATGATAAATTTAATACCATGGAGGGTATTAACACTCTTAATACACTCCCTCTCATGGATTTTCATGAGCAACTGAATCTAAATTTGAGGCCAAGTGTGGGAGGGTGCATGAAAGAGAAGTTTTTGGACTAAAAATGATGATGGTTCATTCCTAAATGAATCCAAATGACCAGGCATACAAATAATTAATGGATAGGCATATATAAAATCCTTTAAATTAATTATAATAATTTAAACTATTCCTAGTTAGTTATGATTCATTCAAGACGCTCAAATCATGAAGGTAGTTTTTCTGAGCTAGTTGAGGGAATTTCATGCCACTTTGAAAGAGTTTGATGACTTGGATGGACACTCGAGCTTCTTAATCTTGCATGGTTCATCCCATATCATATTTTTATGCATAATTAAATTATTCTATTATATTTAAAAGTTTCCTTGTGACCCTTGTACTTCTCTCTTCTCCTCTCTCTCTCCCAAGTTCTATAAGAACTAGCCATTTTGGTGATTGTAACTAATGGTCCACCTGAGTATGGTGAATCCATACTCATTTTCAAACCATTTGAATAATAATACTATTTATTTTTACCTCTTCATAAATTTTAATATTGTGTTCTACTTGAATGTTGGATCTTGCTTAGTGAAAACTATGGATTCCTTAGCATGTTGTCTCATTCTTTCATCTTATTTGCAGTTCAAAAACTTCATCTTGTAAGGCATGTAAAGTGTTATAGGAAATTTCAAGGATTGATTGAGTTATTATATTTTTTATTTACATTCAAGGCCTCTTTTATATTTGTACTAGCTTTACACATTCATCCATAACCTCATAATGTAACATTGATGTGAAAAAATGTAGATTGAAAGAGTGTATGTTTGGTTAGTCCTTTATTCTAATGTATAACATGTTGTTGGTTGGAAGTCATAATATTATTTGGTGTATCACATCCCTTAAAATAGTTTTATTTCATTCATTTCTCTCCCTTTCCTCCCTAAATTCTAGGTGTAGCTGCGATCCAAAGTGGTACATCAAGGGACCTAGCCCTACTTAGATATTCACCTCATCATTAGGATACCCACAAGTCTAGAGGTGTTTCCATTGTGCCACTTAGATGAGGAGATCTTGGAAATCTCATGAAAAGGTGAAAATCCAAGTGAAAATAGTTTTTGGCATGCCTGGTGGAACTCTTAGTCCAAGAGGTTGAAAGATTTTTGGTGTTGTCTTTCAACAATCAGCCTTTGGAGGCATCTATCAAAGCATCAATGGTGACTCTAGAGATTCATCACCTGGTCAAGTAGCCCAAGTTTACTTTTGAATATTGTTGGTAATATATTTATTTTTGATCTTTCTTTCAATTAAATTTCATGGTTAACCTTGGTGTTGAGTATTATCCTACACATGATGGTGAGACATTTCAAGCTTATGGAATTCCCTATCAATAAGAACAATTTCTTAATCAGCCTTGGTGTGATTCGTACCAGCCTTGTCATGAGTTATATTAGCCATAGAACCATAATTTTAATGATTTTTATCATTCCTATAATTAGACTTCTCCATATCTTTCTCCTCATAGTCAACCAAGCCATTTCTCAAGTCAATCCATCTCCATTTCTAAGAAAACACTTTTTGGGATATGAGAATTACATGTTGGATCTTGACACATAAATGGGATATGGATTATAGGTTCCTATTAATCTTATAAATAAGGTTAGTAATGAATTATATATGGTCAAAAGAGACTGGGCACCTATTGATAGATCTAATTGGTGAAGTCTCACAAGTGAGATGCTAGATATGAGTGGCCTAGTTTCATCCTTAGAGGATAGGCTAAGAATTCATGAAAGGCAACCTCATAAAACTTATAACCCTTCATATAAAATTCCAAAAGATTGATATCAGTCCTATTTGGCCTCTATTCATGAGCCTAATCAATCTTACCAAAGTCATCCTTTTCCCCATCATTTGGAAGATAAATTTGAGAAGAGAAACCTTGTTTTTGAAGCTAATCTTGATAGGAAAATTGAGTTGGATAATAAGAAAATGAACTAGTCCATGTTAGTAGAAAATTAAGTGGGGTTTAAGCCCTTATTTTCCTCTCCAATAACATCCCCATCTCATGAAAATACTTCTAGATATGAGATTCTAAGTTGGAGACAAGGTGGAGAATCCAAGCCTAAGGAGATTCCAAGTATATTTAATGCTTCATCCACTCCTCAAGTTGAATCACCAACTCAAGAAAATACTTATAATACTAAAATCATAAGATGGAGTAAGATAGTAGAATCATGGGGAAATAAGGATAAAATACTAGATAAAGAGTGTGGAGTTAAAAAAAACTTGATCATATGCAAGTCCTTCCCACCCTTCCTTAAGAGACATCTTATTTTCCATGTCATCCCTCTTTTACTCCTCATAATCATGATGATTCCTATGATATTCAATAAAAAAATTTACAAGATAACCTAGCCAAGGAAATTGAGTTAAAGATTAAATTGCTAAATCAAGGTGTGATGGAAGGTTTAGACCCAAAAGAATACCCTATGCCTAAACACACCCCATCTACCCCTCCTCAAGAAAGTGTTCAAGATAAATTAGATGTGGATGAAGTGGTTGTAAAGTTTAAGGAACATAACCAAGATATATTAACCTAAGGTTTGCCTCCCCTTCCTCAAGAACTCCCAAAAGAATCCCCAACTTTATATTCTCAATCTGATTTTGAGCCCTATGTTCTACCTCCACCAACTAGTTACTCTTTTATTCATCCAATCACCATTGTCCTTGATGGACCTATGGTATGGGAACCTAAATAAGATTAGTTGGCTGAGGAAAATTCAAAACTCTTGCTTAAATAAAGTACAACTCCTTGGAAACCTCATTGGGCTAGGTCACTATATTTCAAGATGCCTAGTCTTGGCATCACCAAAAAGGTGAAAGAGATGGAAGATATTGAACACATTGAGAAGAAATATCAGATTATGATAGCTGGTATAAAACTTGAGAGCACTCAAGAGGTCCTAAATGTTGAATAAGAGGTGAGTCCTTGTTTTGAGTCTTCTTATTTGGTTGATAATGAAGAATGCCTTCCTTGAGTTGAAGAAGTCTTGGATGAATTATTTTTGGATTCTAAGGAAGAGGATGAAGGATATTATCTTGTTTTACCCTTGATGATGCTAATCAAAAGGAATATTAGGGCTTGTGGAAGAAGTTTGAAAACATTTGAAATGCATTTGAGTCTCTCAAGGTGTCTACTATTTCATTAGAGCTGATTACAAATGATGATGATGAGTAGGATGACATTATCCAACATGTCAAAAAAATCGCAAGAACAAGTTCCTAATAAGCCTTTATATGAATTTTTTGAAGTCATTGTCGAATGATATTCTCTTATTCAAGGAGGCTATGATCTATTCAAACATGGAGAAGGTAGCCTTGGCACTCGAGTAAGTATGTAAAGGAAAAAAACCTTTCAAATCTATCCTTTCAAGAAGCATATACATTTCATGATGATATGTTTAAATTAATCAATATGGGTTATCATATTCTCAACTAGCTGGGAGAAACATGTAAGCTCTTGAAGGATGAAACAAGCTCTTATTAGCTTCAATCTTCCAAAGAACATGAAACTACCCCTCTTAAAGCCATTATTACTAAAGAGTTATAAGTTGATCATGAGATGAAGAGTGGGAAGTAGTATGAGGTATATGTACAATTTCAATAGGATTATATATACATTATATACCTATTTAAGGATGATCTACTTGAGGTAAGATCAAGCAAAGTGCCAAGAAATAGGTCTGATCTACAAAACATCTAATCTAATGAGAAACATGCTTGGCACTATGATTCATCCCATAATGAAGATGATTTAAGGGGTTTTAATTTTGATCCTAGAAAGGAGGTATGCTTAGTTTCTAGTTTTGTAATATAGTTTTTTCTCTAATTCACCTAAGTGCTTTGAGCACATGTGTGTGTGTGTGTGTCTTGTTAATTTGTTATCTTGTTTTGTGTGTGTCCTTGCTTTGTGTGTTTGAAGTAATTAAGTGGTCTTTTCTTGATCAAATCCTATGGTCAAAGTCATTTTTTGGGTTTTAGACTTCATATGAATCCATAATCCCAATGGATTGACATGGCTATTGGTCTAGTTAGTATAGCAGACATACTACTCCTATGAGTCACCAATTTATTGACCAAATTTGACTTTTAGGTCAAACTGAGGTACCCCTAGGTAAAAAAATTCATTTTTATATGTTTTAATGGTCTAATATATATGTCAAAAGGTGTTTTATATGTCAATTAATGTCATTTAATGTTATAATAGCCTTGGTATTTAGTCATTTTAGTCATTTTGAGGTAAAAAGGGGCATTTAAGGAGTTGTATAGATTTATTGGGAAGATTGAAGTTTTAAAAATGTGGAGTCACATGAAATGTGTCATAGGAGACCTTAATAAATTATTTTTAACTTAAAGTGGTAGGTTCTTCAGAAGAAAAGTTAGTTTTCTTGGGAAAAGAGAAAAAATAACACTTATATGACCCATGGGGAAGTGTGCCATGTAGAATAAGATAAAAAATGTCTATTAAAGTTATTTAAGCTCAAATAAATGTTTTAAATTCTTTTAAATTTCCATTTTTTAGATAAAACCATTTTACTCCTTTTTCACCCTTCTTGGCAAGCAAAAATAGTCTTTAGGTTTGTACTTGGTACAACCAGCAGGGGAGGTTTCAGATCAAACACCTTGGGGAGGAGAAGTTACACTCAAATAAATTAATTTAAAATTCAATAGTTTTAATAATTATGTTATGTGCTTGATGAACCATCCTCAAGAAGTTGACTTTGCTTTTCTTCTTGTTGTTTCATGTACCCTATAGGTTTTGCCTTGGTTTGATAATTTTCATACAATATACTTCCTAAGATTGGTTATACATGATGTTTAATATTTATGATCATTTTCACCATATTTTTTCCATGTTTTGAGGTGTTTGGATGAGTCAAGTAGCTCAAATTTTCAAGAAGATACACCTTTCTGAGTTACAGGCAGTTTTCACCATTTCCAAACAATTCATGCTTTTTCATGGTTTTAGAGGGTTGTAAGAAGTCCTTGGTCATGTTATAAATTTAATATTTACTCCTTTATCCTTTAAATATCACCTCTAAAGAAACATTCTCTTTAAATTTGTAGTCACAACCACACATACAGTTAGTCTGCCTTATGACTATCATACCAGTTAGCCAACTGCTTGAAAAGTAAAATCATGTTAAAAAGAGGCTATTTTGGTTTGTTTCAAATTAAAACAAGTTTAATGGAGTTAATTTCAACATTTGAATAAATTACATGATTCTTTAAAGTGAGATTCAATCTTCATTGCCTAAGCACATAGTCTACCTGCTACAATTCAAATATTCACTTACAAGATTCTTGGATGACCTCATGCCATGATGAGAGACTTTGTAGTGGTTTAAAGTTTTTCGAGGTTTGAGTAATGAATTTGAAGTTTTGGTATGGATATAAAATTTATTATATGTATAAATCAATGCATATTATCCATATTTTACCCTTTGCCTATATATACTAGAAATCAACATCTATAGGTGACTTGGCAGAGAGGCTGAGGTGTCATTTGGAGGAATTTATACTTGTGGTGAAACCTTATTTTGGGTCTTGATTTGTTAAAATTCCATGGCATACCTAATTTAAAGTTAAATGAGCTAAGGTAAGTTCCAAACCATGTTAAAATACTTAATTATAGTATTCAAATCTCTTTTCCCAAAAAGTGTAAAACAAAGAACTCGAGGTTTTTGTTGAAATCTTAAAATAGGGTTGTAAATAACCTTTGATGCATATAATGACCTAAAATTACAGCCTCTAGCATGGATAAGATCTATATAAAATTTTAAGGTCATAAATCAAGTAGAGTTTATTTATGAAGAGGCTCAAAGTTTCCTTTTGAACACTATTTTTCTTCAATGATATCTATAGTCTTGAGCCTAAGGTGGATTTTCATCCAAAAGTTGATTATTAGACCATGACCTTGTGTCTGATGGTTCTAGAGAGGGTAAAAATAGCACTTATGGTATATAGGTTCTACAAGGAAGTTTATATACTAATTTTGGTCACTACATCACCTATAGACCTCCTCGTCGTCATAAAACATGTACCTATAAGTTAGCTATAGGGTCACCATGAAGCTTGGGATAGAGACCTTGAGGATAGTTTTCACTCTAAGCACAAAAGGAATAGGTACAATTATAATATATGTTTAAGATATTCAAGGAAGGTTTATTTTCAATTTTCAATGCCTAGAGCATACAAAACATCTATAAGACCCCACACAATCAACTCTAGTTGAGTGTATGGGGTAGAGAGCAAGTTAATTAGATTCCTTAAGGTGTTTATATCTAAAAAAGGTAAAAACTAGGTCCAAATAGATGATAAAATATATTTTAAGGTTTATATATGGTCATGAATTTATTTAAAATTTTATCTCACCCTAAACCATCTATAGGTACCTCCCAAAATAGGCCAATATAGTTAAAAATGTATGTATACAGTTAGTAGATAGTGAGCAAAAGGAGTAGGTTTGATGAGGCCTAACCTATAAAAGGTGGAAATAATGGATCCAAGAAGATACAATATGATCTTAAAATACTTAGGGGAGGTTAAATTTTTTTTAATCAAGCTAAAACATATACGGTCACCTACAGGTGTCCCCTCTAAGGTAGGAAATACAGTCAACATTATATTCAACCATCTGACCAGTCAAGGAGTATAAGGAGTATGTAAAAATATAAGATGATGAACAAACCTAGAATGTTTTCATCAAGACCAAAAATTTCCCTATAGGTTCTTTTAAATTCAAATAAATCAAATAAAGGATCCCAAACATTTAAACACAATCCACTTTAGAATTTCCTACACACAATCCATTTTGCATAAGTCTATCTTAAGGTTTTATTAGAGTTAGAGGGTCTAGGATTAATACCAAGGGGTATAATTTGGTACATATACTATATATGACATGATTAATCCCATCAAATATTTATTTTTTTGGGATAATAGGGGAAGTACCCTCTATTTTGTCTCATACAAAGGGTTCTTCCCCTTGAATGCAAACTACCTATTTTAGTGAATAAGAAGAAAATGGTGGGTCAAGGGAATGATTGAGAATTAAAGAGAGGTGTATTAAGTTAAAAAACACCTAAGAAATTATGAATATAATTTAATTAAATTAAAAATCTAATATTGATGGCCTAGAATACAAAAGTTATAGGTAGGCCTAAAGGCAAGGTTTAGGCTTAGTGCCAAATGAGGAGGTCATTTTCATTTCTACTCCCATATATGATTTCTAATATATTTTAGAATGATTATGGGATCATGATATGGGTTTATAAACCATTGGTATGTATAGGAACCATAAAAAAATTAGGTTGGGCTTTAAGGTGTAAATAGGCCTACTAAGCATGACTAGGCCTAACATCCAGAAAGGGGATCTATAGACACTAGAAAATCATACACATAGTATTAGTTGTTTAAATTACTTTAACCTATTTAAAATACACCTATTAGGTTGAAAAAACTAATTTAACTAACCCACTTACCTAACCTAGAGTCAATTCAGCCACTTGACTAAAACAATTCACCTTTTCATTGTTTAAACCTATCTTTTCCCTAGGTTCCCGACTGACAATGATTAGGTTACATCACCTAGAATTTTAGCATACAATACACATTAAAACTAACACTTTTATTTTCTAAATATATCTCATCTAAATCTTGGTGTGACCCTTTTCATGGATAATTCATATTTAGATGGCCTAGTTACAACTTCACTTCCACCTCTTGGTTATGCCTATAAGAGAGAGATGCTTGAGAGTCCAAATCAATCTATAATTTTTATCAAGAGCTTTGTGTATCTATATTATTTTTATTTAGTTAAATTAGAATCATAAACATCATCAAGTTCCATCATCCATATTATTAGGAGCTAACTTTCCATCACCTCTCAACCAATATTTTAGGTACCGTTACTCTGTCAGAATCAACCCATATTCCACCAATAGGCAATCCATCTCAACCATCAACCAAACTAAATTTTAATAAGGCAAGTATTTGATTTTTTGTATCTACTTATTTTATTTCTATTTCAAGATCAACGTAGTCCTTATCTACCTCCCAGAACTTGCCTTTGAATCCCATCAATTAACAACACCAACCCCAATTCCACTAATAGGTAACCGATGATGGTTACATGATCGGTTATAGTTAGCCTCAATTGATGATTGTTATAATACTGATGATGGTTATCCTTTATTTATGATGATTAGGTGACTAATGATAGTCACCTCTAGCACCAAAAATAAGCAATTTAATTCCACCTACCTATACCTAACCAAATCTAGTTTTATGTGTCCTTACCTATTCACAGGTTTTCTTTTGGATTTTTTGAAGCATACCCCAACCCCTTAAACTTATTACTAATCAATTTATCACTAATTATATCATTTCTAGTTTATTTTCTTAACAATAATTCTTTTGTTCAATTTTATTACCTTTTGATTATTGATACAAGTACCTTCTTTCTAGTTTTGTGAATTTAACTATCTAAAATGTGTGGATTGACAAACCCTAAAGAAGTTCTTGCTCCCAAGATCTAGCTATCACTAGGCAAACCACCCAACTATCTATCTAACTAATAAGTTTTATTTATTAATTTTTTATCTACAGGTCTTCCTCTCAAGCTAAAGAGGAGCTCTCATAATCATTTGAATTTAGTGTGTGCACAAACAATAGGTTTTTCAACCATACTCATATTGAGTTTCTTTTCTCTCTTTCCTAGAACTTAAGTGAAAATTTACATGAAACTTTTTGGCATGCCCGATGGGATGAGGAGTCTTTACTCACATTTTATTTACATTTGTATGCTCTTCTCTCTATTTGTGATCATAATTAAAATTGAAATTTCTTTTGGGCTTAAAATCAACCACATCCATTGCTTTCTTTTAACATTATTTCACTTTGGATTAAAGCACATTAATCTTATCGTAACACCACTTTTATTTCACACACTATCCAAGCTACTTTCATCAATCAAAAATCAAAATAATTTGAGACAAGGCTTGATTGGGATTTAATCACCTAACAATCACCTTACCCATTCTCAACAATCCTACTTGGAGGTCATTACAAAGGTGACAACCAACTTAGTTCTCTGGTTGAGTATAAGCTTTGGATATCAATATATATTAGATAAGCACCCAACACCCTTATCGCTATAGTAATGTGAAGTGAGGGGGTAGGCCCCAATACCAAGCCACATATTGATTATAATATAGATTATTTTGAGCACCTAAATAACCCAAAACTAACCAAAGACTATGTCTATAATACCTGATCTACATTCTAATTTCTATCACACAAACTAAGGCATAAGCCAAAAGTAAGATTAAAACTAACCTCTAGGCTTAACATACTTCATAGTGTGTCTCTTGATTTCCTTGATGATTTTTTTTCTTCTTCTTATTTGAGTGGTGAGTTTGTTCTTGTTTTCTGTCCCCCTTTCTTATATGGTTCTCACTCACTAGCAGTAAAGAGACCTAATAGAGCAGAACTCATCACTTAAATCAACCTCTTCTACCTCATCTATGGAGTATGTGTCTAAGGTTGAAGATTTAACTCATACATTGGCAATCCCTACTTCTCCTTGGGTATTTCACCAATGAGACATGGATTTTATCATTATTTTAGATAACAATCTAGTTGTCCTTTATCACTACTTTAACACGTCCCTTCACCATATCCCAGTTTTAACTCCACCTCAAGATCCTCCTTATGGCATGTCATCCCACCTTATGATGGGTATCCTTGTTACCATAATCCACACCTAAGAATATTCCTCTACTAACCCCTTTGATGCCACATCTAAAAACTAACCTATCCAGCCAAACACTACCCTTACACCTTCTACCCCTACCCATGACTCCTCTACCTTGGGGATAACCCAACCATTAAGCCATCATGCTCCACTTATTGCTGAAGCATCTACCACCAACACTACCAACCTCCCCTCTATCAAAGCTAACCCATTGGTCAATACCCCTTTACTAAGCTTAGGGGTATCTATCCCTACTACCTCACCACCCATTAGCACAAAGGTCACTACCTCACCTCTTGTCACCAACCCAACTACCACCAATACCTAACTCATAGGAATCCCTCAATAGGGATCCATCACACCCAACCTACGTTACATCCCTAACCCACAAGGGTATGTACCCACTACCCACTTACCATCATCTACCTACCATTACATACCACCTATCTAACCTTTAGCATCCACATTACAAAATAAGATAACCTCTCAACCATCCAATAATTACCAATATGTTACCCAAACTCAACCATAGTATCAACCTTATAATCCTTTTGGTGTGCCACCTCAAATAGACTTAATAAAGATGCTCATAGACAAGATGAAAATCATTGAATCATCTATTTTAGGGGCTCATAACATCCTATCATATGATCATATTTGTAACAAACCTATTCATCCTTATGTCTCCATTAGACCTTACCCTCCACAATGGGAGCTTCTTAAATTTACCAAATTTTAGAGTAAGGAAGACCCCCAAAAACACCTTAGGGATTTTAGGCATGCATGTTACATGATTACTTAGATGATACCCTTGTCCTTCAAACCTTCTTCATGTCTTTAACTGGTCTAACAATTGACTAGTATAGTTACCTCACCAAACATTCCATCTTTTCTTTCACCCAACTAGCACAAGTCTTATTAGATCACTTTTCCATTAACATTTATAAGAAGTTCTCCATCACCAACATCTATTCTATTAGGAAATTTGAGGATGAATCCATTGCCAACTTTGTCACTCATTGGAAAAGCTTGATTAATCAGATTTCATTTTCCTTACCTTATCCTAAACTTATGGAACTTTTCACTCAATCCCACGTTAAACATACATTGTCTATATTGCATGTCCAAATATTTAAAACTTTTAATAAAACTTTTTCCATGGCATGTAAGCTAAAACTTCAAGCAATAGATGAGTGTAAATTTAAAGCTAACCTTGTACAAATTCCACCCATCAAACCTCCCCAGTAGTTTGATTCTTCTCATCTAACACCTGCTTGGTGCAATGAGAATGACCTTTGTTCTTTTCATTGAGTAATTATACATGATGTTAGCCAATTTAATAATTTCAATAATTTTATTTAGAATCTTATCAACAAGGGGGAACTTATGCTAGATAATCCCAATACCCCTCAAAATCAAGCTCTTGATATCTTCAAGAATATTTTTCCTAACCATGCCCCTACCATAACTGATGACATACAAGGTGAATATTCTCATGATGCTGACATAGTTAATATGGTCCTTGATACGCTTGTTAATAGGGAACCTATCATCCAACCTACCTGCTTTTTCCCCACTTCATCTCTTGAGGTGGTGGAGTCACTTTCCCTTCTTTCAAAGGCCCAAAATGAGGAGGTTCCTTTTTCCTTAGCTTTGCTCATAGAGGCTTTAGAATCATCAAGCACCTCTTTCGATAGCCAACCTGAATAAACAACCATTCCTAACCCACCATCTCCCCTAACTATAGATCAAGTTCAAGGGAGTTACTATGGACATTATGCCCAAGGGAGTTACTTTTTCACAATCACCCCCCTAGAGCAACAACCTAGCCCAAACTTACCTCCCTTACTTCAAGAAATGAATGAGGCTATCAACCCTCCTCTTCGACCCATAGGTGTATCCTCGACACCAGCTACCCAAGTGGCTAGACAAGTATACAAACCTTTTTCCAAACTCATTCAAAAGTTAAATATGGCTACAAAGCCAGACATGGATCAAACCACTTTCTAGAAATAGTTAGGGATTCCTTACATAAACAAACCTAAACCTTATAGCATACCTTTAACCAACTAATCCATCATTTCTCCATTGCCTCTTAAACCAATCCAAGCTTATACCAACCTTTCACCCTCTTTATCAACCAAAATAGCCACCTTTCCAATCACCACATCACTAACCAAACCTTTTAAAACTCTTGGTGCCTTCCCTACTTGGAGTTTGGTTCACCCATCCTTGAAAGTGGAATTAGCTTCTCCCAAGCCTACACCTAGGTCTTGACCCACACCAACCAAAATGATGAAAACATTAAAGGTCTGCATGACTAAGAATCTACCTCCCTCTACCTTTCCCTCTATCTTAGGGTCTCACCTTTCCATTTTGCTTAAAAAGTAACCCTTTTTTAACATATGTCACTCACTACCATTAGTTATGCCATCTCACTTATTATTTAATGCATTAGTCCTTCCTAAATTACCAATAGTCAGACCATCAAACTCAACCACCCCAACTTCTAACATACCTAGACCAAAACCATCAACTAGAAATACCACCTTACCCAAACCATCTCTCACCAAACCTATTGGCACCAACATGCCCATCTTACTAACCAAAACCATGATCACAAAACCTTCTTACCTCTAGAAGAATCCTATCCAGCCATTATTCAAAGATTATTGTAGGCCTCCTGCTTCACATTACCTCCTATTAGACCTTTTGATCCTCTTGGTTCAAATCTGGCTTGGTACAATGACTATCAAATCTGCTCTTATCATAAGACACCTAAGCATGACACACAAGATTACAAATATCTCTAGGACACTATCTACCAACTCTATGATGAAGATGATCTTTTACTATATGAAATTCCATCCATTCCTCCACCAATGCACACAATAACTAGTTTCCAACACATTCCTAATCCTCTAGTCTCACCTCAGAGTGACCTAGAGCCCACCCAACCTCATATCCCACCTTTTCCATCTATCCATACCATTAATGTGGTCACACAATCAAAACAAAAGGATAAAGGGAAGGCCAAAGTGTCCATTCCATGGGCATAACCACCAACTCACCCTCAACCAAACTAGATCCAAATCTCTATGTCTATAACTACACTCAAAGTTACCATCTTATGCACCTCAGAGGCTAACCCCTCTAAATACATCAAGAGGGTCATTATTAAACAAATTCACTAGACCCCAACTAATATGAGCCTTTATGAACTCAATTCCACCTCACCTTACCATCGTTAGGCCATGATCAAGGCTATATAGGCCATTGAAGTTAGACTAGGGGATTCTTGACCTATAGAGGCCTTTGTAGGTGCTCTCTAACTCTCCACCCTTGTTATCTTCAAGGATTTAGAGATACCTTGTATCCATATTGAGGACCCAAGTCTTCCTATTTTCATTATAGCCCACATCAACCAAACTTACATCAAACAAGTTATGATTGATGGGGGAGCTAGTATCAACATCATCTCTTCCCATGCTTATGACCAACTTAAGCTACTAGATAATGTCATATCCAAAACTTTAGCTATCCTTAGATATTCTAATAATATTATGACCACTACCCTAGGAACCATCTTACTTCACATTCATTTGGGACCTTGCATGCTCCCCAAACTCTTTTATGTGGTTGAAGGTGAATTCTAGTATAATTTTTTACTAGGGAGACCTTAAATCCATGTCATGGGTTGTGTACCTTTCACCCTCCATCACTATGTCAAGTTTGAACATGGAGGTCCAGTTATTACCATGTAAGATGACCCTAACCCTTTTGTAGCATGTAATATGACCTACCCACATAATGATGTTCTCCTACCTGTATCCAAGGCACCATAAACAACCATCACCAAACCCTCACCCATAGACATTAAATCCATTTCTTCCCCTTCCACTAAGGCATTTACCATTTTGTCTATTCCCATGGACCAGAAACCCATAATTCATCCTTTATAACCCACTTTTCAATGATTTACCCTTGGATAATATCACCTCCTCACTCTTGACACATTCTAAGCTCCCTAAGAATATAGAAAGCTCACCCACCAACTAGGTTATGACCCCAATGTTAGAGCCATCATACCCTTGGGGCCTCTTAGCTATCAAACCCAATTTATCTATGGGTAATTGACAAGCCACTTAACATTGTCACCACTCCCTCTCCACCTCAACCATTCATATCCAACTTCTCTTACTTGGACAACTTAGACTTCACCAAGCTATACCTCCATAGGTGTACCTAGAAAGGATTTGGCTTAGAATGGTATGAGCATAGCCTACACACATTAATCTCAATTGAGACCCACAAACCTCACAAAAAAACATGGCCTTGGATTTATTCTACCTAATAAGAATAAAGCTAATCAACCTACTGATACCATTGTTGAAGAAGAGACCCCTTCCTCACCAACACCCCCTCCACCTGAGGGCGATGATGAGGACATCATCCCGCCTAAATTTTTTTTTGTCAACATTATTACCCTTATCCCCTTGAATTATCAAAAATAAGGGGCACCCATATCCATCCCTTTAATCCATCCTAAACTAGTAGGAAAAGACTCTCCAAACATTCACACTATCCAATGTTAGAATGATGAATCTATTCTCACCTACCTTGGTGCACCTGATTCCTCTATTCACAAATATTTACCTCTAGATACCTCAAACATTTTAAATGAACCCACCATGGATATTAATGTAGGCACTCTGGATAACCCTCATGTTGTCAAACTAGGCCAAACTCTCACCCTTGAGGAACTACAAGACTTATCTACCTTCCTCTAGGACTGAAGTATTACATTCATGTGGTCATATGCCAACATGCCTAGTGTTGACCTAGCCATTACCACCCGTAACATTGTTAATAATAATGATTCCAAGCCTATCAAGAAGAAACTCTATTGAATGCATCCTTGCATAGCTCTCCTTATCAAATAAGAGCTCTAATGCCTCCTTTCTGTTAACTTCATTTAACCCATTGACTATCCTTAGTAGGTTTTGAACATCATGCCTATCACTAAAGCCATAGGGGGACTACATATCTATTTTAACTTCATGACCTCAACCTCTCCTACCCAAAGGATGACTTTCTTCTACCTAGCATTGACTAACTTGTTGATCTTACAATAGGCCATGAGATGTTGTCACTCATGGATGGATTCTCAGGTTATAATCAAATTTTAGTTGCCCTTGAAGATCAACACAAGACTGAGTTTATCACCCCATGTGGGAATTTATATGTTGGTGCAACCTACCAATATGACATGACCTATATTTTCCATGACTTTATCCATATAATCATCGAAGACTATGTGGATGACCTTATCAAGAAGTATAAACTTCACAAAGACCACTTAGTCATTCTCAATATTATCTTTGAGCAAATTATCCATTATCATGTCTACCTCAATACCAAGAAATATATTTTTGGGGTCCTATTGGGAAAACTTCTTGGCTTCATCATTTCCCTTTGAGAAATCAAGGTTGATTTGGCCAAAATTAAATCCATCCTTAAGATACTACCTCCAACCAATATTAAGCAACTCCATAGTTTATAGGGGAAGCTCCAATCCATTTGTACCTTAATCTCCTAGCTCTCTTATCAGTGTCAATCCTTCCACCACCTCTTGAAAAAAGGCATCTTTTTCAAGTGAAAGGTTAATTTTCAAAAGGCCTTTGATGCACTAAAAGTGTACCTTCTATCCCACCTATCCTCACACCTCTTAAGGATGACCAAACTTTCTACCTTTATATGTTTTCCACTGACCATTCCCTAGGGGTAATACTTACCCATAAATATGAACAATGTAAAGATCAAGCTATCTATTGTAGACACCTAAATCTAGCCATCAATGACCATCAATCAATCTTTTGACCAATTTCTACCAAAATGCTCAATTTGGCTTAAAAACACTAAAAATCATTAAATGAGTTGAAATTGATATATTCAAGTGTCAATTTTGGCTAGAGTATCATTAAATGGGGAAATGAAATTAATGAATTAGCTAACTTTGATTAAATCATTTCAAGTCAAAATGCTAATTTTGAACCTAGGTGCTATGGATTGCTCTTTTCTATCAAATTTCTTGTATGAAACACATGACTTTGTTATTTTGTGTTGACAACATCGTAAATGAGATAATGGTTCCAACACATCTAACATCAACTTCCAATTCTAATCTAGTCAAATTTTGAGCTAATAATATGACATTTTGACTAATTTGATTAATTTGTGCATAAATTACCAAGGTTTTACAATAAAGTTGACTAATCATATTTAAGACTAATTGAACCAAATCAAGAGATTAAGTTAAATTTCCATGGGAATTTTTGAATATTTATTTTTAGGAATTTATTGTCATTAACTGCATCATCAAATGACATCATCTTATGGGGTGGTATCTACAAGCCATAAATGCCACAAATATCTGAATTAATGCCTTCAATGCCTCATTAAGACCCTCCATGCCTAGTTAATGCCCCTATATCCCAAATATTGATGATCCTATTTATGAATTTTAATTACATAATTGAATTAATCCTTATATACACATCTTCATCTTGAGATGGATGGTTTAGGTTGATTCTAAACCATTCCAAAAATCTATAAATAGGAGGCCTTGCCTATTAAATTTTAATCTCTTTTATGCAAAACTTATAATGCCCAAATGCATTCAAAAATCCATTGTAATTAGTGTTATAATGTAAAATTATTGAGTCAATCCAATTCAAACCAAATCCAAACATGGTGCCAAGGAGAGATAGAGGTATCCACACTTCATTGATGCAAACTTCATGAGCACAAACCAAGCAAGCCACTTCAACAAATTGTTTAGAGCATCCAAGGAGGGTGAAGGAAGTTTTTTTTTTTACATTTTAGTTATGTTTTCCATTATAGTCTTGTTAAATAATCTCCCCCATTGAGATAGGCTTAAGGTGTTAGCTATTAGTATGCAATTTTGATTTTGATTTCATATACTAACACAATAGTAATCTCCCCTTATTGCAATCCTATGTTCACAAATAACACACCTAGTAGGACATGAACTCATAAATTTGGTCAAATTGCACCTACAAGAAACATATTAAAATTTTAGTGTACGATATTGGAGTGTGGAGGCAAACAAGATAAAAATTTGAGCAAGAATCCATTTTTTCTAAGCTACAATTTTATTCTCAGGACTATGCAACCCAACTGCCCTATCCAACCCAACTTCCTTGTTAACCCAACTCACATATATAACCCAACTCATATATCAACCTAGCTCACCTATCCAACCCAGCTCACTTGTCAACCCAACTCATATATGAAACCTAACTCACCTCTCAACCCAACTCACTTGTCAATTAAACTTGCCTATCAACACAACTCGACTGTCAACCCAACTCGACTATCAACTTGAGAGATAAATTCTTAATGTCATTTGCTTGAACTCCTAAGTGATTCAAAATAGGTCATTTTAATATTGTTTTTTTAGGTTGAGGGGGTATTTTTGAAGTATATTTAAATTCTTTTGACTAACCACACACCTTTTAAATTGGCTTTAAAAATAACTTGATCAAAAATCATTTGATCAAAAATCATGCACACTTCAAATTTAGATTAAAATGAACATGTCATGTTTCTCATACATTTGAATTGGTGCCTAAAATGAACCTAAGATTTATCTAAGTCTTAGGTACTTTTAATTTAGTGCTTAAAACACATCATAAATCTTTCAACATTTTCAATTTGGTGTTTTAATCATGAATCTAAGCTAAGTCTAGAATTTTCAATTTGGGTTTAAAATGAACTTAGGTTTTTATTGATTCATGTGGTTATTTTGTGAAATATTTTCCATTTTTATACTAAATACAAATGGTTAATAATGAATCTAAGCAAACATTTTCAAATTTGGTAGAACAAATCAACATCACTTTAATTTTTTGCAAAAATTTCTTGTTGATTATTTTAGCAAAAAGACACATGCATGCATGCTCTCCCATCCATCCCCTTTAGGGAACTTTTAGGATCAAAAGTTACATATCATCATAATTTGAGCCTAGTCTAAGGCATGTAAAGAATTTCATCTAAATCACTCCCAAAAAACTCATAATAGTTTGGGTGATCTTGAAATGACCCTAAAGTCTTTCTATCAATCACTTATTTTATTGCATCTTGGCTTACGAGGGGTAATTTAGTACATTTCGCAATTTAATTATGGAAGATTTGACCTAGGGTTTCATCTCCCAACACTGACATTAACCACTCCCATTAAGATCAAAGGTTTGAGTGGCTAAACCACTTTGTAGTGTTAGAGTTACATATGGGACATATTTGCACTTTGGACATCGCATTACACTGAACACACAATGGATGTAGTGGTTGTAAAAAAAATAAGACCTTTTTATAACAATCCACGTGTTTTGGACACCTAATTAAAGTGTTACTTCTCTTATTTTCTAACATGAAAGTTGTTAGACATAGGATCCATCTAGAAATGATTGAAAACCATTTAGTTTTAGTCAATCCCACTTTGTCACACCCTTAATAGGAATTTGGACAATTTACTTGTATTTTGTCATTTTCTTACGTGGTGTTTTGAGACTGAAACTAATATGTTTTTTTATAAACCATGTCAAAATCAATTTTTTTATACATCACTCTTTTGTCTAAAGAGGTGTCATACTTGTGCATTGAAATTTTCTCTAAACATGTTTGTGTGTGTGTTACTTGCTTGAGGGGGGTAGTGTTATGCTTCCCAAAACATTTCAAACCATTTTTGACTTTTAGTCTTTGAAACATAACATTAATCACATCATTCAATCATGCTTATGCCATTAGAATTATCAATTTGTTTCAAGACTTGTTTATCATTACACCAAAAATTATTTGTTTCAAACCATGTCACATCAACCATTATGACCTTTTTTATGCTCTGTCATGTTGTCCAATCTTGTCTAGCTTGTTTGGTCAAATTTTAGTTTTCAATGTTGAGTTTTCAATTAACCTTGTCAAATTTTAGATTTAAACATTTATTGATTTTTTATTAGGCCTCAATTCATAGGGCTGATACACAAATCTTTCTCCTTTGGGTTACATAACTTTGATTAATTGATTACCCAAATTTTAAAACTATTGATTGTTTGTTTGTTTAATGCCTATCCTCGTCATTATTTATGCCTTTGTTTAGGAGAACATAGCCTTTCTCCAAGAGCCTTTTACCTTATGGATTATACCAACTAATCATGTTTATGTTTGATTCCATGTGCCGATTCTATGTCAAAGTTATTTCTAGACTTGTTAGATTAAATTAAGTTCACATCAATCCTTTGTTTCAAGTCAAGATTTTAATGCCATTTGGCCAAAAGTCCTAGCATAACCTGTTTGAGCCTAACTTTTGACTCCATATTTGGACAAAAGACCTAGAGACTCTTTTCCCTTTCCTAGTTTAGACTTTGTTTGGAACACTTTGACCTAGACTTTGAAATTCCAATTTTTATTCAGACACTTGACCTTTTATGTGTATGCCATTTGAAATTAGACTATTTTATGCCAAGTCTTATCACAAACCATTTTGGAGATATAACTTCATGATCAGATCATTGTTTGGAGATACAACTCCACTTTTAACCAAGTTAGACCTAGTTTTCAAAACTCTAAGCCTTTTGTTTTAAATCTTTCATTATTTATATGGATATGTATAGCTACACTTATAGTGTATTCACATAAAATTCAACTTATGATAGAATGGCCACACAAAATCCCACTAGGAACCCCTACAAATAAATATTTTCTAAGGAGTTTTATTATTCTCGCTACAATAATCCATATGGGGAATATAGTCAAAATCCACAAAATCTAAATCAATTTACCAATTGGGTTGATATGGTTTATGAGGATAACTTTGAAGACCTAACTATAGATAATGTTATTTAGGATACATATCCATACCATATTTACAATAATTAGTACACACAACATATTCAAGAACTAGATTATGATCTAACTCAAGATTGGGATGATATGGTTTACAAGGCAGACTTAAATGCTTTATCTTGTGTGAGAAATCAAGCTCCAAAATGTCCCTTCATCATTATATGATCTCATCCTTTGGCTTATATGAACAACCAATCTCCACACCACCCTATCATTATCATTTTAAGACTTCATCCTTTGGTTCATGTGAACAATCATGCTCGACAATGACCTACCATTATCCAACCCTAGGCCATTATCATCTAATACCAATAGAATCAAAACTTGAACCAATTCAATCATTCAAAGACTAAGCTATGTTCAAAACTGGTAATTTCCAATTTATTGAAAATTAAGGCCAAGAAAACCAACCAATCTAAGATATTTTTATTGAACCAACCACTTGTGATAAGTCAACCTATGATGAATCACCTATTGATCCTATACTAGTTTTTGAGGAGTCTCACTCTAATGATCCAGACTTTACTGAGTCACTTCTTAATAATTATAACTAACTTTGAGAAAATCATTACCTTGACCATATGCCTATTTTTCAAGATCCTCCTATTAATAAACCAATCTCTAAGGAGTTGTCTCTTAACTTGTTTCTCGTTCTAGAGGAGTCCCACTTTGACAAACTACTTTTTGTGGAGCCCATTATGCCATCACATGATATTACTTGTCCAATACCAAATATTCAACAAGACATCATTGTAATAGAGTACCCATCAAATAAAGAATTTAAATTATAGTTAGGTTCTATTATTTAAGTGATATTGGATTTAACGTCAAAATTAGAATCAACATTAGTCTCAACATTAGATTCAGAGTCCATTGATTTAGAATTAGATTTAGAAATAAAATACATTCATGACTGTTAAAATATTGGTTACTCATGCCTCATAGATTAATTTTAATATATTTATGATCCTTATATAATTTTTGAGGATGATTACTTCAAATTAGACATGAGCTATCCTAGTATCTTCTACAAGGATTGTTTAGCCTCTCCCCATTCCATTACAATTCCATAAGCCATTACCACCAACCAATCTAGCCATTTTATTGACTTTCCATCTCCTACAAGTGTTGATTGGGACTGAAAAAATCACACTTTGTTGAGCTACATCCATGGTGACATAAAAATTGAATAATATCAAGAAGGCCAAGACCACATTCATATATCATAATAACACTCTCCTAGTGATACCTTTTCAGAGGCACTAGGGGACAAGAAAAGTTCAAACTCAGCATCTTCTGATGAAACTTTTTTTGAAGTGCTAAAAGACAATCAAAGTTAAAATTCAATGTTCCTTCATGAAAACTTCTAAAAGGCATTATGTAACAATCAAGACAACTTCATTGATGAAAACCTCATCAAGGCACTGATAGCTGAGCACAAAAGTCCATTACTTGATGAAAATAATATCAAAGATCAAATCAAAATAGCTTCTAATCTACAACCTAATTAGATGGTAGTTACTCTCAAGATCAATTAACAAAAAAATCTAGTGATCTTATCAAGAGAATATTTAGATGTCTTTGGCCCTACCACATCCAAAGTTGTGCAAATCTAGCATCAAAAACATTACATGTGACTGAATGTTTTCATCTTCATTTATTTCCCAACTATTACCCATTCCATTTCACAATGAAACCTACCATCCATTATTTTTCCCTATTTACCATCCACAATTATACTTTCATTTTTAGAGGCTACAAAGATACCTTATCTTGATGTTTTAAGGAATCAAAACCAATGACCAATGAAAATCACAACATTCTCAGCATCTAGATCTGTAGCCAGTTCTTGATAGAGTAGCCATTCAAATTGGATATGGGATAACAATTAACATGATTGATTATTCTATTTGTATCATTTTATGATTATTACATGCATCTCCACTTCAATAGGAATAACAAAATCATATTCCATTTTACCATACCCAGGCCAAATAGAATAAAAAAGAAAAAAGAAGGAAAACTAACAATCACCCATGCCAAAAACATGTACTATACCATTTCATTTTCCATATCCATTTTCCATTGTCACATATTCCTACCATTTAACCCATGAATTTGGGACAACCATCATACTATTTTATCTAATCTATCAAAACCCATCACTATCCTAGAGCAAGACCATGCCATTCTATCATTCCATTCCTATCTAGACCAAAGCCTATTTTAGTCATCCTATCCAATCCTATTTTGATCTTTGATACTTTGGTTATTCTTGTACCTTTTTTGAGGGGATTCCAATAAAATTTTAATAATAAATCCAATCCATGTTTCAATGATAGTCTATGAAAGTAGTGTGATTTCTGATCTAGTAAGATATCTTTCATCTTCCATCATGTGTCAAGTTGGTGTATGTGAGCTTGATTATAACTACATATGGGTAAATTACTATTCACCGATCTTGATAATAATTATAACATCCTATGGGAAAATTAGTATCATTTATATGATATGTTGTATCTTAGTTATAACTTCCTATGGGAAAACTAGGGGAAACATTTGTTTATCATGCATTATCATCTCACCTTGCCATTACTATTTTCATTTGACTAGCCATTTTCCAGATATGAGAACTTTTTAGGACTTATTTGGTTTTTCGTCACCTTTTGTATGGATGGAATTAATGTGACTTAACATCATTTTAGGACTATGTAGGTCATGCTCAATTTATTTTGAGGTCACCTCAATCTCCCTAAGACATTCTCTCACTATTTTGCGAGTAACCTAAGCCAAATGCTCTCACCATTTTGTGAGTAGGTATATTGTCATTCTCAATCAAGTTAAGATACCTCAAAATTTCAAAAACATTCAAATATTTAAAAATACCAAAAAAAATTGTCCTATCTAAGCTTAGTCATTTATCCCTGATTCATCTTACTAGGGCATGGTCATTATTAGGATGCTTTCTTTTGATTTTGTTTTTGAGATTTTTGTTTGTTTATTTATTTATTTCAAAGTTTTTATTTATTTTTGTGTTTTCTATGTGTTTTTTTTTTCTTTCCTATTTTTATGCTTTCAACACTATTGCCTCGACTTAGTTTATATGTATGCATTGGGTGATTCCTTATGCACATTATTCTTGAGTCCATCTGTATTTATATGTCAATATTATCATCATGGTTTTAATCATTGGTGCATTTTTTTCAATTGAGTATTGGATCCTAGGAGTTATTCCTTATGCATATTTTTGGATAGTCTTCATGGTGTTTTATATCATGATGCCTACCGACATGTGATACAACAAAAATCAACTCATGAAGTCTTATAAGTAATGGAGTGGTAGTGAAGTTTCTCCTTGGCACCTTGGAAAATCATTTCACACATCTTGATCAAATAAACTCATTTGACCATTATATTTGTATCATTGCTAATCTAGACAAGCATCTCCTCATTAGTAGGTACAACTAAATCTTTTACCATTGATCAGTATTATTCTTCTATTCATCTCTATAATCACTTTACACCCGATCATATTTAATCTATATTCCAAGTTATATCCTTGATTTATTTTTGTTAATCAGCCCTAACTAGGGCACAATCATATTTATAAAATAATCTATGTCCCCTTAATGATTATAACTACCTATGGGTAAATCATTATTTTGACTTTTATTTCTAATTATAATTGCCTTTGGGTAAATCAATATCCTTTTTAAATCAATGTATGTAAGCATTTTCTCATTTGGATAAATCTCAACCATAGGTTAATTCCACCTTTATTCTCACTTCTTTTTCAAAGGACCATCCATCAATAAATGTGATGGCCACTCCCTTGAGGGGGCATCATCATAGGCTTCCCAAACACTCTTTATAGCTTTTTATTCAACCATCATCTTCTTTTTGGCATATAAGCCATATCTCATTATTTGAGAAGACACTACTTACCTATAGTTTGAAACATCTTCCCAAATAGGGGCAAACTGTAGACACTTAAATCTAGCCATGAATGACCATCAATCCGGCTTTTGACCAATTTCCACAAAAATGCACAATTTGGCCTAAAAACACTCAAACACATTAAATGAGTTGAAATTTACATATTCAAGTGCTTATTTTAGCTATAGTATCATTAAATAATGTAATAAAATTTATGAAGCATCTAACTTTGATCAAATCATTTCGAGTCAAAATGCTAATTTTGCACCTAGGTGCTCTAGATTGCTCTTTTCTATCAAATTTCTTGTACGAGACACGTGCCTTTGTTATTTTAAATTAAAAACATCCTAAATGGGATAATGGTTGTAATTAATTTAACATCAACTTCCAATTATAATCTAGTCAAATTTTGAGCCAATAATATGATATTTTGACTAATTTGATTAATTTATGCACAAATTGCCAAAGTTTTGCATCAAAGTTGACTAATCATGTTTAAGGATAATTAAACCAAATAAAGAGCTTAAGTTAATTTTACATGGAAAATTTTTAATATTTATTTTTATAAATTTATAGTCATTAATTTCATCATCAAATGAAAACATCTTATGGGGTGGCATTCATAAGCTATAAATACCACAAATATCTGAATTAATGCCTCACATGCCTCATTAAGACCCTCCATGCCTAGTTAATACCCCTCTATCCCAAATATTTATGAGCCTATTTATGAATTTTAATTACATAATTGAATTAATCCTTAGCCACACATCTTCATCTTGAGATGGATGGTATAGGTTGATTCTAAACCATTCCAAAAATATATAAATAGGAGGCCTTGCCTATTGAATTTGAAGCTCTTTTATGACAAACTTATAATGCTTAAATGCATTAAAAAATCCATGTAAATTAGTGTTATAATGTAAAATTATTGACCAAGCCAAGCCAAGCCAAATACAAACATGGTGCTAAGGAGAGATGAAGGTAGCCACACTTCATTGATACATACTTCATGAGCACAAACCAAGTAAGCCACTTAAACAAACTATTTGGAGCATCCAAGGAAGGTGAAGGAAGGTTTATTTTGCATTTTAGTTATGTTTTCCATTTTAGTATTGTTAACTAAGCTCCCCTATTGAGATGGGCTTAATGTGTTAGCTATTAGTGTGTTATTTTGATTTTGATTTCATAAACTAACACAATAATAATCTCCCCTTATTACAATCCTGTGTTCACATCTATTACATTAGCTACACAATTGTCGAGTATTAGACTCAGTACACACATATTGAGAAACTATGCTTGGTTCTAGTCTTGATCGCTGTCAAGCTTCACCACTACCTTCTTTACCATAATTTTTTTTCATAACTAATACAAACATGCTCAAGTACATTCAATCCAAACCATACCAAAACTAGCATATGGATATGTGGCTCATGATTTTAACTAAGTTTGACCTTGAGTTTCTCAAATAGAAATCAATAAAGGGGCTAGTCATTGCTGACAAATTATCCAATGTATTCCTAACAAACAACCAACCTTCCCTTGAGTTTTGAGATGAGTCTATCATAAGCCTATCTCTAGAAGATTTACCAATCCAATAACCATGTTTTTTTATGGCTCCAAATGTCAGCATGATGGGGGAGATAGTATCATCCTTATCCCCCTTATTAGTGAAACACTTCCTTTGTCATTTAAACTAAACTTTAAATGTACTAATAGAATGTATAAATATGAAGCTCTAGTGATATGCCTCTAAACCACATTATCTTTAGGAATCAAAATAATCAATATTTTTGGGGACTCCCAACTTGTGGTCAATCAAGTTAATGGCATTTACCATTGTAAGAATGGGATTTTTCAAATATATAGATAGTTAGTCACATAACTATTGACATCATTTGAACACTACCATATTTAAACCACCCCAAAATATAACAATAGGTTTGCCAACATCATGGCTTATCTTGCCTCCTAGATCCTATCAACACCCTTAGACTCCAAACCTTTAGTCATTATCCATCACCTCACCGAACCTTCCTACACCAAATTAGACACTCTAACCATATTTAGTGTGGAAGGGATTCTGATTGACCTTTGGTATCAATAAACCTTCAACTACATTCACCTTAGAATAGTTCTCTTTGGCATCTCTAGGAATTCCCATTGAGCACCTATCTATATTACCTCCTATTATACCATTATGGGAGGAATCCTTTACAAACATGGTTTTTATGGCCTCCTATTTCATTTCCTTTGTGGTCCTAAATCCTCTCACATTATCAAATAAATACATGATGGTATCTATGGGGGACACTTTAGTAAACTAGCTATGGCTAAGTGCATCCTTCACCTAGGCTATTATTGGCCCAACCTTAACCAAGACTATTATGATTATGTTAAAAAATGTGTCAAGTGTCAACAACATACTAATTTATACCATGCACCCAACCATAGCCATCAAGTTTCTACTGAATTTTGACCTTTCTCATAATGGGGTCTACACCTCATTGGTGATATTAACCCTCACTCTTCATAGTGACATCACTCTATCATCATTGTGAGCTAATATTTCACCAAATGGGTGGAGGCCATTCCTCTTATCTTGACAAAAGCTGATAAAATGATCAAATTTATCACCCATCATATCATCTACCATTTTGGTGTTCCCCATAAGATCATTAATGATAATGGAAAATCCTTAAAAAAAACAAGTTTAAGGTCTTTGTGATGTATTTGGTATTAAATTAATCTTTTCCTCACCTTATCACCCACAAGCAAATGGATAAGCAAAGGACTCTCACAAAACCCTTAAAAACATGCTTACCAAAATGGTCAATGCCTCAAGTTAGGATTAGCACTTGCACATACCTTTCACCTTATGGGAATATTGCACTAGCATCCAAACACTTATGGGTGATACATCTTTTTCTCTCTTGTTTGGAGTTGAGGCTATATTGCCTCTTGAAATCCAAATACCTTATTTTCACATATCTTTACATGATCTTATTTAAAAGATGATTATAATCAAGAATGTTTAGCCCAACTTGAGATACTTGATGAGCATCATTTGGCCACTCTTTCTCATCTCCATTTATATAAAGAATGAATCAAATGCACCTATAAAAAACATCTAAAAGTATGAGAATTCAATATTGGAGATCTCATTCTCAAATAAAATCAACATGTAACTAATATGGAGAAAAGCAAAATGGGCAAATTTTATTTGAATTGTCTTAGACCCTAAATCATAACCCATAAGTATGGATCAAGAGATTATCACTTATCCTCTCTCGAAGGCAAACCAAAACTTGAGCCTCTCAATGCTTCTCATTTTTATCCCTTCTATTGTTAAATAAGGATCACAATCATCATTTGCCTAACTTAAGCTCATCCTTTAAAACCACATTCCTTTCCCTCTTCTTAGGGATAACTGACTACAACTGAATCATGTGATTATCCATCACAATCATAGCCTGATATTGAAATATGGGCACCATAGATCTATCCATGGCATGTTTCTCATAGTACTTCCAATCTCTTTGAGATCAATTCCTATGATCATTATCATTTATACCCCTTTTTTACCTACTAAACCTTCATGTCAACTTAGTCTTGCCTTCATAAAGGTAATCCCTTAAGCATGTATAAGATAGTATATGTCAAGAAAAAGTAATATCAAAAGTTAAAAACAAATCATGGGTCACCCATATTATTCACAAACTACTCCCTCAAAGGATAGTTTTTTAAATAGTTAGCTAAAATTACAAGATGTAAGGTAGATTGCTCCCTTGAAGGACAACTATAAAAAACATTTGAACTAAGCATATAATCTCAAACCACTCCCTTGAAGGATGGCTAAGTAAAGTATTTGTTAAAGATAGTAATTTCTTGGAAGCTTCTCGCATCAATTAGCTTTACTAACCTTAAAGGAAATTCAGCAAAGACCCCAAGCAAAATCAAAATCCATGACAAAACTACAATTGGTTCTCATAAAATAAATAATCTTGGAAGGCTATAATCAGCCCTCCTCGATAGACTTCCATCATCAATTAATCTACACTCTATATATGAGCATAGACTTATTTATACTACCTCCTTGGAAGCCTACAAAAGGGGCACACTAGTCTTACTAAAGGTTCCAATTTCACCCATTCTCCCTCTACATATCATATACATGGGAATATGAGCTTACTTGACATTGTTAGGTTGTGGAGCTAAAAGCTTCAACTGTTGCAGACATGGAGGTTGCTAAGTTCCAGGGATATCAGCATCGACAGTATGACCGACATCGATCAGGGGTGAATAGAAGGGAAATCGGCATCGGTAGGAGTCAGCCGACGTCGGTCACCTCCAGGAAGATAGGGACCAACGTCGGTCACTTGTGGCAGTTCTAGAACTGTTCATTGCATAGATAGTTATTTCATTGAATCGAGTGTTTGCATGTTAAGGGCTAATTATAGTCTCGAGCTGCATGTCTAATTATTGTAAATTAAGAGTCTAAGTTATTGTTTAAGTCTAGGATCTATTTATAGACCCATTGGCATGTATTTTAAAGTGTGTGCTAGTGAAGAGAACAAAGTGTGTGTTCCTCCTAGTTCCACAGAGTGCAATAGAGGAAGGAAAGGTAGACCCTTCATAAGTGTAAGATCATTTAAGTTGTAGGTTGTTGCAAGCTCATGGGAAAAGATCTACATGGTAAGTAAGATCACTTTGAGATCTACTTGAAGTACTTTGAGTACTTGTGTATTGGCAGGGTTATTACTGATTGGTTGAAGAGGTGAACACCAATTTTGTGTGTGAGTTGTGTGTTGGGACCATTTTTTGTAGGAGAGTGAACTCTTGAAGAAAATTACTATGTACACTTGAGGTGTGGGAAGCTTTTGAGAGGTGTGGAGAAGAGGTGGCATATTCTTTATTGTATTTTCTTTTTAGATGAGTATTAATACAAGATTGTGTATTGTCTCTCATATTCTGTGATATTTGTGAATTCTAGTTACTTGTTCATTCTGGTATAATTATGTGTTTAGTTGCTAATACAAGGTAATCATATATACTCTTATGGGTGGAGTAGGATCCTAACAGCTGGTATCAGAGCTTTTGGTTGGGTTACTAATAGGTTGTATCAGATCTGGTTAGTGTGTGTTGATTACAGGTTACTCACAGGGGTTTCTATTTGAGTGGGAGTATAGCAATGGCAGAAGAAAGTAAGCTATGAATGGAGAAGTTTAATGGTAAGAACTATTAATTATGGAGGATGCAGATTGAAGATTATCTGTATCAGAAATATTTATACTTACCATTGGGTGGGTTTGATTGCAAGCCCCAGGATATGAAGGATGAAGAATGGGAGGTTCTTGATCGAAAGGCTCTGGGATCTATAAGGTTGAGTCTTGCATTGTCTATGATTTACAACTTATCTCAAGCTAAGACAGTGGTAGAGTTGATGGAATCTTTGGCAAATTTATATGAAAAACCCTCAGCTTCGAATAAGGTATTTCTTATGAAGCAATTATTTAATTTGCAAATGTTGGAAGGTAGATCTGTTCATAGTCATCTTAATGATTTCCATGGTTTGGTAAACCAGTTAAATTCAGTCAATATTGTTTTTGATGATGAAATTAAGGCTCTCTTAATCTTATGATCATTACCTAAAAGTTGGGAGAGTTTGGTAATGGCAGTTAGTAATACTACGTCTGCTTCAAAAATCTTAAAAGTGGATGATGTTGTGAGTGTAATCTTGAATGAAAAAATTCATAGGAAAAACACAGGTGAATCATCAGGAAATGCTTTGAGTGTGAAAAGCAGGGGAAGGCAAAGAGAGAAGATCGAGCATGGGAGATCAAGGTCCAAGATAGGTAGGAGATCCAAGTCCAGGTATGGCAGAATAACCTGCTTGAAATGTGGAAAGCAAGGGCACTTAAAGAGATATTGTTGGTTGAATGAAGATCAGCATGAAGGACATGAAGAAGTAGGGGATGCAGGTATTATTACACAGGATGCTCTGGTATGTTCTTTGGATAAAGTAGAATCTTGGGTTTTAGATTTTGGTGCCTCTTTTCATGCATCCCCAAATAGGGAATTTTTTCATGAGTATGTCCAGGGAGACTTTGGAGAAATTTATTTAGGGGATGGTAAGCCTTGTCAGATGGTTGGCAAAGGGAAAGTGAAGCTAAAATTGTAGATAGGTAACACATGGGTGTTGAAGGAGGTCATGCATGTCCCAATTTTGAAGTAGATTTTGATTTCTATTATAAAGTTGGGTGATGAGAGTTGCACAGTAACTCTCACAGTGGACTCTTGGAAGGTTACCAAGGGTGCACTTGTTGTAGCAAGAGGTAAGAAAGTAGGTACGCTTTATCTATCTACTTGTATTACTGATTCTCTTTTTGGGTTATCTACTTCAGCTGTAGATTCAAAGATGTGGCTTAATAGGCTTGGTCACATGAATAAGAAGGAGATGCATGTTCTTGAGTCAAAGGGTATGCTTTCAGATTTGAAGAGCATGGATCAAGATTTTTGTATGCAGAAGAAGAAAGTGATGTTTCTTGAGGAATCTGATGTTCGTGACAAGAATATGAAAGCCTTGGTTTTCAAGGAGAAGATGATAGATAGAGATCAGTGGAAGGGGTTGAAGAATTTTGAGTAGATCAAGGGTGATTTTGATAGGGTTTTGATCCAAAAGGAGCTCGCGGGTAGAAGTCATTTCTCACAAGAAAAACATAGAGACTGATGCCAGTTAGAAAACTAGCATCAGCATCCAGACAGGGACCAATGTCAGCTATGTGCAGCCTAACATCGGTGACTCAAGATAGATAAACACCAGCATTAGTCAAGGGAATCGATGTCGGTGATGAGGTAGTCGCATGGAACCAACATCGGTCAGGTGCAGACTGAGATGTGACTAGCATCGGTCTCTGAGATGGATTTTGGGTAGACAACAAGCTATCAAGGAGTCTCAAGCGCCCATATGGAGGACTTAAAGGGTAAGTAAGCCTCAAATTCATCATTTCCCTTCTTTACACTACTTTTTGCTCACTGACGGTCAAGAACCAAGAAGTTATTAAAGAAGCAGAGCAAGTAGATCCAAGAAACAGTGGGAGCTTGGCATGGATGAAGGATGTGATTCCTTGGAGAAGAACCAAATAGGAGTTTTTTGGTGGAGTTGCCAGCTGGAAGAAAGCATTGAGAGACGAATGGATGTTCAAGATAAAGAAGAGCAAGAATGGATACATGAGACGGAAGGCCAAGGTATATGGTCTTGAGTAAGCTATAGGATAATGGAGGTTTGACCATTGTGTTTCTCTTTACCAGGTTGGATAATATTAGCTACATTATCCTATTACTATATGATGTGCTTGTTGTAGGGTTACATATATAGGGAGTTGCTGAACTAAAGGTAAAGCTAGTTCAGAGGTGTGTCATGAGGAATCTGGGAGTAGCAAGGTTCTTTGGCATGAGTGTGTTCTAGGGACATGGAAGGTCATAGGTTGACTTTGTTTTAGGATGATTGTGTGAGACCGGTTAGCATGCCGATGGTTGGATAGTTCTATGAACAGTGTCTTGATTCACATAATGAGGTTAAGTGCATGGTATGTACTAAATCTAAGTTTTCCCAAGCAGTGGGAGCTGTCAAAAAGTTTGGAGCCAATCTGAGAAAGAAGCACTAGAGGGTAGTTCAATGGAGTCTCAGGTATCTAAGAGGGACCAGCAGTAGGTCGACATGCTATGCAGGGTCAAGTTCTTTTCTACATGGATTTGTAGATGTGGATGTGGCAGGTGATTTGGATGACATGAGGTGCACCATAGGATTTGTGGTGGTTGGTCTTCACGAGTGATCTTGAAGAGGGGTACAAAGCCAAGGGAACAAACTAGATGATGTATAGGTACAGGTACAGTTGCAGCTATTTATCTCCAAGTGGGAGATTGTTAGGTTGTGGAGCTAAAAGCTTCAACTATTGCAGGCATGGAGGTTTCTGAGTTCTAGGGATACCAACATCGGTAGTATGATCGACATCGGTCAGGTGTGAATAGAAGGACAAGCGGCATTGGTAGGAGTTGGCCGACGTCGGTCACCTCCAGGCAGATAGGGACCAACGTCGGTCACCTGTGGCAGTTCCAAAACTATTCATTGCACAGATAGTTAGTTCGTTGAACTAAGTGTTTACATGTTAAGCGCTAATTATAGTCTCGAGCTACGTGTCTAATTATTATAAATTAAGATTCTAAGTTATTGTTTAAGTTTGGGATCTATTTATAGACCCATTGGCATGTATTGTAAAGTGTGTGCTAGTGAAGAGAACAAAGTGTGTGTTCCTCCTAGTTCCACAGAGTACAATAGAGGAAGGCAAGGTAGACCCTTCCAAAGTGTAATATCATTTGAGTTGTAGGTTGTTGCAAGCTCATGGGAGAAGATCTACATGGTAAGTAAGATCACTTTGAGATCTACTTGAAGTACTTTGAGTACTTGTGTACTGGTAGGGTTATTACTGGTTGGTTGAAGAGGTGAACACCAATTCTATGTGTGAGTTATGTGTTGAGACCATTTTTGGTAGGAGAGTGAACTCTTGAAGAAATTTACTGTGTACACTTGAGGTGTGGGAAGCTTCTAAGAGGTGTGGAGAAGAGGTGGCATCTTCTTTATTGTATTTTCTTTCTGGATGAGTATTAATACAAGATTGTGTATTGTCTCTCATATTCTGTGCTATTTGTGAATTCTAGTTACTTGTTCATTCTGGTATAATTCTGTGTTTAGTTGCTAATACAAGGTAATCATATATACTCTTATTGGTGGAGTAGGATCCTAACAGACACAATGTGATTAAGATACCTATTTATCAACATAAGCATGCTAATGTGAACCATTTGAAAAGCTTATTTTCACTAAGCCAATCCAAATTTAAGTTTTATTTTGGTCCTTACCAATGGAAAGTCATCATATTCATTTTTATTATCTTATTGTTTACTTAATTTATTCTTATGTTTAACCATATTCACATTTTATCTCCATGAGCATAAACAACAACTATCAAACTAAAAGTGTGAACATCATCAACTATGTCTACAAGTAACATCATCTAGCTATCTATGAGAAAGATGTAAGGAAAATATATAAATAACATATCCTCAACATCATCCTATTCATTAACCATCATAACATCATATTAGCATATAATCATGACATTACAACATCATAAGCATAAATCAAACCAATGAGCAAGACATCAATCCATATACCATCTATCACTCTATCCATTAACCATGACATTAACATAATTCATCTTATAAACATCAACTCATGTCAAACACATAAACATTATCATAAACAAAGCTATTATATTATCACATTACATACATCCATCAATAACACATACTTTCACATCCATGAATAAAATCAAGGCATCATAGCTATCTTTCTAACATCACATGCCTAATCTACCAAGTCAAACATCTCATAAAACATCAATCATAAACATGAACACCATGAGCTATAAATATCCATCAATCATAAGCATGAACATCATATATAACACCATCATCCATAAACATCATATATACATCATGTCATCATAAAATAATAATGATAACAATATATGGGCTCTCTCTCCAAACATATACATCTCGTTACATTGGCACATAAGTTGGTATAAAAATGGTGTATACCTATCACTACCAATATGACAAAACATGCCCATACATGATCATGGGGAACCACAACCTACACTCGTATCACTACCACTCACCCCACATACACCTAGACTTGTAGCCCCATCTAGTAGTGGTCCTCTTAGGATACCTACCTAGGGACCCAATACCAAAGCTCACTATCTTAAAGTTATGAGATTTGGGACACCTACCAAGCTAACCCTAAACTCCCCCCATCTTGACTCTACTAGGAACTAAGTTATAACTATGGCCTCATAATGTCTCAGCTCCTAAATCATGGCCAAATACTGAGCTTGAGGAACAAAACTAGCTGATGCTACTACTACTACCCATTCACCCTATCTTAGAGTATCTCTCTCTTATTTAAAAATGCCAAGGGTAGCCTATACCTAGTCCCTCTTAATCAAAAATGCCTAAAACTATCCCTGTAATATGGCCACTTGACCCTGTAGTGCAGCCACATACCCTTGTAATGTGATAACCTAGGCCTATACTACAGTGAGTACTACTACCACCTAACTATCCCCCTATGCATGTGCTCTTTTTAGATCTACATCCATGGCCTACTAGCCCCCATCACCCAATCTAAAGTTTACTATGACATATCTACCCTAGTACTAGGTTGCATATCCATCAAAAACACCTACATCATCAATGGGAGCTCTCAGTAATAGATCCTCATAATCTAGCAAAAAATCTTGTAGTTATGGCTCAAAAAGTAAGAAATTAACCTCTTTTCTCTTATACCTAGGAATATCAGGTGAAATACCCTACACCAAAATAAGTTACCTCCACACCTAGTCAAATGAGATCATCTTTATCTTTATCTCTCATCTACCATAGATACATTTCCAGCTCTATATCCCTAGGGTGTGATACCTGTATCTAACCCACTATAACCATCTAACATATAGTCACCATATCAAATTTTCTAGCACCAACCCCTCCAAAGGATTCCAGAACTACTCAATATATTTAGTTCCTCCACTTTTCCCTATCATGGCTCCACTTTCCTCCAATGTAAGAAGCCCAATATATAATCAATTAGTAGATAACCCTCCACTAGCAGCCCCAAGGGTCTTAGCACCTGAATGTGTTTGAATGCCTAGAAATGTAGAACAAAGATAATAATGATCTTATACCATCTATGTGCTTATAATCCCTAGAGATCATGATAGATATACACTAGTAAAATTGGGGCTTGCCTAAACATGGTCCTCCCTAGTAACATCTCCACTAAAAAACTAAGCATAACATGTGAAAACTACCCCTAAATAAATTAGTTAGCATGAAACTCATTAGGACCATCATCATCATAATCAAGCATCTATCCTTAGGAGACATTTGGTATAATAGACCATAATTGAATCCACCTACATGAAACTATGCATAAATGTGATCCTCATCATATATCATCTCCATGTAATAGTCTATCTCATCACTCTCTATCTAATAGACTGTGTCTCCATAAATTGGTAGACGAGTGATCCTATGCATATCTTCCATGAGGATGGTGATCTCTCCAATAGGTAGCCAAAAAGTATTTGTCTTGGGGTCCCATCTCTTGATGATCATGATGATCATCATAAGATCTTGGGGTAGGTGTTGATAATGGCACATCATACCTAATCTAATGGCTTCCATATGTTACCACTCATTAGTAGTCATGGCATCTTGAATCTCTGTAAAGAGTATGGGAACCCAGTCCCTCAATTGAATCTACTCATGATCCTATAAATGCAACATACAAAAAACATGCATACTTAGTTTTCCACTTAAAATTAAGTACTAACTAATGTCTTCCTGAGCCTATTCTATTTCACCCCATTACATCTTTTTATCGAAACCACACCTATTATATCCCCTATCTCCTGAACACTTATCATCTAAGCTAATGCTCACCTTGCTAGCCAAATATCCTATAAACTCTACCCTCATCAACTAAAATCTATAAATCCTAAATTTATTTTAGTAAACACCTTTGGAATCAAAATCCACCCTTTTTTAATCGGTCCTTCAATAGCCAATGGTTCCTAGAACCGTTGCCAATCCCTTAGAACCAATTATCCTCCTTAGGGTTGACCACTAATGAATCCCAAAACTATTGCTAGTCCCTTAGGAATAGTTATCCTCCTTGAGGTCAACCAATGCTGATTACTAAGAAATATCATTGATCATTGTCTTCACCCAAACCATGTAGGGAATCAAACCAAGCACCTTTGTTATAACCCTATCTCACTCCTAAATTACCTAAAATGCTTACAATATAACAACATTGTTAAGATAAACCCTCCCCTAACCTAATTTACAAACCCACCCCTACTAATTCCTCATTAAACCCATAATTTTACCTAAAACCTACCCAAACCCTACCTTAGGCTTTCAAAAGTAGCTAACTCAAATAGCTAGTCCCTTAAATATTTTCATAATCAACCCTAGCTATCAATTTAAAACAACCCCTACCTCATTTTATGATCACTGGTATGGTTTTAAGACTCATCCCACCACTCCACTACATCCTAAACTATCCTCCATTAGTTCAATCCTCACTCAAGAAAGCCAACCAATCACACACTTCCACCTTAGCAATGTCAGTATACCAACCATCAAAAATGAACTATTCACCTAGAGCACAAATGCAAAAGTCAAATGTGAAAAAAAAAATCACCTTTTTTAGTTTTTACCTTCTATAGTTTTAGGGTTTTACCTTGACCATCATCGGTCAGGGTGACCGGTGTTGGTTGACCCTTGGGGCACCCCCTAACCATCACCGATTAGGGTCCCCATTCCCTTTTTAAAAAAATTATGGTATCTCACCTAAGTGCTTAGTGTTTTACCTACCTAGACTGGAAGAACTACATTTGGCCTAAATTTTTTGTTGGATATTATGTCCATGAAACTATGTAAGTAGCATCCACATACCTCATGCACATGGAGTCAGCTCGATCACTCCCACCAACCTGACCACCTTGTCACCTCATCATTAGTCTATTTTGGCCACATATCATCCAATTTTATGACACTTCTTTACTGGTACTTTTGATCATGGTGATAACATTTCCATGTTGACATTTTAAATTTTACACCACCTCACACATACCAACCCACTTGTGTCTCACTGGGAGCACTTTCTACCTCAGATACCTATGACACTTGACCCATTTATGTTTTCCTCAAGAATAATTCCTACCTTAGATACCCATCAAAAACATAGAAATCACTTTAGAAACTTTCATTTATGAGTGGTCTCACCCACCATGCCTATAGGTGGTCACACAATTTACTTGTCCTACTTAGCACTATCCCTTATTTTTACCAATGTTAGAAATTTTAATCTTTACATGATCTTGTCTATCATAATTTTTTGTCACATTTTGTATGCAATTTTGCATCTCTTATTCCAAACCATTATTTTATCACATACATCATAACCCATTATCTACCCATTATCAAACTTGTACCCATCTAAGTCTCACCTCACCAACTCCTAGTTTGAGGGGGAACACCTCCTCCTACTCTTGGGGAAACTAGACCTTGATCCATTCTCCATTTTTCATTTTGCTACCTGTTCACTCTCAAGACAACCAAACCTTGATCCATTCTCCATTATTTATTTTTATACTCATTCACATAAGCCATATAACAAAAAGGGGAAAAATGTAGACACTAAAAAATTGCACACACGGTCCTAGTTGTCAAAATGCCTTTTATTTTATTTAACCTCTTTCGACTACACCTACAAGGTCGACAAACTTACCTGACCTAACCCACTTACCTAACCCAGAGTCAAGTTATCCACTTGATTAAAAAAATTTACCTTATTACCATTTTAACCCACCTTTTCCCTGGGTCCTCAATTGGTGATGATCAAGGTGACTGGTGATGGTTACCCTGACTAGAAACAATCAGGTAGTACCACTTGGACTTTTAGCATGCAAGATACATGTAAACCACCACTTTGATTTTATAAATATAATTCATCTAAATATTGTCATGAGAATTTACATGGACAATTTATATTTAGATGACCTAGTTACACCTTCACTTTTACCTCTTACTTATGCTTATAAGAGAGAGAGGCTTGGAAGGCCAAATCCATCTATAATTGTTATCAATAGCTTTGTGTATCTAGAATATCTTTTTATAGGTCAATCAACATCATCAACATCATCAAGTGCCATCAACCATACTATTGGGATATAACTCACCATCACCTCTTAACCAAGCTTTTAGGTACTATTACTCTATTAAAATCAGCCCAAATTCTACCAATAGGTAATGCATCTCAACCATCCACCCAATTAACTTTAGATAAGGAAAGTATTTTATCTCTAGTATCTACTTATCATATTTCCATTTTAAGATCAACCTAGTACTTATCTACCTCTTGAAACCTACCTACTAAATCCTATCAATTAGTAAAACCAACCCAATTCCACTCTTTATTCCAATAACATGCAACCAGTGATGGTTACCTAACTTGTGATAATTAGCCTCAATCGGTACTAGTTAGGAAACTAGTAATGGTTTTCCTTGACTGGTGATGGTTAGACGACTGGTGAAAATCACTTGTGGCACTAAAAAATAGCAATTCAATACCACCTACATGCACCCAACCAAATATAATTTTTTGTGTCCCTGCTTATTCACAAGTTTTCTTCTAGATTTTTTGAAGCATACCACAACCCCTCAACACTAGTACTAATCAATTTATCACTAATTAGATCATTTATAGTCTATTTTCTTAATAATAATTCTTTTTTTCAGTTTTAATATCTTTTGATTATTGATGCAAGTACCTTCTTTCTAGTTTTGTGAACTTAATTGTTTAAAACATTTGGATTGACAAAGCCTAAGGAAGCTCTTGCTCCTAGGATCTAGCTATCACTAGGCAATCCACCCAACTATCTATCTAATGAAACAATTTTACTTTAGTAATTTATTATCTACAAGTCTTCCTCCCAATCCAAAGAGGATATCTCATAATTGTTTGAATTTAGTGCATGTATAATCAAATAGGTTTTTCAACCATACCCATATTAAGTTTCATTTCTCTCCTTCCTAGAACTTAAGTGAAATTTTACATGAAATAGGGTAAACTTCATATTTGGATTTATATGATCACTCAAACCTATTAGATCATGCATATGGGGGTACATTATATGTGTTCAATCTTTTGGAAGGCAAAACAACCCTGAGGAAGCCATTTTTGGATCAAAGACAACACTAGACCTATAGGAAATGGAAAGAAGAGCTTGATAAGATAGTTTTGGATTCTCACATCTCCCTTAAAGTTATACATTGTAATCTAAGGATTTAAAGTATTTTGAAGAAGGTATTTAACTATAAATTGTGGAATTTGCCTTTAATTTATATGTAGCGAACCTTAAGAGTGAAAATAAGCTAAAACCCTTGTGAACCCTTGTTAGTGACTAGTTTGGAGAAATGGAGTTGGAATGATAATATAATGGAATAGTTTTACTAAGATTATGATTGGACATAAAAAAATGACTACTTCAATCTACTCCCATGTTTTTTAGTTGTATAGACTTGTACAAACATGGTATAAGATAGGCTTTTATTGATAGTTTTATGTAGGTTCTAGGAAGATTCTAAAGATTAAATAGAATTTGGGAAAAATATTAGGAATTATTATAACTCCCCATGTTTATTTCAGACCTTATAATAACTCATAATTTTCTTAATAAGAGCTCTCATCTCAGCTAGTCAAAACTGGCATAGTGGACAAGCTAGTGAGAAGGGGGGAAACTTCAAGTGAGTTATTTTAAAGGTGTTCCTAATGCCTCTAGGCCCATGAAGGGTATTAGAAATTGTCATAAACACCATCCAATGTATTTTCATGAGAAACTAAAGCCAAATTTGAGGCCAAGTGTGTAAGGTGCATGAAGGACGAGTTTTTTGGACTATAGATGATGATTGTTCATTCCCATATGATTCTATTAGTGCAGGTTTTTATTTTTCCCTATTTATTAATTAGGGAAATTGTATTTCTTGTGCATACATGGAGTTTTCCTACATTTTTGGGATAGGCTAGCTTATGTGGAGGTGTGTGTCATAGATGTGTCATAGGTGTCATAAGAATGTAATAAGTAACTCCCTTATTGGGAGTTACTTCTCTATTATTAGCACCTTGTCACCACATTTCATGAAGGAGTTACAGTCTATTCTTGGGGTGCCTTGTCCACCTTTTATGGAAGAGTTACGTACTCTCCTATTTATAGTCCTCACTTTGGCCATCTCATGTTAATCAGATTTTGGTTTTCTCTATTTTGTCTTGTGCAATTTATATTCTTGTGTTATTTTCAAATTGCTTTAGCATTTATGTGGTGTGCACTTACTTCAACTCATGTGATCATGTTTCCATTGCACTCGCATTATCCAGATTCTGGAAACAACTCTAATATGGTATCAAAGAAAGAACGGTAATCGTGTGTCTGGTTATGCTTTTAGTTCATTTTGAAATCAAGAGGAGTGGAGTTATCTTTATTTTTTTAATTTTCTAGATCTAATCTAAAATAAAATATATATATCATTTTTGGTATCATTTTCTTGGGAATCCTTGGCCTTTGGGTGTCTTGGTTGTCTTCACTTCAAGGGTTGGTTCATTTGTTTCTATTCTTGGGCACCATTGTTGTGTGGAGCAGTAGAGGGAGGAGAAACATTCAGTCCATGCCATGCTTCTGCAAGTTTGTGCCTAGCTTCTACAAGTTTGCACCTAGTCCTTCCAACTTTGTGCCATACTCCTTCCAACAAGGTGCCTTCAGTTCCAGTAGCAGAAGTCTTTCCTTCCAGCCACACCATCAGGCCGTACAATGTGCAAGTCTACAAGTTCATTCTTTTGCAAGCATATTCTAGTCTGCACCAACTTTAGCAAAGCACTTCAATTCTACCATGCTATTAGGCCATATAGTTTCCGGTAGGTCTGCATTTTTTTGTCTTTTTTGTAAGTTAAATTCTGGACTGTGTTTTTTTGGCGCCCCTTCCTTACTTGGCATCCCATGTGGCATCCCTTGGACACGTGGCATCTATCAATTCTATCTTTGCTTCATTATTTTAAGTTTAAAATTGACTTGTAAAACAAAAATTAGTCAATTTGACTAAATATTAGTTTTTTAGATAGTTTTGTAATTTGGGGGTTTTCATTTAAAACTTGTATCTTCACCTGTCGAAGATGAAGGGTGAGGCCCAGGTTGGCAGGAGGCCAATTCCCCCTCACAAAAACCTCCCTTTGATTCCTCATTCCTTGTTGAATCCAATGAGTGGTTGGAAGGCCACTTTCTCTCTCATAATAGGCATTTTCAAAAATGTTTGTGTTTTTTTTGCAAAAACACTAGTTTACAGGGAAATTGAACCTTTAATATCTTGCAAATGGTAGCACGAATTTGGGTACCATTTTTTACAAAAGTGTTTGTAATTAAATTATACACAATGTAGGCTTGTTATTTGTTAAAAATTCACTAGTTTATAAAGTGCCTAAAATTTGGGTCTCTCGAGACACATTTTCGGCTGAGTCCGACATCTTATTTGCTTTAGTCTTGCACTAATTGCTCTAAGACACATTCTCAGCTGAGTCTGACATCTTTTGATCATTGAATTGCATATTTGGGGGTGTTTAAACATTTTTGGGTGGTGTAATTGCTTTTCACAACTTGCATATCTTTGTTTTCATTCACCTTTTTGCATAAATTCACAAGTTGCAATCAACACAAATTCACCTAAACTTAGCTAAAAAAATGGATTATTTTCAACTTAAACACCTAAAACCCTTCAACTATCATTAATTAAAGGTTAAAATGTCAATCATTCTTAGAAGCAAAGGGTTATATAAGATCACCATGGGTACTAAAGTAGAACCCAACATTGATGCTAAAAAGGTCAAGTGGTACAACTGTAGTGATGAAGCCTATGGATTACTGAGCTTGTCTATGTCTCCATAACTTCTCTTCCATCTAGAATCCTCTTAGACTCCTAATGACATATGGGACACCTTAGAAAACTCATTTGGGAAGCTTGATGAGATGAGAGGTCATGAGCTCGAAAATGAACTCATAAGTCTAAGTCCTAGCAACTTTGACACCCTACAAGACTTTTCACTAAGTTTAAGACCCTTAGATTGCAATTGAAAGAATTCAAGATAGAGAAGAAAGATGATCAACTCATTCTTTCTATTCTCACAAATTTAGGTCCAAGCTATTCAGTCTTTGTCTCCACTTTCCATGCCACAAAAAGTGCCCTTGGCACTACATGGAAAATGCCTTCTTTGGATTCATTCATTGCTGACTTGACTAGGGAGCAAGATAAGCTAATTCAAATGGGCACAATGAATTCTACTCAACCCCAAGCTTTGATAGCTAGAAATGGTAAGGACAAGACTTCAACAAAGGAGAAGAAGAAAAAGAACAAGGACTAGGAGAAGAAGAAAGAAAACACCAATCCTACCAAAAACAACACTGAAACTTCCTCTTCCAATGCTAAACCTAAGAAGGAGAAGGTTAAGTGTGCCTATTGTAAAAAGACAGGGCATGATGAACACAAACGCATGAAAAAACAAATAGATCTCCTAACTCATCTTCTAGAGAAGAACAACATAGGTGTTTATGAGTCCATCAAGCAGAATTCATCTACCCAAGATTCTACCAAAGCAAAAGGCAAGGGTAAGGAGAAAGAAAAGGGCAAGGCCCTTATAGCTACATCAGCTTCTACATCTTCATGGGTCATCGAATCTAGTGCTTCTCACCACATGGGCTCTTCACTAGTTGATTTTTCATCTTTAGAGCCTTGTAGCATGACTTCAATTAGTTTGGGTGATGACACATCAGTTTTTGTTGCAAGGAAAGGGTCAGTTGAAATGGAAGGAGGAACATTCAACAATGTTCTAAGTGTTCCTTCTCTTTCAACCAATCTCATATCAGTGTACCAAATCACTCACATTGGTTGGGGAATGAGAGTTTATTTTTCACCAGATTTAGTGGCTATCTAGGAGTTGCATAGTGATACTACAGTGGCAGTGGGTATGGTAGATCACCAAGCCAAGTTATACACCTTCTCACATTTTGCATCAGATTCTTCTCCAACAGCATTGTTGACTCATTCAGATGGAGTTAGCAAATTATGGCATAAGCGGTTTGGCCACCTTAACTACCGCTACCTTGAGCAACTTTGCAAACATGACATGGTCATTGGCTTGCCTCGTGTCTAATTCTCAAAAGTACTTTATGAGGGGTGCTCCCATAGGAAGCATCTTGAAGCAAAATTTGACAAAGGCAAAGCTTGGAGGGCTTCACAACCTTTGGAGTTAGTACACAGTGATGTATCGAGACCCTTTCCCAAACCATCTTTCATAAGGGCTAAGTACATCCTCACTTTTATTGATGATTTCTCTAGGTACACTTGGATATATTTTCTCAAACAAAAGTCTGAAGTGTTTGAAAATTTTCTAGACTTCAAGGCTCTTGTTGAGAAATAAAGTGAGAAATCCATCAAGGTTATTTGAACTAATAATGGAGGGGAGTATGTCAACATCAGGTTTGAGCAATTTTTCACCATAGAGGGGATTGATTTACAATGCACAATCACTTACAGTCCTTCATAAAATGGGGTTGTAGAACACAAAAATAGGTTCTTGAAAGAGATGGGTAGCTATATGATTCACTCTAAATCTTTAGCACCATAGTACTGTGCTGAAGCCATTAATTGTGCTTGCTACATTCAAAATAGGGTTCCTCACAAAGCTTTAAAAGGGATAACACCCTTTAAAGCTTGGCATAACAGGAAACCTGATGTTGATAACCTTAGAGTTTTTGGATCCCCAGCCATGGCCTATATTCTAAAGAAGAAATGCAAAGCTATGGAATATCAGTCCAAGCCTTACATCTTTGTAAGATATCTGGATGGTATTAAGGGATATCACCTTCTAGATCTAGTCACTCATGAGTTGTTCATTGAGAGAAGTGTCCATTTTCAAGAGAGTCCTAGAGACTCAACACTTGACACTTTTTCTCCCTCATTGGATCTACTTCTTCATGATGATTCCTCATCAGATTTAGATTAGCAATAGCAGGTTCTAAAGCTAGAGACACCTTCTTCTTCTTTAAGTTTAGATAGTGAGGATAATGATGCAGAGTCATCAACCTCTAGTCAGTCAGAGGATGAGGAGTTAGCACCTGACTCACCCACTTCTGGGCCACTTTGGGCTAGATAAACACTTGAGAGTGCTGGCACTTGGGTAGGAGATATTGTAGATGATAGACGTATTAGGGGGGATTTTTAGAGAGAACCACATGCCTTCTTTGCTTCAGTTTTGAATCCATAAACTTTTTGAGAGGCATCGGGGGTACCTAAGTGTGATAATGCTATGGAGGAAGAATAGTCTTCCTTAATCAAGAATCACACTTGGGATTTGACTTCACTTCATAAGGGAAGAAAGTTGGTTTGATGCAGGTGGATATATTAGACCAAGTTTGCAGCAGATGGGTTAGTTGATAAGTACAAGGTGAGATTGGTTGCCAAGAGTTTCTCACAAGTGGTAGGCATTGACTACTCAGAGACCTTTGCACCCATTGTAAAGATGAATTTTATCTAACTCACCTTGGCTATTGCCACAACACATGGTTGGGATGTGCATCAGATGGATGTGAAGAGTGCCTTTCTTCATGGAGACCTAGAAGAGGAGATCTACATGGAGTAGTTGCCAAGATTTGTTCAAGATTCTTCCTTAGTATGTAGACTTAGGAAATCTATCTATGGCCTTAAATAGGCCCCTTGGGCTTGGTATGCCAAGATGGATTCCTTCCTTCTCATAGCAGGTTTCACTAGGTGCCATTCTGATTTGAATGTCTACTTCTTATAGCAAGATGATTTGCTCTTGATTTTGGTTCTATATGTTGATGACCTTTTGATCACTGAGAGTTCTTCATCGGCTATTGAAGTGGTGAAGGCCTCTCTCTAGGATAGATTTGACATGATAGACTTGGGTTTGTTGCACTACTTCCTTGGCATCAAGATCTCATAGTTAGATTTAGAAATTTCTCTTGCATAACCTAAGTATGCTCTTGACTTATTGGCTCAGTTTCACATGGATGATTGCAAGCCATCTCTGACTCCCTTTCTATCAGGAGTCAAGCTTGAGGCTGATTGTTCTTCACCATTGGTTAATGCCACTCAATATCAAAAAATTGTTGGTAGTCTCATCTACTTGACTCACACCAGGCCTGACATATCATATACAGTGGGACTTGTCTCTAGATTCATGCAAGAACCTCATGAGTTGCATTGGAAAGCAGCTAAGAGGATCTTGCATTACATACAGGGTTCACATAGATACAAGATTCATTACAAATTTGTCATAGAGGTTGACTTGGTTGGATATACAGATTTAGACTAGGCTGGCAATTCATAGACTCACAAGTCCACTTCTATTTACAGTTTCTCTTTAGGTTTTGGTCCTATCAGTTGGTCTAGCAAGAAGCAAAATGTTATTACTATATCATCCATAGAGGCAGAGTACAGGGGAGCTGTTAATGTAGCTATTGAGGCTATTTGGCTTCAAGGGATTCTTTTTGAGTTTGGCATTTTTATCAGGTAGCCCACCATCATTTATTGTGACAATCAGAGTATCATTTAGATTTGTAGGAAGCCAGTTCAACACCAGTGGACCAAGCACATAGAGATTCACATTCATTTCATTCGGGAGCTTATTCATAGTCAAGTCATTGACTTGATAATTTTCTAGTCTTCAGAGTAGGTTATAGACATCTTCACCAAACCTTTCACTGAGATCAAGTTCATTCATCTATGAGCTCTTCTTGGGGTGTGGTCCACATCTGCAGCACCATCAACTTTGGGTGGGTATTCTAGCCTCTTCTTTTCTTTTATGTCTCTCTTTTGGGGGGGAGTTTTTTCCTATGGGTTTTCTCATTTTCTCTATCTTATGGGAGATTACATTTATACATGGGTACTGCATCAGGCCTAGTTACCGAGACCCATTTTATATTTCCACACTACCCACCTAAGCTATGCTTATGGGGGGTATTAGTGTAGGTTTTTATTTTTCCCTATTTATTAATTAGGGAAATTGTATTTCTTGTGAATACATGGTGTTTTCCTGCATTTGTGGGATAGGCTAGCTTATGTGGAGGTATGTGTCATAGGTGTCATAAGAATGTCATAAGTAACTCCCTTGATGGGAGTTACTTCTCTATTCTTAGCACCTTGTCGCCACCTTTCATGGAGGAGTTACAATTTATTCTTGGGGTGCCTTGTCCACCTTTTTTGGAGGAGTTACGTACTCTCCTATTTTTAGTCCTCACTTTGGCCATCTCATGTTAATCAGATTTTGGTTTTCTCCATTTTGTCTTGTGAAATTTATCTTCTTGTGTTATTTTCAAATTGCTTTAACATCTATGTGGTGTGCTCTTGCTTCAACTCATGTGATCACGTCTCCATTGCACTCGCATTATCTAGATTATGGCAACAACTATGATAGATTATAGATAATCAAGCATAAAACCAACACATGGAGAGGAATTTTTGAAATCCTCCCTCTTCATTTCATTCATTTTTACTATTCTTAGTCAATTATGAGGTGTTTAAGAAGCTCAAATCATGAAGGTAGTTTTTCTGAGCTAGTTAAGGGAATTTCATGCCACTTTATAAGAGTTTGATGACATGGATGGACACTTGGGATTTATAACCTTACATGGTTCATCCCATATCCTCTTATCATAAAAAATTAACTAATTATCTCTTCTCTTTTCTCTCAAGTTCTATAAGAACTAACCATTTTGGCCATTATAACTAATGTTCCACCTGAGTATGGCAAAGCCCTGCTCATTTTTATACCATTTGATCAATAAGACTACTTATTTTTTCCTCTTTATGACTATTCATATTGTGTTCTACTTTAATGTTGAATCTTTCTTATTGAATACTATGGATTCCTTAGCATGTTGTCTCATTTTTTCATCTTATTTGCAGTTGGAAAGCTTCTTGTTATAGGGCATGTGAAGTGTTCTAAGAAATGTCAAGGATTGAGTGAGTTAGTATATTTATTAGTTTTATTCAAGGCCTCTTGTCTATTATTCCTATATTTTCACATTCATCTATAACCTCATAATTTAAAATTGATGTGAGAAGATGTAGATTGAAGGAGTGTATGTTTGGTTAGTCCTTTGTTCTCATGTGTAACATGCCACTAGTTGGAAGTCATCATATTATTTGGTGTATCACCTCCCTTATAATAGTTTTATTTCAAGTATCTCTCTTCCCCCCCCCCCCCTCAAATTTTAGGTGTAGTTTCAATCCAAAGTGGTACATCAAGGGATCTAGCCCTACTTAGAGATTTACCTTATTATTAGACTAACCACAAGTCTAGAGGTGTTTCCATTTTTCCACTTGGAAGAGGAGAGATTAGACATCTCCTCAAATGGTGTAAATCCAAGTGAAAACACATATATTTAATACTTGATACCTAATTGAATACCCAAGGCACATATTGAAAGGAGAGGGCATATTCTAACCTATTTAGAGAAAGGAGTGACTAGGTATAATTAGCTAGTCTCATCTATTAAGTTTAAATCAATAGGCTCCCCATCACCATCTCCATATAGATAAAGGATAGGAAATTAAGGAGAAGAGAAAGGTCCCAATAAATAATATTATTTTAAATAATTCATAAGAGTGCAAGTTTCCCTTATCTATATATGGTTATAATAAAAGGAAAGGTGTTCAACAAAATTTACCTCCCCCATAAGACATTTATGTTATTTGACTACACACCCCATAACAATCACTTTTTAGTATTTTTACCTTTTAGATTGCTTGATGAAATTTTTATAAGTCTCAAGTTTGTCAAAATTGAATTTTATAAACCACTCACTTTTAATTCAATCTAAAGTTGTGTTATTGGGGAAACATAGTTCACAATGATACCTATACACATAAAATGACCACTTTATGTTAATTTAAATTTATCATCATCCCTCTCTCATCCTTAATCACTTATTCCTCATCCCTCATTGCCCTTGATCACTCTCTCCTTATTCCTCATTGTCCCTAATCACTCCCTCATTGACCTTAATTATCTCTCATCATCCCTAATTACTTATTCATCATCCCTCATAACCCTTAATCACTCCATCCTCATTCCTAATCACTCCCTTATTGACTCTCACCATCCCTCATCATCTATAATCACTCCATCATCCTTGATCACTCCCCCATTGACCCTCACTATCCCTTATCATCCTTAATCACTACTTCATCATCTTAAATCACTCCCTCATAATCCCTCATCCCTAATAACTCCTTCATTGAACCTTACCATCCTTAATCACTCCCTTAATGTCCTTAATCACTCTCTTATTGGCCTTCATTGTCCCTTATCATCCCTAATGACTCATTCATCATCCATACTCACTCCCTACTTATCCTTCCTGGTGCAAACATGGGGAGGGGGAGAACATTTTAGTCCTACCATTAACTCCCATATTGTATGTGTTTAAAAACATAAATAGACAAGTGCATTTAGTCAAATAATTGATGTTTAGATAAAAGATATAAAAATAATTTAATTGATACAATGGAATTCATTTTTAATCAATTCCACTATTAGGATTATTACATACATAACATGGAGAAAAATAATAGAAAAACACCTAGATGTCATACACCAACCTATGACTTTGTAATGACAGTCTAATAAACCTATTATACAAAGACAATAGAAATATCATGTACTTTTGGTCTTATCCTCTATTTTTATAGCTTACCCCTCCAATGAATTGTATATTTACTTATAATAATGATAATGGGTATCCAACGAAATTATAATCCCATAATTGTGTCTTCTCCCAATGCTTTAAGATTGTCACATGTGTTTTATAAAACCATACCACAAAAAGTAAATACCAAGCCCATTACTCACCTACAAGTGGTTCAAATTTATTTTTAAATAGATCATAATAAAAGACAACGAATATGTTTTTCACTAGAAAAAAAATTAGGCTTTTAAGTATCATACATGATACAGACCTGTTAGGTTTTATCTAGGCACTAAGATCCAATTTGAATAAGCATGAGACCTAGTTGATTATAGACAATGCATAACACTACATCAAAAAAATTTCCTTGTTCGTGAATCCATCAAGATTTATATATCTAATTTACCATTATGCAAAAACATGTATGTGTAGAAGACATTTGTGGGCTTCCAAACTTTGAATAACACATTCAAATACCATGTTGATTCCTAAAGACCCATTCATGGCCTACCTTACTATATAACACTATGTGAAATAAATTATAACATTCAAGAATTATTATGAAATTAAGATTTTATTAATCACTATTTAAAAACTTTCCTTTCAACATATAATTTTATGAGTATTCAGTCCTAAATAGCACAATCACTTGTTACTTGATTTTTTGAGAGACTCTATGGAAGGAATAAAACGATCACCAAAGGAGATAAAATAATGAAATTATATGACCTATGTGAGTTAAATAAGATAAATTAATAATATTTTCCTTATGTCTTATTTGAGTGAGGAAAATTTGGATTTAGAACATAAGCTAATTAGGCATAAAAGGGAAGCCACCACACCCAACATCAAGGTATTGGAGGGAGTGAGTAGGGATGATTAGGGATTTGGTAGGGATAATGAGGGTCAATGAGGGAGTGACTAAGTATGATGAGGGATGGTGAGGGTCAATGATGATGATGAGGGAGTGATTAGGGATTATGAGGGATGATGGGGGAGTGATTAGGGATGAAGGAGTGATTATAGATGATGAAAGATGGTGAGGGTTAATTAGGAGTTATTAGGGACAATGCGGGGGGGGGGTATTTAGGGATGGTGAGGGATGGTTATGGTCAATGAATATGAGGAAGGAGTGATTAAGGATTATGAGTGATAAGGAGTGATTGATTAGGGATGATGAGGCATAGTGAAGGAGTGATTATGGATTATGAAGGATGGTGAGGGTTAATGAGGGAGTGATTAGGGATGTTAAACATGTGATTAATGATGATGAGGGATGGTGATGGTTAATAAGGGAGTGATTAGTGATAATAAGGGATGAGGAAGGATTGACTAGGGATTATTAAGGATGAGGAGGGAGTGATTAAGGACAATGAGGGATGATGGTAAATGAGGGAGTGATTAGTGAAAATATGGGAGTGACTAGATATGATGAGGGATAAAAATAAGTAACAACCATTATTATTATAAACACCAAATCAATTTGCTAAACATATTAATTATATCACCCCATCTATGGTACAAAAAAATGGGTTATATCAAGAATGATTTTCTACTCAAAAATTATATCATTCATGCACATTCTATTGAGAAAACATAGAGGGTTATTACTTTTTTCATTTTTTCTAAATTAAACACAAAATAATTATGACCCATAATTGAGCTAGGGATTTCTACCACATTGCACTATTCAATACATATGCAACATCACAATAATTATTATATGGTTATTATCATACTAAATTTGATAAATACTGACCATAGTTTAAAAATGTTGATAGATATCTAAATGACTACAAGTTAGATTGTGAGCATGATCAATTTTGAGTCAACAAAACTAGGGGAAATATTTAGACAATAATTTTATATTAGTAAATCAAAAATTCTATTTTTTGTAATGTGAATTCAGTGTAGTAGAGTTTCATCATAGTTTGGATCTAAATACCAAACATATAAATCATCAAAGAATAAGCATATTATATTACTATCTTAAGCATGTGCAATCATATTCACAAGAAGCCTTTTTGAGGTAAAGTCAAGATCAAATATATTTAAGGATTTTGATTGATATAAAAAGTGCATATGGGATTTAAAACATGTTACTATAAATATTTAAACATAATATCATAAGTAGAGTTTCCTATATATCCTAAAGTGGTATAAGGAGAAACCTACATAATCAATGATGCCACCAAAACATTTTCTTTTCCATGTTGTTCTATATTCTGAAGAGATTTCTCCCAAAGCACATACTCTTTGACAAATCAATCACATACACTAATTTTTCCCTTAAACCCATATATCCCTCTCCATTTTACATGATCCCTCTATTTTAATATCCTTTTTGCCTTTTATTCTCTACTATATTTATTTCCCATAACATGTAAACATTCTCATTTCCATTTCAAGCTATTTACTTCCTCATTCAAGTTTTAGTTAAAAATATCATTTTAATTTAATTTAGTAGAGTCTTCTTTTTGCATGCCAAGTGGATTTATGATGGTTTATGGTTATTAATAAATAATCATAGATTATTATAATATCATCCTCACCATAGTACATACCATTTTATCCCACTTAAATTGCATTTAACCCAACTCATTGGTTGTTAATTTTTAGTTGCATGATTGCTTTTTGATAATTTCTTTACCATTGAGCAAGTGGATTTTATTATAGATTACAAGTTGAATTTTTTAAAATGTTTCAACTGTGGTAATATTTGTCACTTTACATCCAAGTATCCTAAAAAGGATAATATTAAGCATAATGAATAACATGATGAACATCATGGAGATGATAAGAAGTTCTATAATCCTGACAAGAATAAGAGATATTTTTAGAAGTATGAATGTAGGAAAGGATCTTTCAAAAAAAAAGTTTCTAAACTAAAGAAGATAATTGAACTGAAATAAGTGACTCAAGTAAATCTAAAAGTGATTATGGAAGTAATGAAAATAAAAATGATAATAACGAAACCTTATTCATGGCCATAGAATTAGATAATAAGGGTTTCTCAAATGGGAAATTCCTTATGGTTGATGTATAATCAGATGAAGAAGTTGAAGTGAATCTTGAGGTGGAATTAGTAAGTTCCCTAGAGGAGTTAAAATTCAAAATAAGAAAGGATCTAGAACTAAGATAATTAGTTAAGGACTATAAGGATTATATTGTCTTTTTTGAGGAAAGACTAAGTAACATTTCTAAGGATCATGATGAGATCATCAATCAGATTTAAGCACTGCTAGAGATAGTTAATGCAAATGTAAAGGCAAAAGAGGAAGAATGCATCAAGTATGAAACTAAAGTATAATAATTAAAAGCTAAGTTGGATCATGCATCTAGATAAGTGAGGACCTTTGTAAATATTGAAAAGACTACTGAGGCTCTATTTGACATCTTGAGTAGTTAAAAGTTTGAAAGTGATAAAACAGGTCTTAGTTTCAAAGAAGATCAAAAGGTGGTAGCTCAAGTCAAGGAAAAGGATATTGAAGACAAGAAGGTTGATATGAAAAGAGTTATAAAATATCATAATTCTATGAGGTATGTTATTTCATTTAATGGTTGCTATTTTTTATACAATTTATTTTGGTCATAGATCAAGAGAGTGTATAAGACCCTCCAAGAATTAGTACTCAGGAGACTATGGAAGCAGTCACAATTCACATAAGTTAAAAGCTATGTATAAGGTGGTATGATATAGTTGTCATAATATAGGACAAATTGAAATATTTTATCCTAATAGAGTTAAAATATCATCAAGTCAAAATAGGAGGTTTAAAGCCCCTAGAGTAGAATAAAGAAGGCAAGTGAATTTATGGAAACCAAAGATAGTAAAGATGAGCCATGATCAGTTTACAAGATTAAGTAGACTATTTGTTGTGATAGAGAACACTTTTGATATAAAATAAAGTTAGGAATGTCTATTTTTAGTTCATAATAATGATCAAATAGTTGATGAAGAGTTCAAGCCTATATTTCCATTCAAGCCTAAAAGAATATTTAGTCTTGTGAGAACATGGGGATCTAGGAATCTCCTGAGATTGTGTTATTTTAGTACCATATGGAAATGGGTAACTCCATTATGATTCATGGAGACACACTTCAAGTTATAATAAGCATTGTATATGCTTGGTTTGAGGGAGAGCTATTGATATTATTAACTAAGCTTGATCTTGTTGAGAAGTGGTATTATATTCTGAGCTCATTTAAAGGAGGTTTTCATAGTGTAAGGGGGATCATATTGCATTAATGATTCATATTCTATGTGTTGATATTTTTTTCAAATAAGGTGTGATTATAGGTAACAATTATGTAAGACCTTTGTCATTAATGTCAAAGGGGGAGAAAGTTCGAGGGAGATGAGAGTGATCAGATTGAATAATGTTTTTCCATCAATGGAAAAGGGGGAGGTTTTTCGAGAATTGTTTTCATTAATGTAAAGTTTGATTTAATTTGAGTCAAGGTCGATGTCCTTGATGTCAAGGTAAACCTGGTGAAAATGCATGGTGTGTGGTCTGTGAGGTATGATCTTATATGCTTAATGTGATAAGGAATCCAAGTGAAATGAGAGAATTTGAAGGCAACCTAATGTTTCTCTATTGAGAGATAATTTTAAGGAAATATAATGATTATTCTAAGGTTTATGTCAAGTTTTAGGTCAAGGTAAGCATGTTTTCAGTCCTTGAATACAAGGTGTCTTGAGAAGCCTTATCATAATAAGAATAGTCATATCATGAGCATGTACATGATGAACATGAAGATGTTTGTGCAGAGGTATGATATTATTTAAAGAGAATGAAATCAATGTGAGTAAGGTATAAGAGTATTGAGTGTTTTAAGGTTATTTTTCAAGCTTCAAGTGCTTAAGTCAAATTCTTGAGAAGCCTAGTCATGACACTAGTCATTATATGAAGAGACCTTGTGAGAAGGTACAAACTTGGTGCCTTGGTGGGTTAAATTCATAGAGGAATAAGAGGATGTATAATTTTATTTTATCATGCATATAATTCATTGGATAACTCATGAGATCTTTGAGGTGAGCCTATAGGGATAAGGCCTTAAGTCCAAGTCTATAACTAGACTAGTTTTGGACCCTGCCTAACCTAATGAGGTGTCACAAGGTATTGTCAAAGATTTTTAAGTATGTAAAGTAGTGTTTGAGAATGATATAGGTTTATTGAGTTTGATAATGAGGTGGATAGTGCATGGAAATAATCTTGAAGGTCAATTTCAAGGCCTAATGTGACTTGTACGTCAAAGCCTAGGTAGAAAAGAGAGAGAGAGCATGGCCTAATGAGGTATGAGGTTATGTTTATGAGGTAAGTATAGACATGTGAGTGTTTTCATAGGTATGATATTTTGTATCAATAATGTTTTGAAATTTTGAATTCATGGTTTGCAAAAAAAGGCATGAAAAAGTGTTTTGAGGTCTCTCATGTGCACATAATGAAGGGTTCTCAACCTGAGAAGAACTTTAAGTGTTCATTGGCATGTATAACCTCTACATGAGGACATAATATAATAATGGTATATGGGGAATAATCATAGATAAAATTTTCAATCATTATTTTTTTGGAATGAGGGGTTAAGCTTTATAAATGACCGTTAAGATTAGAAGATGGTTTAAACCCTCAAAAACCCCTAATACTCACCTGATGTGAAATATCTTGTTTAAAATAGAATATAATAAATTGGTATGGATATTTTAGTGATTTTAAGTTGTATTAAAATCTCCCAAGAACCTCCAAGTTTGATTTTTTTATTAGGTGTGTGAGTAGACCCTACAAAAAAGTGTTTGTTTCTTAGAGATTTGTTGTAGTAGTTATAATTGACCAAGTCAAAGTATTCAAATCATTAGATGGATAAGGTTTAGAATTTTATTTAGTTTTAATGATGGTTTATTATCAATTTATAATCCTTATATGTTAAATTGGTCATCCAAGTTGACCAGTTGCTAATATGCCTAATGATGCAAATAGTGAGAAACCTAGGTAGAAGTGATAAGTTGATTAGAGATATGTTATCACAGAATAGGGATTAATTCAATTTCATGGATAGATTTTTAAATAAATATAAGAAATTTTAATTTTGGATATAATTTTTTAGGATCATTGTATATGATGAAAATGTTGCTCATAAGTTGACCTATCTAGTACATATGAGACAATGAAGGTGTAAGGCTATGACATTAGTTTACAAGACCAATACTTCCATTTGACCATGTTATATGTCTATCTAAGAATGGTATAATTATATCATATGATCATACACGTGAATAAATAGTCTTTATAAATGGTAATATAGGTGTTTAAGGTCATTATCACCATGACTGTGATTTAAGGTAAGTTGACAGTTCTAGGTAAGCAAGTTAAAATGACGAGTTTAAGGCTCTATACCCCAAGTTAAAGTTTATAATTCACTTTATGTTTTTTTTTTAAATTTATTTTATATCATTGATTTTTATAATTTATGAGATTCAATAAAAGTTATTGAAATGTTGAAGGCAAAAGGGGTTGACTAGTTCAGGTTTGACTATGTGTACTTAAGATAACAAATTGGTCTACAAGACCAATAGTTTCCAATAAAGATTATTATATTTTCACTATAAAATTTTATAATGATGTTTTAGGATAATTTTTATGAATTTTAATTTCTTTATTATGTTATTTTATGTGTCAAAAGTGAAAGTTTCCATGATTGTGTTTTGAGACTAGTTGGCAGTTCTGAGTGAGCTATTTATACAGAAGGGTTTGAGTCATTTTGCCCTGAGTTGTGAAGTATAAATAACATGATGATTAACCTAAGGATAGGTATATTATTTATGTGTGATTTTTTTAAAATTTTGTTTATGCTTTAGTTGTTCAAAATAGACTTTTTGGGTATGCACAGGCCTAATTGTGAATAGTACTAATGGCATGCTTCAAGTGGTGGTTAGAGCTAAAAAGTGTTTTAGATGTTATATGAGATCATAATGGGTATATTTAGATGAATATGATGTTTTACTACTATTTGAGGTGTTTTAATATTTTCCAAGGAAGGCAAAGTGTAATGTGTCCTAAGTAGACCTAATGGGATTAGGTCTCCATGAGACCTAAAGATGAGATGTGGCCTATTTGAGGTATGTTAGACCTAAAGTGACTCAAATAACATCTTATAAATGTTTATAACATGTCATAATATCTATTAAATTTCTAAAATAATAGGGTAAGAGTGTTTGGCTGATCAATAATGATATGAATAAGAGACTTATATAAATACAAGTCTATTTTAGGCCTATTGGTGTGTGTAAAAATCAAGTGAATAAAACAACATAGTGTTGAGTAGAAGGAGTTATTTTAGAACATAAAAATATTATATATAATTTATTATGAATATTTGATATAGGTTCTATGTATGAGGATCAAGTTCATATGACCTAATCAATCTTGAAGAGGCTTATGTGAGTGAAGAGACCTAGAAGGTAGTTTAGGAGGGCTAAGAGTGTGAAGAGCTAAAGGGGTGGTCATCATCAGTTTATTTTAAAAATATATATCTTGAAGGTGATAAAATAATTTAGGTGGATGAGTTTATGATGGGTCATGTATGGGGTTGGTTCCTCCTTGTAAGTTTGTGCTTGCTAAATCCTAGTCAAGTGGGTGCTTGGCTAGTTGTGGTTGGTGCTCCATGTGAAGTGGGTGATTCAATATTTTTGGTGTTTATATTATATGACTTTATTACATTTTTATATATCAATTTTATTTATTTCCCTTTAATTTTTCCAACATATGTGATGTGTTCATGTGTTTCATGTTTATATGGATAGGTGCTTATGCTTGTTAGATATATGTGTTTATTTGAATAGTTCATGGATGTTTAAGTAAAATTGATGAGAAAGGTTTTTAATACTGATTAAACCTATATCTCAGTCATTTTTCTTCTAAAAAAATTTATTGTTTGATCTGGGAAACAATTTAGATGACAATTCGGGTGATGGTTCTACCCCAATTAATGATGGAACTTCTGGGAGCCATAACTTTTGCACCATAGCTCCAATTGACTCACCGTTTGAACCGTTGGAAAGATAAGAATGAAGAAAAAAAGGTGATATGTAATTGATCTCTGATAAATTATTTTTGACCCTAGAAAACCTGATATAATTTCCCCAAATTTCAATTTCAGTAGTGCAGTCTAAAAATGGTAATTCCTCAAATTTTGTATTATTTTAAATCATAGAAGTCAAACCAATTAATATATATTGATATTGGTGACATTCCAAATCATCCTCCTACTTTATAAATGTGTATAAATTAATATTTAACCCAAAATTGAAATCAAACATCTCTTCCTAGAGATAAGCATATGGTTGTATTGTGATCTTGAGTAATAAAACATCTCTTCTCAGAGACTTAATTGTTACTATGTTATTTTTGTGTTTTTTGAAATATATATCAATCAAAACTTCTATATTTTGGATTAGTGGTATCAGCGTGATTTTTATTGAGAGTGTATGATCCCAAAGATGAGGTCAGGCTACAAGAAGCTTGGGTGGAAAACAATAAAGCTTCCAAACTATCCACTTATTCACCCCAAATGACTTCAAATGGTGGATGACACTGAGACATCTGATCCTTTCAAGGAAATGGTGAATGAATCCCTCAAATGGAAATAAGAATAGATGCTACAACAATTTTCCCAAATTCTCCAACAACTCCCAATGGGAAATTCTGGCTCCTCATCTGCACTTCTTAGCTCCTCATCCATAGAACATCCTTTTAGTGTCGCAACACCCTTAAAGTTTTAGGTGAATTTTGATATTACTACATTTTAAGGAAAAATCAATTTTTATGTAGTAAAAAATTGGTTGTATCAATTTTCTTCCTACTTCTTTGTAAATAAATTCACTGATGGAGAAAATATCACTTTTGCTCTTTTGAAAGCATCATTTCCCATGAAAAATTGGTGAGAAGTGTACAAAAAGAGGCTAAGTATAAATGACATTGGCCTTGAGGTGGAACCTACTTGGGATGATTTTTTAGAAGCAATAAAGGAAGAATATTATCCCATTAGAATATATGATGATCTATACATACAATGGCAATAACTTTGCCAAGGTAAGGACTAATCTGTTCAAGATTACACAGACTTTTTTCATTCTCTGTTTGTAAGATTGGGCATCCAAGAAAGTGGGAAACATAAGATTCTCAAATATCATGGTGGAATAGAATGGTACATATGGGGTGAAATGGAACTCTTCAATTTGGAAACCCTCAGTGAGGCATACAAGTTCATAGTGAATATTGAGCAGAAGCATGGAAGAAAGAATATGAAGAGTCAGCCTTCAAAATGGAAAAGTGACAAGGAAGGTCAAACATAAGGCCAAAATTGGAAGTAAAAGGAGTTTCAAGATAAGAAACCCCAGAAGGAGAAGGTTGGAAAATGTATGATTACCATAAAACTGGAACTCACTCCAAAGAAGAATGTCAAGCCATCAAGTCACTAATTTTTGAGTCATAATACTTGACATCTACTACATTGTCTCATATACAACCTACAGTCAAAGAGGATGAAGAAGAGATTTTAGATACTAAGCCTAAAACCATCATCAGTTCATCACATACCCATGAGAAAAGGCTAGATGACAAGGAAATATTATTTCACTCCAAATTATGGGTAAAAGGTAAGCCTCTGCATTTTATTCTTGATAGTGGGAGTCAAAAGAATTTAATATCTACTAAAGTTGTGAAAATTCTAAATATATCCATGAAGCCTCATCCAAATCCATAAAATGTTGGATGGTTGAGCCCAAGGAGAGACCTTCACGTCACCCATCAATGTCTTCTTTCATATGCAATAAAACCTTTCTAAGATGAAGTCTTGTGAGATGTGGTCAATGTAGATGTTTGTGATGTACTCCTTGGTCATCTATTCATGTATTATCAACATGGCATCTATGAATCATGAGCCTAAAGAATCACTCTCACTCTTAGAACATAACACTATAGGGTACTAGAGGTACCACCTCCCACATCTATCACCCTGATCAGTGCCAAGCAATGTAAGAGATTCATGGAGAAGACAAAGCAATTCATTCTCATGGTGGTCAAACCATATAAATCCAAGAAGGCCATTGTTGAAGTCCTAACTACATAATCAACACAACAATAGAAGTAGATGGGACAAATCATAAGAGAATATGATGAGAATGTGATCGATCTAATTAAAATAAGAGATTGGTGGATAAATAAGGAACACATAGAACATCATGAAATGTCCCATCATTTAATTCAGTAGATCCACTCACACTACATTCTATATAATTATCATCACCCATCAATATGGAAGGAATAAAATAAGGATCCATATGTAAATAGTGGGAGATTTTTGATTGCATTGATAGGTGTGCTTACATAGATGGCTGAGTAGCAAACTATTTTTTCCTAGGGTCCAATATTTTTGGCATAATTTTATGAAGAGCTATGGGGTTTGAGGCTGTGATGGTGATATAGTTTGTGTGTCAGCCATATACTACACTATTGGGCATATAATCAAATCGTGGTGACATGAACACTGGGGTTACCTACCACTATCTTGGCCAGCTTCAGGGTTGGTTTTAGATGGTGGAGGGAGGGGATGGCATAGACCTAAGTGAATAGTGTGGTGTGAGACATTACCTACTATATGTGCATGATTTAGGGCTTGATCCCTATAGATATTTTGTGGAGACCATATCTAACATACCTAGTTTTTAGAGTGTAGAGAAAGCAGCTTGTTAGTTTTTAGAGATCACTATGGGTCAGGGGGATATGGGATAATGAGTTAGAGATAGTACTTGTGGTATGAGTTAGGAGGTAGTTTGGCCTACTATAAGATATTCCACCTACCTTCCCTCAATATAGGATGGATGACATAGAGGCACCCCTACCATTACCCTAGGAGATAGGTGGGCTAGATTTTGAGGAGCTACCAGTAGGGTTAGGTGTTGGAGATTTGGGGTGCACATTGGCCTATACATCTTAGTGGGTAGGGTTACATCTAGTAATGGAGGTTAATATGCCACCACCAAATTTATATGGGTTAGTTAGAGAGAGGGATGCAATGTTACAAGCCCAAGATACATCAGTGTAGGCCTGATATGTAGTAGTGTAGGATTGAGAGACAGTCCAAGCATAGGTTTTAGCCTTATAAGGGTAGGTGGTGATGTTATCGGGTCATATTGGGGCTTTACAGGGTTAGGTTGCATCACTATAAGACTAAGTTATTATTTTAAAGGGTTGGGTGACTACAATGATAGTAGGGAGAGATAGTTTGAGAGTAGTAGGCCAAGCTACTCCTCCTCCTCCACCACCATAGGAACCAATACAGGTTAGGCCATCATAAATTGCCATGGGTCCTCCATATATCATATCTATGGTGAGATATTTAACTTCCTTAGATGAGATTTACTACTATGAGAGGGTGATTAGAGAGTTCTCACAAATATAGAGATATTCAGAGTTTAGAGAGTAAGAGAGGTTGATGTCATGTGCTACAACTTTTAGCTCATGTTAATGTAGATAGATAGAGAGTGGTGATGATACTACCTCCTCATGACCACATGGAGAGCCTCAAGGACCATGAGTGTTAGAGTTTACTAGTTTTGATTATATATATTACATGTATACCAGCCTATAAGCTGAAGATGCAAGATGTACATTTTGAGAGAGAGATATGATGTTATGATGATGTAGATGATGGACATGTACTTTGATCACATATTATATATATGAGATGTTCATTTATTTCCATGTGTTCATTTGAGATGTATTTCTTGTGATTATGATGATGATGTGGATGATATTTATTTTATGTTATGTTAATTTTGATGTTAATATTGATCATGTTAGTTGAGTTAGACTAGCCTTTCCCATATATTGATGGTATATGCATAGTTGGTTAGTTAGTTTCATCTTAGAATTTTTCAATATTTGTGATGGTGTATGCTTAAAATAAATAGATTTGGGTATGTTTATTTATTTCAACATTTTCCCATATTTGTGATGGTGTATGTGTACAATAAATAGACTAGTTATGTTATTGTTGGTATGACATTATTTATTTAATCTCAAATAAAAATATTGACATGTGATATGGATGGGAAAATAAAGAGGTAGAATGCTCGAGCATTGGCAAAGACCATAATTGAAACATAAATTGGCTCAAGAGAATGAGCCTCTTTCATGCCTTATTAGAAAAGTGTCATGTTTACTTTATATTAAGTGAGATTCACAATCCCTTGAAAGAGTATGAGGGGAAAAAGGGTAAAATGAGGAAAAATGTTTAAGTAGCATAACCTACCAAGTAAAGATGATATGTCCCTTTTGTGGGTAACATAAGAGCTAATATAGGTAAGTCCATGACATAAATATTCTTTTTTTTAATAAGTTGATCAATACAGGAAGCCTATAATGGGATTTTGTATGGGTTAAGGTCATATAAAGCTATGATGACCCCTTTTCATTTATTTTTCCCTTTGATAATAAAGCCTGTCTTAGCCATCCTTTAAGGGAGTGGTTTAATTATTTATTTTTAAAGTTTCAATAGTTTTCCTTCAAGGTAGTAGTCTATTGATAGTAGCAAAGGGAAGTTACGTAGTTGTCCTTCAAGTGAGCAGTCAACATTGAAAATCATGACCTAAGATTTTATAACTTTTTCAAATATCCCATTTTTTCTAGTCATAGACAAGACTATAGAGGCTTAGATTTTTTCCATTATGAGGACAAAACCATACCACTATGTAAGTCAACTAAGTGTATAGGAGTAAGGGTGAAGAGGAAGGGAAATGAATGTAATAGAAATGCTCAAGGGATGATCTCAATTTAAACACAAGATAAAGTGATGCTTGTTTAACAAAATAATGGTCATAGGTGTAATGCATTTAAAGGCTCAAGTTCTAGTCTTCTTTCAAGAGAAGATAAGTGATAAGTTCTTAAGCCATACTTGTGAGTTATGATATAAGGTCTAATCCAATTAGGAGAAAACTTACCCTATTTGATTCTCTCCATCTTCATCACATGTTGATTTTATTTTAAGATAAGATCTCCTATATTGAAATCTTGCTCTTTGAAGTTTTTTTTATAAGTGTGTTTGATACACTCTTGATAGATTTTGAGGTGGTTGAGGGCTATGAGATGACACTCATCAATCAATTCAAGTTGGGCCAAAAATTCTTGGTGAAATTCATCATTAGTAAGTATGTCATGTAGAGAAATGCAAAGAGAAGGAATTTGGACCTCAAGAGGCAAAACACCCTCCATCCCATATACCAATGAAAAAGTTGTAGCACCCATAGGGGCTTGAATGCCAGTGAGGTAAGACCTTAAAGTAAAAGGAATGTGTGTGTGCCAATCCTTACCCATATCATTGACTACTTTCATGAGAATTTTGGTCAATGTTTTGTTAGAATCTTTTGCTTATCCATTATCTTGTGGATAGTATGGTTATGAGAAGCTTAATTTGATTCCAAATATATCACAAAGACTTTAAACAATCTTATTTTTGAAAGAATTTCCATTATCTATTATAATCATATGAGGGACACCAAAATGATAGATGATGTGATGGTTGATGAAGTCAACAATTTTGTCAACTTTAGTGGAGATGAGAGGGATGGCCTCAGCCCACTTGGTGAAGTATTCCGTGGTAGTAATTATAGAATGATGATAGAGGGATGAATGAGGGTTAATCTCTTTGATGATATCTAAGCCCCATTGGGAGAAGGGACTAAAAGTCTTTGGTGACTTGTAATGCATGACTAGGAATGTGAAGGAGATTAGTATGTTGTTGATACTTGACACAATGCTAAACATAATCAACACTGTCTTGATGAAGTGTGAGCCAATAATAGCCAAGTCAAAGGATATGTTTGGCAACTACATGACCATTGAAATATCCACCACAAATCCCATCATGGAATTCTTTAACAACAAAGGGAGTCTCAGTACTATTTAGGCATCTAAGTAGAAGAATATAAAAACTTCACTTATAGAGAAGTCCCCTGAGTATAGTTTAATGAGAGACATGTTTTATGAAGGCTCATTTCCCATTATTGGAGAGATCAGGAGGGGTAATAGAGAAGGAAAGATAATTTATGATATGTTTGTACCATAAGTCTTGTGAGTTGGTTGTTACATTTTTGACAAAGAGGATGTTAGCTAAGACATAACAGGGTAATGTTAAGTGATTCATGGTGACATAGATTATCAAATTAGAGGATGAAGAGGGTATGTTTGAAGCAAGTGAATCCATCATGTTAGTAAACTTGTTTGTAGATCAAGGAATAGTTTGCAAGAGATAAGAGTCAAATGATCCCAAGAGCATCTCTACATGACGTTTATACCACTATAGAATTTCATTTTTACATAGGTAGGAACCATTAACTTGGTTAACCACTAGCTGAGAATCATCAAAAATAGTTATGGATTTGATACCCAAGAAGAGAGCTATTTGAAGTCCTAGAATCAAAGCCTCATATTCAGCCATATTGTTAGTGCATTCAAAATCTAGTATAAATGACAAAGGCATATGCTCACCATCAAGAGGAAGAAGAATGACCCCCACACCCCCAACATGTTGAAATTTAGACCCATCAAAGAACATCATCATTTGATAGAATACGTCATTTGTGGAGAGCATTGCAATAGATTTGTCAGGGAATTCAAAGTTTTAAGGTTGATTGTCAGGTAAAGTGGTAGCAACTAACTAGTCAGTGATTGTTTTCCCTTTAATAGACTTTTTTTGATTGAACTCAAAGTCAAATTTAACAAGATGCATGAGCCACCAAGCTATATTTTGGTTATGATATGGTCTAGAATATATGTATTTGAGGGGATCAATATGGGTGACTACATAGGTTTTGTGATTTAGGAGATAATGGCAAAGCTTAGAGGAAAAAAAGACTAATGTAACGTAAAGTTTTTTAGTATGGGTATATCGAGTCTCATAATCAATAAGTGTGCATCTTATATAATAAACCACCTGCTCTCAATGTTGGTCATCTCGAAGTGCAATCATAACACCTAGAGAATAGTTTGTTGTAGAGATGTATAAGTAGAAATGTTGATTTTCCTTAGGTAGAATAAGAATCAGTGGGGAAAGGAGGTATTGTTTAAGTATGTCAAAATCTTCTTGGAAATCTATATTCCATTAGAAGGAGACATCCTTTTAGAGGAGATGGTGAAAGGGTTGGTAATGATCTGATAAATAGGAAATATAGTGGTGAATTGACTAAATTTTTCCTTGTAGGATGCGGAGCTATTTGATATTAGTAGGTGGAGGCATCTCTAGGATTGTTATAACCTTAGTAGGATCGCCCTCGATACTATGAAGAGAAAATATAAAGCCTAAGATCTTATCAAAAAGAACACCAAAGACACATTTCTTTGGGTTTAGTTAAACAATATATTGGAGGAGATGAGAAAATATAATTTCAAGAATTTTCAAGTGATCTTGATGAACTTTAGACTTGCCGATTAAATCATCCATGTAATCTTCCATAATTTTATGTAGGAGATCATGGAAAATGTAGGTCATGGTATGTTGGTGGGTTGCACAGCATTCTTCAGGCCAAAAGACATGACCTGATAATCAAAAGTCCCCCATGAGGTAATAAAGGTTGTGTTGTGTTGATCCTCAAGAGCAACTAGGATTTGATTATATCCAAAAAATGTGTCCATAAGTGATAACATCTCATGGTTGGCTATTAGATCAACAAGTTGGCTGATACTTGGTAATAGGAAGTCATTTTTTGGACATGCAAGGTTTAAATCATGATAGTTGATGCAAATACAAATTCCCCTCATTGCTTTTATGATAGGAACAATATTGGAAATCCATTGTGGGTAGTTGATCGGCTAGATAAAGTTAACAAAAAGGAGGCATTAGAGCTCTTCTTTGACAAGGAGAGAAATATGAGGATTCATTTTATGAAGCTTTTGCTTAACAAGCTTAGCATCTCAATTGGTGATAATGTTATGGGTGATGATAGAAAGGTCAATGCCAATCATGTCATTGTAAGACCAAGAGAAGGCTTAGCTATGGTCACTAAGAAATATGGTATAATCAGCTTTCTCAGAGGAATCTAAAGATTGGCCAATCTTGAGGATGCAAGGGTTATCATGAGAGGGTAGGTTGATGTCAATGGTTGATTCATTTAACATAGCTTATGTTTTCAATGGGAGTGATATTTGGATATAGGCATCATCCATACCCATGTAGGTGAGAATTACATCATCATCTTGACATTGGATAGTGTTAATAGTGGGAGAGTCTTCATCAATTATTTTAGGATGAATAAGAGGAAGGGACCTTATTTCCTTACCCTGATGATAGGTGAGAGGTCCCAAATGGATGGAATTTATTGAAAAATAATTAGGTGTAGATACCTCTGATTCAATAGGTGATGGTGAAGAAGAAGGTGGATAAGGAGAAATTAGTTCTTCGATAATTGGCTCATGGGAGGTTTTAGTGACTTTATTTGGTTTGTCATATCCCACCCCATGCCTCTTTTTGGCATTTTCATTGGTGTTGCTAGTAGGATATTCAATAGGCATATGGACACCTTGTTCATAATGACCCAAACTAAATCCTTTCTAGGCACACCTATAGAGATAGGTGTAAACAAATCTAGGGTTACTCAGGAAAGAGAAGTCATAGGTAAATGGTTATGGCAAACATGGATTGTTGATAATGGGAGCTTAATCGATTCCCCCATAATTTAAATTGGTTTAAAGGTTAGGGGGGCATAAGGGATGACCATCCCAATATAAGGATCATAATTTGGGTGTATGTAAAGCCTTCTATACTCCTATGGAGTATAGAACATATTGAGTGTCAACAAACAATATTCACTAAGTGACAAATGTTGAAAGGTCTCCTCCATGGGATCTTTATCAGGAATTTGTGTTGTCAGTATCTATGTAACCATGGGAGTGGAGCTTGTGGAAGCTTTAGGAGCATCATGAAAAGAAGATGTTTTCAATGGGATGAGAACATAATTTTGAATATAGGTCATGTTACATGTTTTAAATGGAGGTGGGTCAACAGGTATAACATGTACTTGTCTATCATGTTCAAACTTTACATAGTGGTGTAAAGTTGAGGGTACACATGCCATATCATGTATCCAAGGTCATCCAAGTAGTATATTATATTATAAATCTCCTTCCACAAAATATAAGAGCTTGATAATTGTGTGGGGACCTACACAAATATGCAAGACAATAGTGCCCACCATAGTAGTTATAGTATCATTAAAGGAATAGAGTATTGCATCGGTTTGAGACATGAAATTGTTAGGAAGGGGTAGCTATTTATAGGAATGGGTGGAAATAATATTAATACTACCCCCCCCATTGATCATAACTCTCTTGATATGATTTTGATCAATATATGTGGTAATAAAAAGGGTAGAATCCTAATCTTTAGGGTGTTGAAGTGGAATTTTTGAATCATTGAAAGAAATCAGGGAGATAGAATTAAGGGAGCCAACCAAAGATGAAACAGGTGGGGGGTCATCTGATTATACCTCAATCACTTGCAAATCACTAATCAAAGCTTGATAGTATTGTTATGAGTTTTGAATTAACTCATACAAAGACATTTTCATAAGAGTTTGGTGAAGTTGTTTCACCATTGATCTTTGAATAACATTTGAAGATGTTGTTTTAGGAACACCTAAGATGGAAATATTAGTATTATGAGGATAAATGTCTTTGGTGAAGGGATGGTTCCAAGGAGTAGTGACCTTTTCCTGAGCTTTATCTTTTTAGTTTTGTGATCGTGTGGCTACATTAACTGTGTTGATTTGAAATGTTGGTGAAGGAGGTCGTAAAGGGGTTATGATGACATATTTGGGTTTGAATTTAGGAAGAATAGTAGGAGGCACTCTAGATGCCAAAGGTGGAATAACATGAAGGTTAATGGTAGTGTCATTGAAGAGAGTGTTGACATTGAAGTGTTATTGAATAATTGCTATGAGGGCTTTACAACTCTCATTATCATGTCCAGGTGAATGATGATATAAACACACTTGTGTATCATCAAACCAAGATGGATTCATTCCAAGAGGACTATAAGGTTTAATGGGAGTAAGACTTATTATGAAATATTGCAATAACTGACGTAGGAAAAGGCTTTGAGAACCTATAAGTGGGCTCACAGTTGTTGTACAAATAGGAGTGGACACCTTCTTTTGTTTTGGTGTTGAAAAGACAATTTTATGTGGTGCCTTGTTTGGTGATGGTGGAGTTACATGTTTTTCCATCACTTTTTTAAGTGTCATATGTTAGAGGCCTACTAGATGGGAAAGGTAAGAGTGGAGGTAGCTTAACCTTTTGTTTGGCTTAGTTAGGTGATATTCTAACTAAAGTAAAGGGGTGTGGCCCCAAAATGAATAGTAAAGTTGAGGGTTGAAGAAGGGATCAACAAGATCTAGGAGGCTTAACATTATTTTATAATTTAATCCAAGAAATTATAACTTGTGGTTGAGGAGTTAAATTTAATTTCACCTATTTATGAATTAAATTAGAAATAAGGTGTACACTTAAGGGCCTAATCTTCTTTATGGGGTAAATTCCTGTGAGGGTGAGGGTTTTGACATACATGATTAAACTTCAAGTACTTTTGGTGAAGAAGCTCTAGATTTTTCAAAGACCTTGGGGTAAAGGGTATTAAGGGGATTGATGGTAAATATTGACACTTGTTGTGTTGGATATGGATTTTTAAGCTGGTCCTAAAATGTTGCATGGTAAAGCTTCATGGAGTTAAGAAATTCTAGACTTTTCACCAAATGTGAGAAGGGTTTAGATGAATTTGACGTAGGCCTTATGGTTGTGTTTTTAGAAGGCTATGGTGTTTGGGAAAGAGGGAAATTTTTGGTCTCTATTACTTCAGGCCAAATATGAGAAAGAAACATAACAAGGTCCTCTTCAATAGAGATGAGAGAAGAGACTTGGTCTGCCATGGGTGGAGGGGAGGTAGGTGAAGTAAGTTCCTCAAGAGGGTAAAGCATAGGTATTATGGCTCCCTCAACATGTGGGTGAGGAATGGGTAAAGTATGATTCTCCATAGGTAAAATAAAGGGGTAAGAGTGGTGCAATTGGAGTAGGAACAATAGTTCTCTCATCTATTATAGGCATAGATGATATGGACTCTTTTAGGTGCAAAGGTGAAGTGGGTGGGGTGTTAATCTCTATAGGTGGAGGATAAGTAGGAAAAGAAGGTTCTTTAAGAGGGTATAATGTAGGAATGATATTCCCTTCAACATGTGGTTGAGGGATAGGTAAGGTGTGGTTTTCAAGTGGTAAGAGGATAGGTAATATTGGTACAAATAGAATTGGCATTACATTCTCCTCAAGTGGAAAAAGGAGTGGTAAAGAAGGCTCTGCCTCTCAAGGGAGTGGGATGGGTGAAATAGGCTCTTTTACCTAAGGAAAAAAAATGGGTAAAATAGATGGCACTGAATGCGGGGTAGGAGGAAATGAAATGGATGTCTCTTATTGAGGGGTAAGTTGGACTAAAGGTAAAGGAAATACCATATTAACCATATGGATATTATGATCACCTACATTAGTTGTGGACTGGAAAATATTTTGATTCAGTGAATGGTTAGGAAAAGGGTGTTTAAACATATCCATACTTTGAGTAGGAGATGTGTTAGGATTATCCAAGACAAGATCACCTCTATCAAACATATCTTGAATAATGATTTTGAGTGTCTTATAGTTATTAGAATTATGGCTTTTAACTCGATGGTAACCATAAAACTCATCTTCCTTGTACCAAGTTGGGATAGGAAAGGAAGGGTTGAACTGTATAAGAGGTTTTATTTGATGAAGGGTTATGACTCCTTGTTGTAATAGTTTCTCCAAGATGGATGTATATGATTCTCTAATAGGACTGTATTGTCTTTGTTCATACCATTATTGGAATTACTTGGTTATATTTTGAGAAGTTGAAGAATTTGATTGGTATGTGGTTTTGGAAGAGATTGACTTAAAAAACACCACATTGGTGGAGCCTTTAGCCTTTTGGTTAGAGGGAGAAGTTTTAGAGTAGGAGTCATTTGACTTGGTATTGGGATTCTTACTATGTAACTTAACTTTGACTTCATCAATAATGTGAACCTTGAGTTTCTGTGCCATTTTAAAGGTCTCATCAAATGTGTAGAAAGTTTGTACCCAAATTATGGAGAGATGTGCTTACCACATGCCCTTGAGAAGATCTCAATAAGCTCAGGTTGGGGTAAGGATAAAGAGAGTTGATTAATCAAACTTTTCTAACGAGCGATAAAATCTGCAATAGACTCATCATCAAATTGTCTGATAGAATAAAGATCTATTATAGAAACCTTTTTAGAAATTTTAATAGAGAAATGTTTTAGGAATATTTGTGCAAGTTGGGTAAATGATAAAAGGGAGTGTTGAGGTATAGATCTTTATGAATCCAAGGTAGCCCCTGAAAAAGACATAGGGAAAGTGTGAAGTAGTAATGCATCATCATGTCCTATTAAACAAGAAGCATGTATAAATGCTCTCAAGTACTATTATGGGTCCTCTTTACTATGAAAATGAGTAAATTTAGGGATTTTCCATTGGCTTGGATAAGGGAAAATAATCATAGAAGGATGGATTGGTTCATTTCATATCTGATCATAAGATAATACATTCTTTGAACTAGAAATGAATGTCTCTAGATTAGACATCTTGTCCATTAGCATCTAAATGAGGTCTAGAGGGGGATTAGTTTGGGAGAAACCTCCTAAGTTATAGGGAAGTTGATAAGAATCAAAGGGAGCATATGACATAGCTTTCTGAGGTTGTGTCAGGGTAAGGAAAATGAGTCATAGGTTGGGGTGTGAAAATAAAAGGGACTTGTCCCATTGGGTTGGAGACTATGCCTTGGTTGCTTGGTTGTTACTGTAGGTTGGATTATTAGCATGGTTAGACTAGATGAAGGGTAAGTCATAACTTAGGTAATTATAGGCATGATGATATATGGAATAGGTACCACTAAATTTTGGAATGGGGTGTGACTTGTTTGAATTGGTTGTGGTTGTGAAAGTAGGGAAGCTACACCAGGGTTTAGGTGGGATTGGGCAGTTAGAGATACTATATTTTGAACATTATTTATTGTTGGCTTACTCATCGAAGTGGTGATTTGTGTAGCCATGGGGAAAATAGTAGAGGAAATTGAAAGTGAGGTTATCTCCATTAAATAGGTTGGCATATCATAGATTAGGTCACCTAAAGAATTACAAGTTTAGCTCATAGCAAGGTAATGTTGAAGGGCTGCCACATTGTGATCAAGTTATGCTCCATGATAAAATTAGAAGTGAGAGGGGAAGGTGGAAGTGGTTGTTGGCTTATGTAATCAATAATAATTTTGGCTTGAGCTCATCTCAATGCCATGTAAAAGGAGGTTTAAATATTCTTACTACCCTATATTTGAAATAGAATAAATAAAACCCAAGTTTGAGTGTAGGTAAATGGGTTATTTTAACTTGTTATTTTAATCAACTGAAATTACATAGTCACTGGCATTGGTCTATTGACTGATGTCAGTAGGAAAAGTTCATCGGCATCAGTGGAATAACTAATGTTGGTAGGTAAAATCTATCGATACCAATAGGGTTAACCGATGTTAGTCACTGTGAAATACTAAGAGATGGAAAATTTGATGTTTTAAGAAATCAGAGGTTGAAACTAGGTAAAATAGTGAATGTAAAAGGTCTATGTAAAAAGGAAGAACACTCAAAAAACTTGAGATAATAGGTTATACAAACTGAGTATTAAGAAATAGTTTTGATTTTGTGAATCAATAGGAAAACATCCTTACCAAATCCAAAATATAGAAGACAAAGGAAAAGCATAAGAAGAACATATAGCCAACAACTATTAATTCCTAGAGATTATTTTTTTGTCTCATGTTGGCTTATGCATTAATTAGATAGTGAGAAGAGAATTTGGTTATCGAAGGTACTAAAAAGCAATCTAGCTAGTCTCAGGTTAGTTTTGGTGCTCAAGATGAAATATATGTTAGACTATGTACATGACTTGTTATAGGATCTTGATTTCCACACTTCATGAACTTAGAGCCAAAATAGGCCACTCACCCAAAATATACCTTCTATCTAGAGATTATACTCTGCCAGATAATGGAGTGGGTTCTCCCCTTGGTGGTAAAATCCAAGTAGGATATTTGAGTAGGGTAAGGTGATCCAACATGTAATGAAATCCTAATGGGCCTCTTCTTAGGTGAGTTTGGATGTTTGTTTGTTTGAATGTGATTTGGTTGTGTAACATAGGTGCACTACGATTTATTCAAAATGCTTGTAATTAACTAGGTGAGGTAATATGCAACAAGCAAATTATGAATACAATAAGTTTTAAACCCAGATCTGAAATGTTGAGATTCAAATAAAAATAGAGATGAAATAGGAATAGAGAATGAATTTTACTATCCTAATGTGCATGCAAAAACGTTTAAAAAAGAATTTTTTTGGTAAAATAAAATGACAAATTATTTTTATAGGCAAGGATAAAAGAAAGAAAATTTTAGTTTAATGATTTTTAAATAGAGAATAATATATTGAATTTTTCATTTTAAGATTAAAGAGAAGGAGGAAGTGCAATAAATGAATTTTTTACTATAATTCACCTATATGAATATTTAAAACAAGAAATGAACCGAAGGAAAACTCTAGGGTCCCACCAGACGTGCCAAAAATATTTCACTAAATTTTGTCTATTTTAAGTCTAAAGGAAAATAGAAAGAAGGATAGGGATAAGTGACTAGAATGAACCTAGATTTGGTTTGTGTACCATATCCAGATGTTGTGAGCACTCTTTTTTGGCTGGGGAGGACTACTTGTAAGTAAGAAAGCACTACCATAAGATATTTGTAAAATTTTTAAATGAGTGGGTTGCCAAGCTACGCACTTGATTTAGGAAGTGCGAAACTTCCTTAGAGATGACAGTTCACTTTTGAGAGATAAAAGAATAATAAATAATTGAAAGAGAGGTAAAGATAAAGTGAAAGAGAGATAAGATTACCATTATTAATAACCTATATGTAGTAGAGAGTGTCTAGGTGTAGGTGAGGTACTATATTTGTATTTTAGAAATTGTTTGGGTAGGTTTTGAAGAGGCTAGGTAATCCATAGTCACTGATGTCAGTAGGGGAGTGATCGATATTAGTTATATTGCTGAGGTTGGTAATGAGGTGATCGATGTCAATTAGGCTACTGAGGTTGGTAGGGGAAATAATTATATGAGAGCTTAAAAAAGGCTTTTCTGAGTCTAGGAAATGGTTTAGATCATGTCAGGGAGGTTGGGAGAGTTATGAGAGAGATATTATGGCTTGGGTAGGTCTGGTCAAAGGTTTGATATGTTAGGTTAAGGGTAAACAAGTGAGGAAGCTTTGTAACTCCCTCATAGGGTTTTAGTCAGAAGTGTGTAAAGTAATGTAGAGTAGATATAAATAAATAAAATAATAAATGTTTAAATAACCTACAATATAAGTGATGTACTTAGTTTTGGTGGTCATTGAACGATAAGTGCCAGGTTGATGGTCCTCATCAGGAAGTCTGAACCTAAATGCCTAAATAGAGAGAACAAGTGGGTGTTATTGGTCTTCAAGAGCTTAGTTGTTGATTGTGATTAACCTACTTAAGATGATTGTAATCCAAGATGTCAAAAATATAATGCCTAGATCTTGAATACAAGTAAGGATGATTTTTATTAATTTCTACTAACCTAAACTTTAGGTTGGAGCCTAGTTTAAATTATTGATGTTAGTGATCCTATCGATGTCACCCATGGGTTGATTGACATTGATGGCCCTAAAATAGGTAAACCTTACTATTTTTGGCCTATTTTTTTTTTGATTATGCCAAGTGTGACCCCCATTATAAAATGGTAAAAATAAGAGGTTAGGAATGAGGTAGTTGATTAGGAATTTAGTTTGGAAGTGGGAATAAGTCTTGGGTAGTTAGGAAGAGGGGACTAGGTCTTGAGTTGAGTCATTAGGTGAGAATTAATCATAGGATGAGGTGGATAGGTAAAGTGGCAATAGGGGTTTTTAATTAACTTAATTAAGTATTTTAAATTAATTAAATGTGTGAGGGGTAAATGTATGGTTTAGGGAGATTAATTATTATTATTGAAATGGGATTAAGGGTGGGTTTAACACAGGGAGTTACATTTACTTGATGTAATTTTGGTGTCTACACTCATTATATTAATAGTTTGGAATATTTAGTAAATGCTCTAGTCCAAGAGTTCCAAACTAATGATCTTCTTGAAAAAACTTTGGCCCACTTCATAAATTATAAACAACTTTAAAATCAAACTACCCAAGCTTTTATTAAAAGTTTCAAAACATTATCCAACAAATGTGAACATAACATGGCCAATGAAAACCTTTTCCATCTCTTTACTAATGCTCTTTTTTCCATGTTACAATATCTAGTCCACCCTCTCTCTCCACATACTTTGGAGGAGGCTATTGACCAAGCTAAATATCAAAATTTATTTATGTGTCAATTCAAGTCACCCCAACCTTCTATGGGTCCTTGTCTATTACTCAAAAATAAAACTCACAATGCTACCAATGATGGTGTTATATACTTTTATGACACCATTCATGCTATTCAAACTATTGTTCCTAATCAATATTTATAATTAGATCCCCCTTCTCAATAATACACCAATCCTCACTTATCTTCACCTAATAACATCAACATTCACAAACCCCTATCCTCAGTTGAATTACTTAAGCATCTACCTAGGCCTTTACCATTAAAACTTGATCCCACTCATCTTATGAAATCCTAGTATGATCCCAAATTTTTTTATTGGTTTCATGCTAGTTGGGGTCATTCTCATGAGACATGTAGGAATATTCATAATTTAGATATGGATTTTCTTCTTTGTCCTAATTTTGATCATGATTATATCATTTGAAAGTGTTAATAAGCCTATGACATTTATTTTAAGGCTCATGAAAAACATACTAAATATCAAGCCTTAAATTAGATTAATACTCATTTGCCTATCTATAAAGACCCTCTTCCTAATCATCAACCTAATCAAGATACCCAAGACAATCCCACGCCTTCCACAAACAATGTAGAAAGAAATTTTGACCCAAATCCTGAATAGAATGTGGTTAATATGACTAATATACGAAGGGTTTTTTCTTTTATTGATCTTAAAACTATCTACACTCCATTATCTCACACATTTCATATTATCCAAGATTCTTCTCCAACTCATGTAAATAAGTTGGGTCAAGATGACCTTATAACCTTTAATGAAACACTTATAACTCCTCGTTGGATAACACTTACCATTCTATTTCTACCATCTATCCATCTTCTTTACCTCACATCAATGACAATCAAGTTTCTATCAACACTTATTCTACTAATTCTCAACACCATCCTAAACCAACTGATTTATATTTATAACATAATTTACAACCTTATTCTAAACCTTCTCCTTCTTATCAACACAAATTCCAATGCACTTCTTCTCCTCCTTCGAAGGACCTTCTTAATCATTATGAACCTATTTCTAACAAGCTCCTCATGGGTTATAATGAGTGGGATCCCAACATGGAAATCAATAATATCCCATACCAAATTACATTTATTGAGCTTATGAGGACCTCTCTACTTCACCAAAACCATCTTATGTATCTTTTGTTCAAAATGAACATCCCTCATCTTCCCCTAGTGGGAAGTGAAGCAACCTTATTTGGATCTGAAGATAGCATACTACAATAATGTGAAGAGATGTCCATCCATGTTAATCAAATAATGGATACTTCTCTTTCCTTAAATTCCCATCACTTTTATGATTCCCAATGATATTTTACTTCATGTATATGATCCTCCTCTATTCATTACTATCCAAATTGGTGATATCCAAGCCAAAAGTGCCGTGATTGATTAGGGTTATGACACCTAAGTTACCTCTCTCAATTTAATCAAAAACCTTTGGATATTTTGAATGCAATCTCAAATCCATATATAACACATGTCAAGGATATGATCAAAGGAAAATGCCTCCTTTAGGTTGTGTATGGATTCCCATTACCATCCCACTTATCACCATTCATGTGAAGGTGATGATATTTAACTTTCCTCTTTATTATAACATCTTACTTGGTAGGCCATAAACTCATTGTATGAGAGCATTTACTTCTTCTACTTGTCAATGCATTAAATTTCCTCACAATGGAGCCATATATAAAATTCAAAGTGACACTAACCCTTATAATTTTGATCAATTCTAAGATTTTGGTGTCTTCAAGATTCTTACTCTTGAAGCTTTGCCCAGTGTTCTATTTCATGAGTCTCAACAATTAAACCTTCCTATCAACTCAACTCAAGATCACAATGGTCATCCTAAACTCATTGGGAATTTTCCACCTAATTTTTTAGATTATAATGATGATGAACCTAATGAGATAACATAAAGATTATAACTTTTTATCTCTCACCTCATCTCATTTCTCAAATTCTTACTACTTTGCAGCCTCATTCTTAAAAACCTCTTTCTAATGATATTCTTATTATCTTGACTAAGACTCATCATTATATTCACCATACTTCATCAAATGATAAGGTCATCCCTACTTGCATCATTGATCTTCACAACCCTAACTATGATGATGGTTACACCTTAGATGAACCATTCCTAGGTAGTCTTGTTCAAGCTTATGATGTTGATATTATCCATTATCATTCTTATTTTATTCAATATTTTAGTGATTTTTCCCATGTTTCATCATTTATAGTTCCTAATTTTAGTAATTTTCCTCTTTATCATAGGGTACAAATGGTGCCAACACCTCCAATTTCCAAGGAACCTCATAGGAGTATGCTTGAAGAACATGCTATGACTGAGACTTACCACTTTGCTAGGTACCCTGACCCCTATAGCTTAATTATCTTTGAGATGCATATGACCCTTCTTTATTCTTCTATAGACCCCACCCATCCCTTAATAGAGATTGCATTGGATCCCATCCTTGCTCTCACTATATTTGAGCCTATTTTTGTACCTACTATTATTGATTCTATACCTACTTTTAATCCCATTTCTCCTACCATTGAGCCTATTCCCATTCTTTCCCCACCATCACTTTCTCTTAGTGATGCTTTACTTCCTTTACCTTAGATGGTTTCATTTCCCACTAAATGGGTTGATGAGCCTTCCCAAGCTCTTTCTATTCCTATTACACCTCCTCCTATGATTACTTTTACTAAGCCTACTCACATTCATATATATTTCTTTCACCACACATATAACCATTATTCCATGCATATATATTGATTCCACAATATATTGATACTTTGTGTCCTTCTTCCCCTCAGTCCTCAAATAAGGCTATACCTCCCCTAAAGGTACTACCTAAGTATATTCCTAAGTATGGATAGGTATATTTTCTTTGACACCAATATGGCACCCATCACATTGATTTTTGTCACATCCTTCAATAACACCTTAAATATCAGCTTATAACTATTCCTAGACCTTCTACCATTTCTCCCATAAGAAGGCTTCCATTTTTCTCCCATAGTTCTACCTTCTATGGTTCCATACCCTCCTATGGTCCCTTAATCACCTTATATTCCTCCACCCATGACTCCTTCACCCATGAAACTTACCTCACCTATGGATCCTTCTCCACCTGTGAGTCCCTCACCTATGTATCCTTCCCCACTGGTGATTCCCACATCTCCCACAGAGTCTACTCCCATGCATTCTTCTAAGCATCCCTTACCTAATATCCCTCCTTATCATGATCCATCCAACATTCATAATTTTTCTATTGAGGATATTAGATGAGAAGTATTTTCCTTGTTTTAACTGAAGGCTGGCAAGATATTAGTAGTAGTTCGCATCCAACTTCATAGAGATCTATCTGATGTTCAAGATAATGTGTGTGGATAGATTTATTAGTATTTATGAGCACATGCATGTTGATTTTACATTTTCATTTTGATTGGACATGTGCTCCAATCCTATCTTTATCTATTTGTTATATCATTTAACATTGTCTATAATTCTTATTTATCTTACATGGTGACTTTAATTTCACACTTTATGTATTGCTTATATTGTCATTTATGTTTTCTTCTATATGTCTTCTTTATCATTAATTTATTTTACTTAATGAATTTATTTCTTAAAAATTCCCTTTCTTTCTCTTTATTATTTGCTTTCTTATCTCTATTTTCACATATAATTGTCATTATGACTTGGTTATACAAACTTGGTTCCCTTTAGTCATTCCCTCTTTACCATGTGATCAGTTAGCAAACAATTAATCTCATTATATTCTCCTATCATTAGTCCACTTTGAATATCCTTTTTTTTTCTTCCCTTTCCACAAATTAAGTATATACATGGTTGAGATTTGAGATAACATGCCATTTCATTATTAAGCTTAAGTGTCCTAGTTAGTCTTGTCTTTGGTTACTTATATTCCTTTAGCCTAAGTCTATAGGTCATTCATGTGTATCTTATATCTCTCATATTTGGTCATTAAAAATACATATGGAGGATGAATCTCAAAAATCCTTCAAAACATTTAAAATCCAAATCATTAAACAAAAGGCAATGATATAGTAGGCAAAAACATTTCAAATTATTAAAAGTCAAATCACACTAAAATTTATGATTCAAAGCACATATCCTTCTTATAGTAGAATCTCAAACTCCACAATTAGCCTCATGATAAATCCAAGGTCCATTGGGGCATGGTAGGCTATTAGATTAGAAAATGAGAATAAAAATATTTTAGTGATACCTACTTTCTCATGCAAATACCCAATCTTTGTAGTAGACTGATGGCTCTATAAAGGGTACTAAGGAATGGGGAACACATTATGGGAAGTTAGGTCCATTTTAATTTTCTTATTCCAATCTACCTTCATGAGTTTATCTTATTATTACACTTACTTTGACTACATATCTTTGTGTCTATAGTGAATAGGTTTATTTTATACATTAATGGTCATTAGTCACTTAGTATCTTCTCATGTCCTTAGTATGCCTCCTATCTCCTAAGGTATTCTCATAAGACACCTATATTATGATTTTTACATTCCCTTTTTCATTCCTTACAATCCTCATATTTCCTCTTGAGAAATATTTTTTTGTTCACTGATCACACCCCTTGGGATTCCATTTGTGAGTTTCATTGTAAGACCATGTATAGGACCTAGCCTTCCTCACAAATTACCATAATTTCACCTTCCTATTACCAACATCCCTTATTACAATATTTTCACATTTATTCCACCTCACTAGTGTTCCCTTTGTGAGTTGCAGTGTAACACCATGGATAGGACCTAGCCTTCCTCACAAAATTTTCCAATAATCCAAGTCATAATCAAAATTAAATGTGTCAAATATGAGATAAGATGTGCTTGATTATGAATTTACATGTCATTGACATGCTTCCTAACTTTATTTGGTATGTTTTATGCTTACTTCATTTCTCTTTCACTTTTATCTTATTATTTTTTGATTACATGTAAGAATCCAACCATTTCTTGAATTTTTCATATTTCCCACCTTGAATTAGTGCGATAAATTTAAGACCAATTTTTGTCAATTTTGTTTTTCTCTTATACTTCCTAATGTGATTTAGTATGATTGATTGAATTAATTGATTTATTTTTATACCATATGTTCTTTTTTAGATTTTCCATTTTATTACATTATTTTCATACTTCTCGACATGATTTACTATGATTTTACTTATCTTAATTTGGTGCCAAATATTTATCTTGGTTTAAAAAAAAACATTTTACCATCTTGTTTATCCATTTTGGTTCTTTATACTTAGTCATTTTCTTGTTATTACACATTTTCCAACATGAAATAGTGTGTCGTACATTTTTTTTTGATTGATTATATTTTACCAAGTCCTTTTTACCTATTTATTTTTAACCATGCATGTATTATACATAATACTACAAAAGAAACCACACCTCATATATTTCCCATAACATATAAAACAAACACCTAAATAAATGTGCTATAAATAAATATATCCAAGCATCAACAACACAACCATAATGACAATCAAATATTTAACTACCAAAATGAAACATTTGTGTGTGTGTGTGTGTGTCTATATATATATATATATATATATATATATATATATATATATATATCATGAGTTTTAATATAACAATCCAACCATATACAATGCTCTAGCTCTATGGCTAGGTCCCTTCCTGACTCTCTCATGGCTTAGACACACTACCTGTATATGCCTTAGTTTGACCCCTCTATATAGAACACTATAATGAAGCTATTTAAGATCTCAATATTTATACCTACCCCTATAAATGAGATACTCAAGCCTACAACTATGCCAACTAGGCTAAGGCATCTAGTTGTGTTTCTCTCTCCTACTCTTGTACTTGTGTCATATGGGTCAGGGTCATTGTATGTGTCACTCTCTCTTGGGCATGTACTTGTGTCATCTATGTCACTATCTCCAAATGTGAAACTCTTTCCTCAACTAGGGCCTACCATGTTTGTGTCTCTCCTACACTCATCATTATCAGTAGCTACATCCCTTCTTTGTGAGATCATAACTACCTCATGGCCTCTCCAACTAGTCTGAACTAGCTTGCCTGAGCTGGGGTAGATGGTACCCTAGGATCCTCTAGTGTAATAAGGTTATATGGAATCATAACCTAATTTAGGACATAATAGAGTGATCCCCTCACTAGGGATCCCAAGTTAATCTCCTTATCCTTTGCCACACCTATAAAAATCATACAAGATAGATATTAAATCACTGATATATCTCAAAATCTATCTATCTGTAGTTTTAAAAAGTAAACTTAAGAAAAATTTAATCACATTTTATTACTTATCTATGCGTTGAACCCTACTATCACACCAATTTCATGACCATTGAGCATAGTCTTCCCATCTATGTAGCCTCTAAAAACGTCCTCAATTAGTCACCTCCTAAAAAAAATCTTGTAGTCACCACTCATTCCCATCTTAGGTTATTCCTAGATGGTTTCTCTATCATCCAACTCTACTTTGGCTTACCTACTGGGTCATATGAGATGGTGATAGTCTCTATTATCTCTTACTCTTACTTCTTCTATTGATGCCATGCCCATGATGATCACTACTACTATGGAGATGGTGGTGGTACTTCTAGTACTTTTGCCTTCATATCCATCTCTTCTCACTCTATTTCTTATTGTGCTTGACCAATCTATGGTCTATCACAATATGTCCTAAGCATCAACCTCACCATGGTGGCCCTAGTCCTTCTCTCCCCCATGTATTTTTCACATGTCAAGTCCAAAATTTTGGAACCAATATCAACACCACTAGGTGAGGAAAGCCCATCTACCCTAGTAGTCATGCCACCAAATATCTCTATCCACTAGGTGTAGTTTCTTGTCACCTTTGTTTATGCTAAATATAGTTCTACTATCTTTGAGTTAGGCCATATCATAGCTATGTGCCCATATTATTGACATAATATATCTACTCATCTCACTATCTATATTTTTGACACATGGGTCACAACCCATGCTACCTAGTCATGTCTCCATCTCTGCACTTGAGGTGACCTATCATTAATTGCATGGTTCAACATAGCTAACTGATATATGGGGAACCTCTCATAGATCCATGACATAAATAATATGATTCATCTCACTAACTTATAACCTATATATATCACTCTATACATATCATGTATGAGATGTACTTAGATGATATATCCCATGTCATATAACACCATGTCTTCTAATATCATCCAGCTCAAGGCTATCACAAAGAGTGGTACCTTGTCATCTGACTTGTGGCACAACACTTGTGCTATCACAAGTCCTATCATAGCCTTTTAGATGTCCATAATTTTTGCCATATATACATCAAACATATTTATACTCAATCAAGGGTGTATCATCTATGAGCCCATCACCCATATGGCTAAAGATCTCCTCTCCTCACTATTAGGGACTCTTGTGACAATGGGTATCCTTAATATGGGAAATTCTAAGATGACATGCACATCCTCTAAGGTGATACACACCTCTATAGTATCTCCCTCCACCTCCCACTTGAAGTTGTTATTGAATCATTCTTAACATCCTAGGAACATGACTAATAGATCTAACCTAAGGGGTATCCTAAATATATCTATTATGTTGCCTAGGCTTGAAGAAATCAATCTAGCTCTATCCTCTATCGATAGGTTTCCAATAAGTCTGGGAGCCATGATGCATCCACCAAATACCAAAATCTCTGACATCCCTAAAATTAAGAAATAACAAAAGATGTATTATATCCTTCATGTCATGTATAATCAAAATACATTATTTTCAAATACAAAAATAAGCCTAAATTGATTTAATTTATTTATTTTTAATCAATTGGACCTATTTCTAGCCTACTTGGTCCTTTTATCCCTCTGTCAGTCATTATGGGCCCTTCTAGCATTCTTTTGGCCTTTTGCATGCATTTCTATACTATTCTTGTTCTTTGGTCAAACACTAGTTTGATCAAAATTTCCCTATTTTGACTTGGTTAGCTTCAAAATCTAATTCAACCCTCTTATTACCCCTAGTACTGTGTTGTCATACTAGAATTTTCTACTCAATCATCAACAATATACTAGGTTAGTAGTCTAAAAAACCAACTATGTCAGCATAGACCTATTAGGTTGATAATATGGATTTTTTCACTTTTTAACCTACTAGGTCGACCTAGTTGTTTTCCCTACAGACCTTTTACATTTTGTGAAATAAGTGCCTTCTAGTAATTATTTCTCCAAACCCTTAAAACCCATTTCCCTAATTGGTTTTTCCTACCTTTAGCATCTATTTTGGTTTCATTTTATTGTCTAAAAATGCTTTAAAACACAAATTTCTAAAAATACACGTAAATCACTAAAATATTCAAAAATAAGCTTGAGATTCTTAGTTGCCTACCTGTCTTGCACCTGTTGCCACCTCTGGGGGTCCATCTTGCCTAGCCTATCATCTCCTCACCATCCTAGCTCGTTTGGTCTCTCAAAGATATTTTTCTCTCCTTCACAATTCAAAAATAACAAATACTTTTATTTCAACCTATTCAAAATCACTTTTTAAAAATCTTAATCCTTCAAATCTTTTCCATCAGATTCTTTGTTTTTCCTCTATCTTTGTTTTTACTAATCCATTTTCCAAACCATAAAATGTTCTAGAATCATGGTGACGCAGAGAATTTTTTTCACTACTATATGCCTCTTTTCCAATTTTTTTTGATTTTTGGCTATTTTTTACACTAACTTCTATAGGTTCACCTAGTGTTCTTCACATTGGATAACTTCACTTCTCTTGCAGTCTCCCTCTTTATCTAAAACACTAAGGTAATAAAGGTATGTATTTTTCAATTCTATTCTTTCATTTATCTTATTTTATACTTATTGTATCTTACTTACCATCAACATTATGTGTCATCATGTTTTATTTCCTAAAGCACCATCTCGTGTTGCACTCATATGAAATGTGATGAGATTTTAGTGGGTCATATGGATACACATAATATTTTCAAAATTTTATTGATTACTAACACTTTATATCTTACAGTAACCCATTGATTCTCAATCTCTCTAAGTGCAAGCCTTAAAATGTGTATCAAGAAAGGCGTGGGTAGACCATTGGTGCTTCGTAGGATTGATAACATTATAAGCATTTGGAATATAAGTAACTTAAAAATTAAGAGAACATTCTTTTGAATCAAATTAAACTTTAATTTTATTTTGATCCCATACTTGTTGGAATTGAAATAGTTTATTTCATATGTTGAAACTTGTTTTCGAGAGAGTTAAGAGATGATCTAGAACAAAATTTTGTATCTTGATAGTCCATAACCTTTATATCAGTAAATTACTTGCCCTTTACATGAGTAGTGGTATTAAAAGGGTCTTGATATGAATAAAGTATTAGGATTTCCTACTTTGTAACTAAATTTGTAAATTTATCTTTTTCATCTTGATCTTTTTGTAACATTGCTTGCTCTATCTTTACCTTTTGAATATTTTATTTATCTAATTTATTCATTTACAATGATTTTTTAAATAAATTATCCTTTGATAACCATATTTGTGATTTTGGCACTTGTTTTTTAGGAGGTACTCAAAATGTGAGTAGGTGGCTTGAGTGATGTATCTAGTATAGGATCACCACTATTAGTTGGACTTTGTATTTTATATTTCAAATCCAAACAATAATTTTTTTGATTCCCATGCATTATATGATATGCACAATAGTATTTTTATCTCTTTAAAGTATGTAGAAGAGGAATTTAAATTACATTATTTTGACTCATTTATCTTACGATTTCACTTAGACTTTTATTAGCCTTTTATTCACTTTTTGAATCACTAGTTGTAGATGAATTATCTTATACCTTATTATTTTGTAATGAAAATTTGTTAGGTATAATGTTGCTAGATGAATATTCAAACACATGATTAACCATAACACATTCTGGATTATGTAGGTATGTAATTTGAGTTTCCAAAGATGTGATCTCTAAACTGAAATTATTTTACAACTCTTATATTAACTTATTCATGGGAATGATTTAATCTTTAAGGGATTTTTAAGAATAAACTATAGGTAGTTAATATTTAGGAAGGATATATATTGATTACCTTCATGTGAAATCATAGGATGGAATACCTTATCCATTAGAGAAATGATAACATGGACCTGGTTAGAGGGATGATAGCTATCATCCTCTTTAGGGTTAGGAGGAGGAAGAGGTTCCTTTTTATCCATTTTAAATTTTATAAATACTAAGAGGAGAATAGGATAATAAAGACATATAAATTATAAGGAAAACTCTAACATGGTATGAAAAATTAGAACTGAATAATACCACATTCTAAAACTCTAGAAGGCTAAAAACCCTTGAGCAAGTTATGGTTGTAGAAGAAGAGTCAAATGCTGGGTTCACCAAATATTTAACCCTTTTTAGATATGTTGTGTTTAGGGTTAAATGGGGAATAATAGCCTATACATAAGGATAAATAAACTATTCTAGAGCAATCCAATTAATTAAATACTTAGATAAATAAATATTCTAAATTAAAATCCTTAGTTATACTAAATATAGTAAAGTACATGCAAAATAGTAGTTTGATTGCATAAATATGAAGATGAAATAATACTTAACTTATCTACAAATATATAGGAAACTTTTATAAATATATAGGTGGAAATAGGTAAGGACAAGATTAGGATCTAATCATTAGATTTTGTAAATATTATTTTTAGAGACCTAGACACTTATGTCTGCTTGTGGACACTATGTCAATGCTTCTATCCTAATCTTGAATTAACTATCATGTACATAATATTCATTATATTGTGAAGTGACCACTTGGATTCTTCTAGGTTTTTTTTCACCTTTCTATTGATGTCTTTTATTTATGCACATAGGCTATTAATAATTATGTGTATATATATATATATATATATATATATAGACACACACACACAAAACCCTAGCTCTTCACCCTAGGTATTTAAACCTTGCCAAAAATGGTTTAGTGTGCTCAAATTGTCAATTTGACCTCAAGTACCCCACTATTAATGAGTGTTTCAAACATAGCTAATACTTTCACTAGGACTTTAGACATATGTAGTTCTCAACTAGGTGTTGGTTTATATGTGCATAAGGGTGTAATATACTATATGCAAATGTATGCAATGATCTAGTTTTTAGCTTGATAAATATTACTCATGAGCTATTCTTTGAGTGATTTAGACTAGTAATATGACTACTCCTATGACTAATATGAAAATAGGGAATAATTTGGTAGTAGGACTCATTGTATAATTTATTCAGTAAGCTTGAATAAGTGATTGTTTGGTATTTACTAGATGAGTAATGATTTGGTTTAGGTTTGTATTTATAACACACCTTTTAAAAATATCTCATGGAAGGGTTGGATAAAATAATAGACTAACCCATACGATTCAAAATATTAGTAAATTAGATGACTTTTGAGGACTAGACACTTGATAAGAATCTGGATGCTTATGTGGATGTAAGTGTCCCTATGTGAAAGATAATTATCCAATAGGATAGGAAGTAGTTCATGATGTGAAATAAATATTGAAGGATATATCTCATATTTTAGGCTTTTTTTATAGTGAAAGAGATATGGGTTTGCAAAAATTATAGGGTCAGACCATAAGATAAATAGTTAAGAATAATGAGACGGTGAATGTGAGCCTTTCAGTAGTAGTGAGGTTTAGAATTGAATGGTAGAGTCCTAATAGGTATTTTTCAAGTATACAAGACTAATAAGCTATATAAATGAGATTTTTGTATCTACATCCCCCCAAAGATAGTAATGTATAAAGATGAAATTACTAGGTTAAAGGAAATAAATGTGTACCTAGGTGTGTATAGCACACCTTACCTTTACTTAAACCCAATTTAAGTGTTTTTTTTGGTGTATGACCTATAAACAAGAGCTTTTTATAGTATAAATCAATGCATATAATCTATTTTTTTACATAATTCAAATTCTTGAAAAGAAAGAGAGAAATGAAGGATTACACTATGTGTCAATGCAACCATGGTATGCCTTAGTACTTTAACTTGGTAAATATGATTTATTATGAAACATTTAAGTTGAGATATGTTTAAAACTAAACATTATATATTTTAATAGGTATATTTTAAGGTAATTATACCACCAATCTGGTGTAAGGGTGAGTTGTGACATGGACATTGAAATCATTTAATTTCAATCAAACAACTTGAGTGACAATATAATAAAAGCCAAGTTAAGTGGTATAAACAAATAAACTTGTAAAATGGGTGTAGTGTTAGGAAATTAAGGGTGTTGAATATCAACCACACTAATAAAGGGAGCCAAATTTTATAGATATAAAATATCAAAATAGTGTTTATTAGTGGAAATGATGTTTCTAGGTAAAGTATCAGTGTTTCTTGGTAAGTGTGTTTGAATAAGTTTGGATATGTATGTGAATTTTTAGTGAAATTACATGAAATATGCACCTATAATGTGTCTCAAGATGAATTATCTATCAAAATTTAACCTCTACTCTATAATTATGTATAATATGTGTCACAAATATGAGAAACTTTATCCCAAATCTGTAAAAATCAGTGTAATGTATAGGATTCTGACCAAAGTGTATATCTAAATCATGTAACTATAATTAAATTTTAGGAATTTTATAATTATATAGGTCATGTGTTTATGACATGACCCTATTAATATCCTGCCCCCCCCCCCCCCATTTTGAGGTAAAGAAAATTGAATTCGTTAGTTACTTTACCTCAAAATTATAAGATAAATGCATAATATGTGTATGAAACATGTACCATATGGGAGTATCACGTCTACATAGATATATAAATGAAGACCATAGTGTGTCATCATAAAAATCCCTAATATTCATTATATAGATCATGAAAACATCTATGAAATAACAATATAAGCTTAGAAAATAATCAAGCATACATATAAAAACACTCAATGTCATTCAAAATGGGTCTAAGGAGATGAAAATAAGGGGCATATTCAAACGTTATTTGCTCTAATGAATGACATATTAAAATTTCAAAATATAAAAATAAATCAGTATAAAAAATCACATAGGCCACCAAGCAAGGAACATATTTAAATGTTCCATAATCAATACAATAACAAGTAAAAAAAGACACTCAAGGAAATGAAAATGTGAATAAATGAAGTGTAAGAAACCAACATAAGCATATCATACTATTCCATGCATGTATGTGTTATTAAAAATGTCATATAACTTATCAAATATATTGTAAAATATGTAAGCATGAGTATAGGCATGTGTAAGTGTTATTATATAATCTCAACATGATAATTTAAAAAAGATCGTAAAGTAATGTAACATGTATCAATAATTATCAAGGAAGGAAAATTCCCCTAACATAGTGTATCATGCAAGAAGAGGAAAGGTCCAACATATGTATGTACAAGCATTATGGGTTTGTTGTATGCTAGTATCACACTCAAACATGGATGAAACATATATGGTTATACAAATGATATGTTATCTATTAACATGAATTAAATAACATAAATTCCAAGGAGATTGTAAACATGTGTATGTTGAATATTTTTGTATTTTTAAATTATATTATTTTTTTTGAATTTTTGGAATATTTAGAAAGGTAAAAAATATAACATATGATCCCATATAAGGGATGTGTAGATGATATAAAACCACACACAATGGTTATAGATGTTGAAATACCCCTAAACCACCTCAAGACCCCCTAAGGACCATCCCTTAACCCTTTTACTACAAACCTAAGTCAAGTTAGCTAATTAGCTAACTGGATCACTAAAGCCCTTGACCAAACTCAACCTTTGACCTTTAACCATTAAAGGTCACCTTAACCATTGATAGTTAGGCCCAACCATCAATGGGTAGGTTTCCATCACTTGAATGGTCAAAATTTAATCAACTCCAACTTACTTTTTATATTTAGCTCATCTAATTCATGTGCAAGCCAATGCATGCAAAATCTACTTTTGAACTGGTTATTGAACCTCTTATTAACATATTATTTCACCTCTCCATCCACCCTATAAAGAGAGAGGAGGAGGAGGTAAAAAGGGATCCAAAATCGAGTGATCATCATATACATCCATAACTATCAAGATCTTGCATCAAAGATTGTTTTTTAGGTCATTTATTATAGTGAACCAACAAGTGTGACAAAGATTTGAAGTGTTACCATCCATCAGCTAAAAACCAAGTACCATTATGCTATTGAAATTTTCCTAGACTCCATCAATGAGTTTATCAGCCAACCACATCATCCATTCATCATATTAATAACCAACAAGCTAAGTATCTATTTTCAATCATTTAGTTACTTTGTTTATATTTTGCAATCAACCCAGATGAAACCCATCTCTCAAAATTCCATTCTATGACCTCATCAAATTATCCTTTTCTTGACTAGACCCAACCCACAATAACCACTAATGGTCACCCTGACCACTGATGGTCTATCACTACCACTGATGGTTACCCCAACCATCGATGGTCACCCTAACCATTGACAATCATTGTTAGATAAATAAACAAGTTATTTTCACCTACTAGACCTCAACCAAATCCAACTCTTAGATCCTCTACTTGATTACAGATCCTCACCCTATTTTCTAAACCATACCTAACCTATTTAGCATTAATATTAACCCACTTATTTCTATAATTATTCAAATTCACCTATTTTTTCATCAAGAACTTATTGTACTTAATTTTAGTACCTTCTATGATATATGCAAGTACTTTATCATTCAAACTTGATTATTTAAAAGTGTGGATTGACATCTTCCATGGAAGCCATGCTTCTTGGATCTATCTTTTTAGGCAATCCACCCTAATATCTAACTAATCAAATCATTTCTTTGAGTGCTTTCTTATTTTTAGGTCATTCTTCCCAAGCCAAAAAGGAGTATTTAAAATCAGCTAGATCAATGCATGCACAACATATTAGGTTTTTATACCATACCCTTCTCGAGTTTCTTTTCTCTTCCTTATAAAGAACTTAAAAAAAAATCATTTGAAACATTATGACACTCCCAGTGGGATCCTTGATTCTTTTTTTGGGTTCATAGTTGCATCTATATGCTTTCTTCTTCTTATCTTTTTGCTCATACAACAAAACTAAAGTTTCTTTTAGGGTAAAAATTGACTGCATACATTATTTGTTTGTTTATTTTGGCTCACATAGATTAATTAATCAAGTGAATCAATCATAATTTCACTCTTATCCCACACACAAGTCCAAAACCACTTACATCTAATCAAGAATAAAAACATTGTCATAAGGCCCGACCGAGATTTTATTACCAAGTGGTTACCTTTCTTGGATATCCTACTTGGATTTTATCACTAAGGGGAGAACCAAGCCAACTCTCTAATTGGGTATAATCTCTAGAAATTGGTATATCTTGGCTAAAAACCTAACACATTTATTGTTTTAGTGTGTGAAGTGAGGGGGTAGGCCCCAATATCAAGACACATATTGATTTCTAGTACATATCCCTTGGAGAGCCTAAATGCAACCTAAAACCAACCATATACTTCTTTCCTAATACCCACTCTACAAGCCAAGTTGGATCACATAATTCTTAAATCTTAAGGCATAATCCATAAGATATACTAAAAGGAACCTTAGGTTTTAACTTTATTAGTGTATGTTTTGTTCCTTGACTTTCTTCTTCTCCTTATTTGAGTTTTGAGATTGTTTGTATCTTCTTTCTTTCCCTACTTACATGGTTTTGACTAGACATCAACTAAGAAACCAAGAAAACCAAGACCCACCTCCTAATCATCCATATTCCTCTTCTCCCTCATCCATGGAGTACATCTCAGATGTAAAGAGCTATCCTCATCTTTCTAGGAGTCCTATCATCCCTCAAACATTTACCTAAGATGATGTAGACTTTACCACCTTTCTAAATAACAACTACATATCCCTCTAACATTAAATTAACACGATATCCCATCAAACCCATACTTTGGTTCTGCCTATTGACCTACCCTATAGCATGTCATCCCACTTTATGAGTGACACTTATGTAGCCACTATATCCACCCAACATTTAGTAACCTAGGCATCATCCTCTACTAATAAACCCACCAATACCATCATTCAGAACCAACCCACTCAACCAAGCAACACCTAAGCAACTTCTTACCCAACTAATAAACCTCCTAGTATAGTTACAACCCAAAATTTGGGCAAAAGTACTTACCTTACCATAATAGTACTTGTTGACCATTTTGGTCTTGTAGGCCAAAATTGGTCTCCTTCTTTCCCTACTGTTTTGAGCTAGTTCAAATTTGGGTCACACAAATCTTTTGATAGAAGATGAACCAGTTCAAAGAATGAAAGGGATTTTACAAAGCTTCTTCAGACTCTTGTTCGAAGAAATTCACAAGGAAAGATAGCGAAAAATGATTCAAGACACTTTTCCTTAAGGTTGGAAAAGTGGTTCAATGTCGGGGTTTAACAACATGATCTTTCCAAGAGTTAAGAATTTTGAACTTTAAACCATTGAAATTTGAGCCACCGCTTGGTCCAAATGGTTGGTTCAAGTGATTGGTTCAATTGATTGGTTCAAGTGGTTAGTTCAAGTGATTGGTTCAAGTGGTTGGTTCAAGAAATTAGTTCAAGTGGTTGGTTCAAGAAATTAGTTCAAGCAAATTGGTTCAAGTAGTTAGTTCAAGTGATTGGTTCAAGTGGTTGGTTCAAGTGATTGGTTCAAGCAATTGGTTTAAGTGGTTGGTTCAAGTGATTGGTTTAAGTGTTTGGTTCAAGTGATTGGTTCAAGTGGTTGGTTCAAGTGATTGGTTCAAGTGGTTGGTTCAAGTGATTAGTTCAAGTGTTTGGTTTAAGTGATTGGTTCAAGTGGTAGGTTCAAGTGATTGGTTCAAGTGATTAGTTCAAGTAATTGGTTCAAGTGATTGGTTCAAGTGATTGGTTCAAGTGGTTGGTTAAAGTGATTGATTCAAGTGATTAGTTCAAGTGGTTGTTTCAAGAAGTTAATTCAAGTGATTGGTTCAAGAAGTTGGTTCAAGCGGTTGTTTCAAGCAGTCATTTCAACAATACATCTAATTCACAAGGGAATTGAATGGATGCAACTCCTTGTAGAACACAAATTGTTAAACAATTGAACCATTGAACTCCAAAAAAGGTTCATGTTTAACCATAAGGTCCAATGATAGAGACCTGAATAAAGAAAAGGCTAAAGCAATTGATTAAATGGTGATGGGTATGCGAATGTCAACTTTACGGCAATGAAATAGCCATTGATATTTAAATGAAAGGCATGAACCCAATGGAATTCAAAGGTTTAAATCCAAGAGGAAGAAACTACTGAGAAGGGAGCCCAAAGAGTCAAAGAATCAGTAGAAGATAGCCCCCAAAGGATGAAAGAGCCAGAAAAGACAAAGCCAGGAAGAGGCAAAAGAGCCAAGTGTAGAAATGGAAAAATAGTCCAAGTGACAAAGGAAGGTGTCATATCGAGGAGTTACTCTAGTGGTTGACACAATATCTACCAAGTGGTCATCAAGGGGTGAAAATAGTGAATGACGCGACCCATTTTTCTTCACTTTGCATTGATGAGCAAACAAACTGCGTGAATGCCTTGAAGGAGTAGTCTTGTTTGTAGATAGACAGTATGGCCTACATTTTCACACATGACATTTAATGTTTTTGAAACACCTAAAGTCAAAATTGGAGCTAACACAACATTCTCTTTCAATATCTTCCTCTTCCCAATGCTCCCAACATATGTAGGCCACTTGTTAAAGGGCACCAAAGTCTTTTCCAAAAGGGGCACTTTTGTTTTCTTCTTCTCTATATATATTATAACTTCTCATTTCAAAAAATATCTCTTGGCTTGTAAGGCAAGGCTCTACCTAATTTTACCTTGAATCAAGACATAGCATTTTTACCTCTATTTGAGCTTACACTTTTGCATATGTCTATGGCTTTGTTTTGTGTTAAGTCATTTTTATTTTATGCTTTCATAGAATGATTCCAGCATGTCTAGTGTACTGTGAATTTTTTTCTTTTGTAGGTCTACCAGAAGTGTCTACAATAAAGTATAGGCACATGTGAACAAGCTACCACAATGTATCTTAGAACACCTCTGGTAGTTCTACCTCCCTGTATCTCAAGAGGACCCCTAGCTCACTGATGTAGAAGAGTTTGTCATATCAAATTAAGTGTATGTCAGCTTGTTCTCAGTGGAAAGTGTAGGTTCAAGATAAGTAGATCAAAATTTTGAGTGTATCACCATTTAGTTTAGGTTCTATTTTCAACATCATGCTCCCTTTTCATCCACCCCATTGTTAGCAGTAGGAAATCTAGGACCACAAAGATACATCAAAGGGAGCTAGCCCTTATCTAGAGACTCTCCCCTCAGTTTTGCTAGACCCAAAGTTAAGAGGGGAGTTTCCATTGTGATGCATGGAAGACAAGAGCTCAACCTCCTATCAAAGGTGCAATCCATTGC